>CM034155.1:116092157-116414657 GCA_019776745.2 Taxus chinensis | reverse complement strand
GTTGCTAGAGCACCATCTTTTTCTTGTGAAAAAATATTTTTCCAAAATAACCATAAGTAAAAACAACCAAAAGTAAATTTTCATTTAAATACGGTCTTTGCATTCAATGATGGAAATATATGAGTTTACTAAAGACATAATGTTATGAAGTGTCTAGATGATTTCACAAATGGTTTCACCCTTCAATAGATTTTACTAATATTCATTTTTTGAAATATTTTATCTAGTGTGATAATGAATAATGTTTATGATCCAAACATCACATGAAATTAATCACCCATAACACATTTAGACAGGATTTAAATAAATTCAATAGTAACTAAATAGCCAACTAAACTTATTAATCATTGAGTGAGCTCATATAAATTCATTTGAATAAGTGTTTTTAATCTATTTTAACTATTTAACTATACCTCAAACTGTACTAGTAAGTAAATATAATTAAAAATGACTACAACAATTACTCAGTGATTATGAAATAGAATAATATACAAGTTAAAGTGAAAAACTAAAAAAAAAGAGAAGACCTTAAACCCTTATTTGGAATTATAATAATTATAATAAAATATTAATCTATATTAATTTACTAAAACCTATTTTTTATATGTTTAATTGTAAAAAACCACATTTAACTTATAGTCGGATACCATAGTTCCCCTATAGTTGAACTCCAAATTCACCTTATAGTGTGATTCCATAGTTTTCCTCATAGATCCAATTTACATAAATCCTCTATAGTCAAATTCCATAGTTTCCTTATAGTTGGATATGTGTTATCCCTATAATAGGTTCAATAGTCACTCTATAGGTAGGTATCATAGTCATCCTATGTTCATCCAAACATCACCCTATATTTGGCTCCCCTAGTCACCGTATAGTTAGGTCACATAGATATCATATAGTTGTTATCATAAGGAGGCTTAGGGCTAGACAATAGGGAAAATATAAGTGGAATTTATCCCATTTTCTTAAAATATATAACATATTGAAAACCTAAAGAAACATATCATCAATGGTTTTTCTAAAAACACGAATGTCTTTGAAATTATCATATATTCTATTAAGGTTTGGCAATATTTTAATAACTTATAGTTTTCTTTAAATCCATTAGAAAATTCTTCATACACAATGTGAAGACATTCTCTTACTCTCATATATGGAAGAAACTATTGTTTTATTCAACATGCACTCAAGATATGCTACTTTGTTTCATTATGAGACGTGTTTATTTTCCATATTATCTCATTTCAATGCACCCAACTATTCAAATTTAGTACATTTAGTTCTAGATTTTGACCACACATGACATCATCATAATATTTAGCACAATGACACGTATTCATTCCTACTTATTTTTAGTTTGTATATTTTAGCAGCTCATTTATCTCAATTTTATATCTGTGATACTGATTCACTTGAATATACTTTTATATGTTTAAATGAAAACATGGTACAACATCATAGACACATTAGCATGGATGTTACTCTAGAAACCTTCTTTAGCCTTTCATTGAAAAATACTAGGTGATATATCTTTACTTTTGGATTTTAACTCGTTATTGTTCCTTTTGGTTCATTATAGTCTTAAAGGTATTTATATTAGATAAAAAAGTATTCCACAAATATTCTTCATCATTTTGGCATGGCTTGTTATAAGCCTTCTCCCACACCCTATCAGTCATGCATTAATGTAACTGTCGAATACCAATAAAAAATGTTTGATCCTACCTTGTAAAGGAAGTTGGTTAGAAATATTTTATACTTAACACATTCATGCCATGACATCAAATTTTTCTTCAACTTGGTCTCTCCTTTCTCCCAAGAGCCCCATGGGAGCCACAGGAAATAAGCCAAGTATATTTTACACTATATTTAGGACACATTGAAATTTGACATTCAGTACACACCACAAGGATCTTATAATATTGAGGGATTCAAAAATATGTATTGGGGTGGACGTGTTGATAACTTCCAATCTAATTTTGGATTTTTATTTCACCTTAGATTTGGTATTATTACATGGGCATATAACAAATAGAATGCAGTTGCATTTTCATCAACTAAGGAAAATTACAAAGGTACTATTAAGGTTGGATAGGAGGCTTTATGGATTCAACAGTTACTTGGTGAGCAAGGATTTATATACTAGGCTCTTGTTATCCATATTTCACTCCCGAGCTATATATTGGGTCAAATCATGACCCCGCATAAGGGGAACCCAAAAAATGCATTCAATCCTACAAATTGGAAGCAAATAAGGATTCAACAATGAAGCTGCGGAGAGGGACACGTGTCAGCCTGGTGCATCTCCAAGAGTTGGTCCAAAGAAAGAGATCCAAATAAGTGCGAGCTCACCATGTAGCCCAAAGCATAAAAGGCAAGAGAGACCATTGAAAATTCTACAGAGCAGCGGAGGACGACAAGTGTTAACTCGACGCTTTTCCAAGGGAAACTTTGGGTCGGGTCTGCAAGTAAGTGCCAAGTGTCCTAAGGGTGTTGTTTCAAGGGTTAAAAGGAGAAAAGGTGCCTGAGCAAGCGCCATAGTGACACACATCCCAGGGGAAAATGGGGAGTCAGGGAAAATTTGATTATTTTCTCCTTGTTATCTCAAGAGGGGTAAAAGTTATAAAAGGATCCACGATTCCACCTAAAGAAAAATTCAACATTCATGCTCGAGTCAAATCCAAGGAGGGTCGTCGGGGAGAAAAGTGAAAATTTTCCTTTTGTTCAAAAGGCATAAAGGTAAATTGCGGGCTCGTGGACCCAAATTTTTGGTTCCAACCTGGTCGCCATGTGTCCTAATCAAGAGGGCGACCCATTTTTTCAACTTATTTTCCCACCCATTTGTACAGAATCGATGCTAAAATTGAAAGGGGCATATCTTTTGAGCCAGGGATTGAAATATTGCAAATATGACACCATTAGAAAGATCTGGATGTCATCTATGCCATGGGGTATGAAACTTTAATTTTTAGGAGGTTAGGTGGGAGAAAAATGGAGAAATGTCTTCGAGCTTTCAATGCAGGATCATCAGTCTCAATAACCAGATCGGATTCGATCTATTTTATGTCGTTTCCTCTTCCTTCAAGGCACCGAACCAAGGATCAATGTAGAAAATATGGATGTAGGGGTGGATTTTATCAAGGTCATTTACAACAGTGATTGAGCCTTGACCTACATTTTCCCACTCCTCTTTCTCTTTCTTCTCTTCGATCGACTCTATATATTTGGGGGCAGGATTTATTGTAAAGGTTTGGACATTCTTAGTTTTTTAGGCTCCCTTCTCGTTCTAGAAAAAGGATTTGTGGGGTTCTGGCCTTCCATTAAAACTGTAATACGTTTCTACCTTTTGGCTATTTTGTAATGAATTGTATCAATTTATAGAGTAATAAAATATGTTTGTGGTTGATCTCATATCCTTCTTATTTTTGCTTCTCTCTGGTCTCTCATTACAGATCTGGCTATCTGTGCTTTCTTATCATATGCATTTTAGTGGTTTGTGTCAAAGGCAAACTAAGTGATCATCATTCCTTTGGTGCATCACCTGGTAGTTTAGTCATTTCTTATTTATATACCCTTTTATCCCTATCTCCTTAGCAATTTTTTAAATTAGGCATAGATATAGATCCTCTGCAAATCCTCACGCATGCACCTTAACAGAGGAATAAGGAACCAACCTTTAATCTGGAGATCTTTTCCAGTTAGAAAGGTCCCACACCTTAGGAAAAGTTCCATGTTATACAATCACACCAGATGATTCTACCTTAGAAAATCAGATCTATAGAAATCATTTGGGGGTGCTATGATTTCACACTAACAGCTCCCACTTTGATCTAGTGTGATAACAAAATTTTAATTGACATTTTGTGTAGCCTGATTGAGCACCAATGTACCAAGAATATAGAGATTCATATGCACTTCGTTTAGTAGTTATTCTAAGATGGATTTGTTCACTTGGAGCTCATTGCCACACCTAATTAGGTTGTTGTTATCTTCACCAATCCCTTGTATTATTCTTGTTACCTTTAGTTACGAGTGTACTTGGGGGATTCTAGTTGAGTTCTTCCTTCTTATTTTTCATGTTTGTAGTTAGGTACCTTATCGATCCTAGTAGTTGGGATCCACTTTTAATTTTTCAAATCATTGAAAATCCTTTTTTGTTCATGATATTATTCATACATTTTTTTATCCCTCTTAAACTATTTCTTCATTCTCAACCTAGATAATATAAAATTTCACATTCCACTCATACACCTAAGTTTCTATTTAAGGGTTCATGTAGATTTGGTCATCTAAAATATATTCATATTCTAGATAAACCTTTATCCTAATTTTTTTCTTTAGTAAAATAAATTGATTTATTATTTCCCATTTAAGATATAAATGCCTAAACGGTGCTTGATCCTTCAATTAAAGATTCTTCCTTGCTCCTTATGCGTTGACTATTGATTTCAAATTTTTAAAATATACATCACCAAAATGGGATGTCAAACCATAATCTCTATTTTTCTGTATTTAATATCCCACTATTCCATAAATAATTTCACTTTCCACCTCAATGGAAAACTATTTTTTTGGCATGTATTTGAGTAGTACATTGGGAAGAGTGTAATAAACATCCACTATGATTATTGTGTAGTCCTTAAAATATTAGTAACCACATCTCTCCACAATTAATACTTTCATCATTGATGAAATTCTTGGAATATATCTCCTATATATTTCTTTATATATTGTGTGGTAAAAGTTATTGTGAATGAACTAACCATACTTTTGGTGGTAAAGACAACCATAGACTAAATGAATGATTTGATTTTGAGAATACAAAGGGAAATTACTATATACTTGAACTCTGATTGATAACATGTAAAATCAACTAAATAAGAAGCCATTTAGAAAATATTATTTGGCTCTGAGCGGGCCATATTCCATTTCTCTTATAAATTTGAGGCAATCAAATATCCCTAATATGGTTTTTATTCCATCTGTATAATCATTACTAATAGGGTTGTCTTTCCACAATATTTTTTTCTCATCAAATACTCTTGAGTAGTGTCAAAGAAACTCTGATCACTTTCTTAAAGTGGTGGAATACCATCCTTAAGTGATTTTTTTGCTTCAAGTTAACATGACAATTTGTAAATTCAACCAAACCATCATCTATACATCTACCTCCCCCATTAATCGTATAACAAAGTTATCATCATAAAGTATATTAGCTATGCCTTGGGTAAGTGATAAAAGTCATTAAATGCCCCCTCATTTACTAGGGATAGTTCTTTTACATTAAATATTAGGGCTCCATATTTTACTTTGCAATGAGATAACACATGTCAAAACAAATGTTTACATACAAAAACTTCATGTTTTTAAGTAGCTTTGTGAATCCCTAAATCCCTCATCAATTCCAAATCATCTACATATTATACAACTTCATAACTTGATTCATACCTATATGGATACTTCTACTCTAGATTCATTATCTCAAAGTAAATTCTATTATAATTGGGAAATGGTCTTAATAATTGGTGGGAATATTGGGATTTTAAACTTTAATTTAATAGTAACAATAGACTTCTATATTGAATTTTATTTATATGGAGATTTCATGTGGTTGTTTTGAATAAATTTTTAAGTTGAACCTCTAATGAGATTGTCACATGTATAATTTATCTTACAAATGGTGAAAAATCAAGTTCAACAAATATTGTGTAAACTTAAAACTTAGAGAAAATAATTGAATATTATTTAATTACATTATATCTAACTGATACTACTCTTTAATGGTGAAGTCCCGATTTATAAATCCCCATAATTTTTTTTGAAGTAGGATTTAATGGAATCATGTAATTTATTTAAATTTTCTTGAAAATGAATACTTGAAACTAATATTTGACACAGAAAATTTTCACAGAAACGAGACGGTGCTTGTGTATTTTATTAATATCAAAATCAAGCATTAAAAAAAATTGAGAGAGTTGCAATATTTATAGATATTGGATAGCTTCTATCTCATCCACAATAAATGGAAAAAATCATCTAATGTAAGAAAATATGGAAAAATAACATATTGCCCCTAAGTGACCCTATTGCCCCTCATGGAAATTATCTGGGAACAAAATATGTAAGATAGATCATGATCCCACAAACATAGGGATGGGAAAAATATCACTTAGTTAACTAACAACTAAGGATAACTAAGACCTATTGACATAAGTTTAAAGTAATTAAATTAAATACTTATAATTATTACATTTATTCAAATATAAAATAATGATGAATTAAGATAAGTTTTATTCCTAACATTCTCCCCCCATTAATTTTGCATGGTCTCAAGTGAACAGGAGAGAAATTATCTAAAACCCTAAAATTTACCTCGAGCAAGTGACTTTGTGAAGACATATGCATGTTGCATATATGTTGGGAAATATTGGAGCTAGATGACATTGTTCTGAACATGTTTGCAAATTAAATGTACCTACAGCTCAATGTTTTTATTATGCTGATGAAAAAATGGATTTCGAACAAGTTTTACTACTCCTTCGTTATCAACATATAAGATAGTTAGATCTTTC
Source organism: Taxus chinensis (assembly GCA_019776745.2). Lineage (NCBI taxonomy): Eukaryota > Viridiplantae > Streptophyta > Pinopsida > Cupressales > Taxaceae > Taxus > Taxus chinensis. The sequence goes on along the minus strand of CM034155.1, from coordinate 116,408,082 downwards.
TGTGGTATTCCCAATGCTTCAAGAATACGTCGGAGCCATATCACTTCACAGACAACTCCACCTACAACACGATATTATGATTCTGTGGAGGATCTTGAAACACAAGTCTAATTCTTACTCCCACATGATATCATTATAGATCCCAAACAAAATAAAAAATCTTGAAGTGGATTTCCTATCATCTATGTTTCCTACATGATCTGAATCTGAATATCCTATCAAGAAGAAGTTATTATTCTTCTTGTATTCTAGTGCATAGTATATAGTTCCTCTGATGTACCTCAGTATCCGCTTTCCTGCTTTCTAGTGAGAAACCTGTTAGTTTGAAATCACAACACCCCTGAAATGTATGAAACTCGATGGGTGAGACTCTCAGTGTGGTTTCATAACATGGAGCTTTTCCAAATGTGTGGGACATTGCGATCGGAAAATATCTCTGGATGAAGGACGGTTCCTATTCCTTTGTTCAGGTGCACACATACAATTATAGAGGATTTATGATAAAACCTACTCTAACTCTCTAAGGAGATAGGGTTAAGAATATGCAAGAAATTAAATCTAAACTAACAGAGGTGATACACTAAAGTAATGATGATCACCTACTTTTCCAGTAAACACAGACCCAAAAAGTAATACAATCACCAATACAAAGATAACCAGGGTTGCAATGAAAGATTAGTAAGATGCAACGAATATAAGGAAGGTTTGAAATCATCCACATGCATATTTTATTACTCCACAGATTAATACAGAATAGAACAATGGCGAAGAGGCATAGGATTACATTATATTTTTAATGGAAGGTTTGAACTCCACAAATTCATCTGTAAACCAGAGAAGAAGGGAGGGGCAAAGCCAAAATGTCCAACCATTTACAAAGAGCCAAGCTCTTACATTTATAGATTAAGAAAATAGAGGAGAAGAAGAGAAGGAGGGAAATATGATTTGGAAACTCAACCACTAACCATCAATGCCCTATAAATCCGCCTACAATATTTCAAGTCTAGTTCTCCATGTCTATTTGGCGTGTTGGAGAAGGAAGAAAGGTGGGTTGAATCCGGTGTAGTTCTTGAAGAAATTGGATCACATATTAATGGTGTGAAAGACGTTTTTCATATCCTCACCCATCAAATCCAATCGGTTCTCCATGTCTTTTTCGTGTGTTGGAGAAGGAAGAATGGCGGATCAAATCAAAATATAATTTGGTAAAGTAATCAAATATCATATTAAGGGCATGAAAGAAATTTTTCAGATCCTCACCCATCAAATCTTGATGAAATATGATTTGGAAACTCAACCACCAACCATCAATGCCCTATAAGTCCACCTACAATATTTCAAGTTTGGTTCTCCATGTCTATTTGGCATGTTGGAGAAGGAAGAAAGGCAGATCAAATCCAATGTAGTTCTCGAAGAAATCAAATCTCATATTAATGGTGTGAAAGACATTTTCTAGATCCTCACCCATCAAATATAGTCAGTTCTCCATGTCTTTTTGGCATGTTGGAGAAGAAAGAATAGCGGATCAAATCAAAATATGATTTGGTAAAGTAATTTAATCTCATATTAAGGGCATGAAAGACATTTTTCAGATACTCACCCATCAAATCTCAATCAAAATAATATTTTATGCTTTCATGGTGTAGAGGAGGTTAATATTTTTCCAACAGTATCAAATTTGTCGAATTTCGAGCATTGGATCAAAATTTATGCCCATTTGAATATTTGAATCGAATCCATACAAAAATGGTGCAAAAAAAAAGTTTTCCAAACTGGATCCGAAGGCCCGAATTTCAACTTGCGCCTTTTGCAGAAAAATATAAAATTTGAAAATTATCCCACCACCCCATAGGCTCGAAATTAACTTTTTCCCATAAGCTCCACAGGATCAAAATTGAAATTGCGTCTTTTGCGTAAAAATTGCAAAAGTCAAGCCGACCACTTCGCATCTTTGCATTTGGTGAAAAGACCTTCCTTGGGCTCATGGGCCCACACTTACAACTTGTGTCATTTGCGCAAAAAATGTAAAATTGAAAAATCTCTTTGCAGGCCCACGCTCCCGAAACTTTACTTTTGGTGAAAAGAGCTTGCGAGGCTTCGAATTTCCACTTGGGAAAAATTTCCTCCACAGCCCCGAAATTGTGCATTTGCATTTTCCACTTGGAAAGGAAGCCTCACCGGACCCACAAGATAGTAATTGTAACTTGTGCCTTTTGCACAAAATGCCAAAGTGCCAAAGTATCTCCCACTGTTCCACCAGTCTGCAAACTTCCCTTTTGGCGAAAAGTCTTACGCAGGCCCTTCGGCTTGCATTTGGCTAAAAATCCTTCTTCATCCCACCGGCCCGCAATTTGAAAAATACAAGGAGTTAGAAGGACTTATTTACATTTATAGAAAGGGGAAGAAAATTACCATTTGATGAAGATGATTTCAAGAAACCTTAAGTGCTTAAAATACATTAAAAAATTAGATTAAAGTAGTAAAGGAGGAAAATGGGTGCAGTTATCCAAAATACAACATGAGCTTATTTTGGATAACAAAAACCTTGGTTCTTGCATGAACCATGAAAGATAGCTGATTGCATAGCTGATATCTAGCCTAGTTTAAGTCAACTAGATGAGACTGTTGATCAATTGCTGATATATAGTTGCATTTACTTGTGGTGATGGATCTGTTCGAGATAGTTGAAGTCTTGTCTCCATAGGTGTGGAAATTGCTTACATTCCATCATATTGAATTTCTCAAGCATTGTCTTGGTGTTTTTAAATTTTGACACAACGATATGATATTCTCTTTGCAAAAATTCAAGCCAAAGACAATAATGTAGAAGCCCGAGATCGTTTATGTCAAATGATCATGTTAGATCTTTCTTTGTTGACTCAATCATCCTCACTGATCGTCCAGTGATGACTAGATCATCGACATATACTACAATGATCATTATCTCCCCCTTCCTTTTGGAGATAGATATTAGGATCGTATGGACTCATTTTGAATCCATGTTGAATGAGATGCTCATTAATTTTTATGTACCATGCCTTGGGGACTGCTTTAGACCATATAGTTATTTTATGAGTTTACATACCTTTTCCTCTTTACCTAGTATGAAAAAACCTTCTAGTTGAGTCCTATAAACTTCATCATGTAAATCACCATTAAGAAAGGCACTTTTCACATCCATTTTTTGTATTTTACAACCAAATTTTGTTGCTAGAGAAAATATTAAAATAAATTTTTTTATCTTAGTTGTGGGAGAATTTTTTTCCTCATAATCAATTCCTTCTTTTTGAGAATATCCCTTATCAACTAGTCTATCCTTGTGTTTATCATATTTTTTGTCGTCTTTGTACTTCATTTTGAATATCCATCTACATCCAATCAAATATTTCCCCGGTGGAAGATCTGTAAGTTGCCATGCATTACTTTTCATAAGTGACTTATATTTTTCATCCATAGCATATTTCCAAGGTTTAGACTGTAGGGATTTTGAAACTGTGGATGGCTCAGTAGTTTCAATACCTTTACCCATTAAGGCCAAATTGACCTCATTTCAAGCCATAATGTGAGTCCTCATTCCAGTGGTAGATGTGTCGAGGACACTATCCAATTTTTCTTCTCTAATCATACTTGTATACCATGTGGAAGGGGCATCTTCTTCTTTCTTCTCAAAGACCTCAACATCCTGACTAGTGTATACCCTCCTTGTTTTTAGATCAATAAGTTTGTATTCAAGTACTTCATCAATGTATCATAAGAAGATAAGTTTTTCTGATTTCATATCAAGCTTAGTTATTTGTTTCTTAAGAATGTGCATACTCACTGTACATTCAAAAACTATAAGGTGTGAAAGAGATGACTTATGCTCTGATCATGCTTCTTGAGGTGTTATTCCATCAAGAGATGCAGTGGGAAGTTTATTTGGTAAATAGACTATCATTTTAATTGCTTCAACCCAAATTTTTTTTGATAAACTTGCATCATCAATCATACATCGCACCATATCCATGATAGTACAATTTCACCTTTCAACAACACCATTTTGTTGTGGTGTGTGAGGAGGAGCCATTTGAAAATGAATGCCATGTGTTTTAAAAAAATCATTGAACTCCATACTGGTGTATTCTCCCCCTTGATCTGAGTGGAGTGTTTTTATTTTCCTACCAAAATATGTTCCAACAAGGGCTTTGTGCTTCTTGGAAGTTTCAAAAGATTGGTATTTTGTAGAAAGACAATTTATCCACATTTTTCTTGAAGAATCACCAACAAAGAGGGTGAAATATTAAAACCTAGAGTGTCTAGGTCTCATTGGTCTACATAGATCAGTATGCACCAAGTCAAGTTTTGAATTAGCCCAAAATGTAATATGTTTGAATGGTGCTCTATTTTGTTTTCATGCAAAACAATGACGACATTTATATGTACCCTTTTTTAGAGGTGGTAAACCCCTAAATATGTCATATCGATAAAGTATGTCAAGATAGCCAAAAGTCACATGTCCAAGTCTTTGATGCCATATTTGAGCTAATGTTGTATCCTTGGCTACAAGTGCTTGATCATTTCATTGAATAAAATCCAACTGAAACATTCTTCCCACATTCGAAGATTTTACAAAAATTTTGGAGCTTCATGACTTAACTCGAACTAGGGACATATTTTTACCGCATTTAAAATCAAAGTCAATTTTGAGATTGTGGTCTAATAATTGAATCATGGATAACAAATATTTTGTTAAACCGGGGACATAAAGAACATCTGTAATTTTACACTTATGATTGCCAAGTGGTAGTGAAATGGAACCAATGCCTTCAAAATTGTATGATGTATCATCACCCAAAGAGACATGATTTTTCGTGGGTATTTTACTCATTGTGAAGAACCAATCTCTCTTTCCTGTCATGTGTCAAGTTGCACCCGAGTTGAAATACCAAATTTGATTTGGTAGAATTGGATACTTCATTTGACTATGCACAATATAAGAAATTCTTCATCATCAAATTGATCTTCCTTTTTAGTTACATTTCCTTTTTAAGTTGATTTCTTCTTCCACTTTTGATTATTCTATCCTTGTTTACTCAGTTGTTGGCCAAATTTTGTTTGTTGGTAATTAATATTTTTAGCACTTGATGATCCTTGTCAGAATGTGTTGTACAAACAATTCTTTAACTCGTATCATTTTCGACCACAAATAAGACATTTTTGTTGGTCCTTTTGGCCTTGTTGAGTATGACCTTTCTTCTGAGGCTGCTTACTAGACTTAGCCTATTTTTTTCCTTTTTGATTAAAACCAAGTGCCTGCTCTTCAATTTCAGTAGTTGAGTGAATAGATTCCTCTTATTGTATCATATTCACTAACTCTTAGAAAGTTGTTGTTTGACCAGTTATGTTGAACGTGGTCACAAAACTCCTATAAGAATGGGGAAGGGCTCTCAATACAATAAGCACGAGTGATGTGTCAGTTTGATGTGCCAAAATTAGCAAGAACTTGAAAAGATCATAACTTGAGCTCCGGGTGTCCTTTTGAGTCCGTTTGTTTTTTGAAACCTCATGTTTCGATGAGACAAAGATAGTAGAAACCTAACCTACTAGTTGGAGCATATTTTTGGCACATTTTTGGGCCCTGAATCCGCCATCTTGAGGCTGAAAATTAGGATTTAAGTTATAGTTCATTTTTTTCCTATTTTTGGGCATTAGTTAATTTTAGTTTATTAGTTGCATTATGAGTTAGAAAGTTTTCAATTCCTTTAATTTAGGGATGTATAATATGTGTGGAAATTTTAGTGCCAATACGAATAAGCATGCAAATTTACTATGAATAGCAGGTTCTAGTAAACTACTAAAAATAGTAATTTCCGCCACCTAGAGTAGATTTAGTTAGAGTTTACTTGGAAAATTGAGTTGGGAGTTGTTTTCATATTTAGGAAACATGTAATTCATTATTCAATAATGAAGAAGGAGATCTATCTTATTTGGAGTTCATATTATTTTTAGTAAATCAAGTTTGGTTAGAATTTGGCTACATTATCTGGTATTAGAGAGGGTTCGAGTCTTTCAAAAAAAATGGAAGGAAGAGGAAGAGGAAGAGGAAGAGGAGGAGGTATTTCTCAGATGAATATAAATATCCAAGATCTGTAAAGGCAAGTTGTTTCACTTGCTGTAATGATAAACCAAAGAGGAAATCAAGGTGGAGATGACACAGATGAAGAAGAAGTTTGTGAAGAGGAGGAAATGCAAGCACCACCATTAGCTTTTGAAGAAAGGATGCTTCGTGAATTGGAAGGAAAGAATGATGGGATAAGAGTTGATGTTAAAGAGTATAGTGGTATTCTAAAACCAGAGGAGCTGATAGATTGGTTGACTAGCATGGGGAAATTTTTTGAGTGGAAGGCTATGTCAAAAGAAAAGAAGGTAAATTTTTCATGCACAAAATTGAAATTTCATGCTATGTTATAGTGGGATCACCTATAAAAAGAGAGGTCAAGAAAGGGAAAATAAATAATTAGGACATGGAGTAAGATGGAGAAGAATCTTAAAGATAAATTTCTCCCTGTGGATTATGCACAAACCCTTTATATGAGGTTTCAGAATCTCAAACAGAACCTAAAAATAGTGCAAGAATACATAGATAAGTTCTACAAGTTGTCCATTCATGTAGAGAATTAAGAAACTTAGGAACAAATGGCTACAGGGTATGTAAATGGATTAAATTTTTCTATTCAAGATGAGATAAGTATGCATAGGATTAAGAGCATGAAGGATGCCTATGAATTAGCCTTAAAGTTTGAGGAAAAGTTTTTTGTCAAATTTTTAGGAGATCACCTAGAATGAATAGGGGGGCCTCATCTTCCTTTTGGGGACAAGCTTGTTTCAACAAAGGTAGGGGAAAATCATTTCGTGGATTGGAAAAGAAAGAAGATACGAGACAAGATTTCCATAATCAACAAAGATGCAGAGGATTTTCTAGGGTAGAGGATACACTAGTGATAGAGGATGGGAGGCTCCATGAAGACCATTTGTTTGTTACAGATGTGGTGAAGAGGGGCATCGGGATTTTGAATTCCCACATTCTTATACACATGACAAGAGGCAAGGAGATGCACCAAGAGTAAATCTTATTGAAGCTAAACAAGTAGAAGATGAACATGACCTAGAAATTCCACCAGATGTTGGAGAAAATCTGATGATCAAGAGGATGATGATTTCTCTAAGAAAGGATATCAAGGGGGAAACATGGCTACGTACAAATATTTTCAAAACAAGATGCACTTCTAGTGGAAAGGTATGTAATATTATTATTGATGGTGGTAGCTGTGAGAACATGGTTTCAAATGAGATGGTCAATAAAATGGGTTTTCATTGTGAGAAGAATCCTAACCCTTACGGTATTGCATGGTTTAAAAAGAGTAATGAAGTTACTATTGATAAGAGTTTTTTATTAAGTTTTTATATTGGGAAAAGTTACAAGGATGATATTTTGTGTGATGTTATTCCTATGGATGTATGTCATATGCTGCTAGGAAGACCATGGCAATTTAATAGGAAAGTTATTCATGATGGGGGAAAGAATACTTATACTTTCTAGAAGGATGGCACAAAAAGAGTTTTACTACCTCTCAAGGAAGAAGGAAAGACTGAAAATATGCTTTCTACAAAGGAATTTGTGAAGGAGGCAAAGGCAACTGGTTTTTTTTATGCACTAGTTGCCAACAAGGATGAACCTACAAGTGCAAAAATACCAATAAAAACACCAGAATTAATAAATGAATTTTCTGATCTTATTCCTAATGAGCTACAAGATGGATTACCACCCAAAAGAGATATTCAACACCATATTGATTTGATTCCACGGTCTACACTCCCAAATCAAGTGGCTTATAGGATGAGCCCGAAATTGCATGTTGAGTTGAATAGGAAAGTGGTAGAGCTCATGAGAAAGGGCGTCATAAGGGAGAGCATGAGTTTGTGTGTAACCACAACTTTATTAACACAAAAGAAGGATGGAACATAGAGAATGTGCACTAATAGCAGATCAATCAATAAAATTATAATCAAGTAAAGGCTCCCAATACCCTTCCTTGATGATATGATGGATGTGCTTGCTAGATCTAGGTATTTCACCAAGATTGATCTTCGAAGTGGTTACAATCAGATTCGGATCAGAGAAGGAGATGAGTGGAAAATAACATTCAATACATGAAATAGATTATATGAGTGGTTGGTGATGTCATTCGGGTTATCCAATGCACCTAGTACTTTTCTGAGATTGATGAACACCATGTTGCGGGAGAATAATGGTAAGTTTTTTCTGGTTTATTTTGATGATATCTTGATCTTTAGTAAAACTAAGGAAGAACATTTGAGGCATCTAAGGGTGATATTCAAAGTGATAAGGAAAGAGAAACTATATGAAAATATGAAGAAGTGCACATTTATGAAAGAGAGTTTGGTATTCTTGGGCTTTATTATTTTAGAAGATGGCGTACAGATGTACTCAGAAAAGATAAAGGTAATTATTGACTGGAATACTCCACGAAGTATAATAGAGGTAAGAAGATTTCATGGTCTAGCAACATTTTACAAAAATTTTATTAAAAATTTCAGCAGTATTGTAGCACCTATAACAGATTGCACAAAAGGAAGGGAGTTTTTGTGGACAAAGGCAACTGAGAATAGTTTTAAATTCTTGAAGAAGAAGGTGACAAAGGCACCCATTTTGGCACTACCAAATTTTGATAAAGTGTTTGAGGTTGATTATGATGCCTCGCATGTGGGTATTGGTGTTGTTCTTAGTCAAGGTGGAAATCCAATAGCTTTCTTTAGTGAGAAACCTAATGAGGTAAGAAATAACTACTCTACTTATGATGTGGAATTTTATGAAATTGTACAAGCATTAAGGCATTAGAGGCATTACTTAGTACCTAATGAGTTTGTGTTATTTACAGACCACATAGCCCTGAAGTATGTGAATACACAAAAGAAGTTGAATAGTAGGCATGCAAAGTGGGTATCATTTTTACAGGGTTATACTTTTTTCTCTAAAACATATATTAGGAAAACATAATCAAGTTACAGATGCATTGAGTAGGAATGTGACTTTTTTTACTACTATGGAAAATGAGGTGGTGGGTTTTGAAGCAATAAAGGGTTTTTATTCTTCTGGTATTGATTTCAAGGATATTGTTGAAAGGTTAAATCGTCCATTGTCATCCAATGCAAGAGATTTCCTAGATGAGTAAATTTTATAGGATGGCTATCTATTCAAGGGATGCCAACTATGTATTCCAGTTTGGTCTATGAGAGAGAACATAGTAAAAGAGTTGCATAGCGGAGGATTGGCTAGGTGTTTTGGTAAAGATAATATGATAGCCTTGATAGCAGAAAAATACTATTGGTCAAAGTTGAAAAGATATGTGGTAAGATATGTGGAGAGGTGTCAAATTTTTCAATTCTCGAAAGGCCATGCACATAATGTAAGATTTTATATGTCGTTTCCTGTTCCTAAAGGGTCGTGGACAGATCTGAGTAGGGGTTTTGTTTTGGGATTACCAAAAACACAACGAGGTAATGAATCAATTTTTATGGTTGTTGATAGATTTTATAATATGGTTCCCTTTATTACCAGTAAGAAAACAAGTGATGTGACAGGTGTAGCAGATTTGTTTTTCAGAGAAGTTGTTCGTTTGCATGGTGTTCCAAAAACCATTACTTCAGATAGGGACACAAGGGTTTTAAGTAACTTCTGGCAGAATTTATGGAAGAAATTGGGAACTCAATTACAGTTCAGCAGTGCCTATCATCCTTAGACTGATGGGAAAATAGAGGTGGTAAATCGAATTTTGGGAAACCTATTAAGGTGCATAGTTGGGGAAAATCTAAAACAATGGGACTTATCATTACCACAAGATGAGTTTACATATAAAAGTTACATAAATAGATCCACATGAAAGCCTCTATTTTCAATTATGTATGGGATTAATCCACATGGGGTGTTATATTTGGTATAACTACCAATTGATGGCAGAGTTAGTGATGATTCAGAAGCATTTTCCAAACATATACAACAATTACATGAAGAAGTGCGGAAGAAGCCATAGAATAGTAATGATAAGTATAAGGAAATAGTAGATGTGCATAAATGGAGAAAGTTATTTATGGTTGGTGAGTTAGGTATGGTATATCTGTGGAAGGAAAGGTTTCCAAAAGGCACCTATAATAAGCTGAAGTACAAGAAGATTGGTCCTTGCAAAATCATGAAAAAAATAAATGATAATGCTTATGAGGTAGAATTGCCATGGAATTTTGATATTTCTCCACTGTTTAATGTTTCAGATTTGTATTATTTTCATGGGGATGGTATTTATGAAGTAATATATTGGAGGCAGTAGGTTCTAGTAAAGACGAAAGAAGAAGTGGATCAGATTCTAGATAAGAAAACAATGTATACGCGACATGGGAAATACAACAAATATTTGCTCCATTGGAAAGGACTGGAGCAAGAGGAAAATACTTGGGTCATAGAGAGGGAGATTAATAAGTTAGATGTACATAAATGGAAGGATTTTTAAGAAGACAACTTACATGAGCTACGTTTTTTTCAAGCAAGGGAGAATGATGCGCCAAATTTAGTAGGAACTTGACAGGGTCATAACTTGAGCTCCGAGTGTCTGTTTGAGTCCATTTTTTTTAAACCACATGTTTCGATGAGATGAACATAGTGGAAATATTCCCTACTAGTTGGGGTAATATTTTGGCACATTTTTGAGCCCCGAATCTGCCATCTTGAGGCCGAAAATTAGGATTTAAGTTAGAGTTTAGTTTTTTCCTATTTTTGGGCATTAGATAATTTTAGTCTATTAGTTGTATTATGATTTACAAAGTTGGAAATTCCTTTAATTTAGGGATATATAATATGTGTGGAAATTTTTGTGCTCCTACGAATAAGCATGCAAACTTGCTAAGAATAACAGGTTCTAGTAAACTGCTAAAAATAGAAATTGCCGCCACCTAGAGTAGATTTAGTTTGAGTTAGTTAGAGTTTACTTGGAAGCTCAAGTTGGGAGTTGTTTTCCTATTTAGGAAACATTGTATTCATTATTCAATAATGAAGAAGGAGATATATTTTCTTTGGAGTTCATATTATTTGCAGTAAATCAAGTTTGGTTAGAATTTGGCTACATTATCAAGAACTTGTTTGAATAGTTATGTTGAACGTGGTCACAAAAATCCTATATGAAGGAGGAAGATATATTAATAAAATAGGAATGAGTGTGTCAGTTACTTCTTCTTCCAAAGCTTGAAGTGATGCACACAAATTTTCTACTCTTCTAAAAAACATTTCAACTTTCTCAGTTGGTTGCATTTTCAAGTTTAGTAGTTGACTCTGGAGATGAAGTATTGTGTTCTTATTTTTGGACTCATATATTGTTTTCAAATTATCCCAAGATTATTTTTCTATTGTAGTCTCATGAATATGAGGTTGTACCTCATCTGAAATACTAAAGAATATTATTAACTTTTCTTTTTGATTTACACGATCAAATGTAGCTTGTTGTGTAACATCTGTTGCAAATATTGTTAATGTACCCAAAAAAATGGAGCATAGATTTTCAAAATCAAGTTGTGCATGATTTTTTTTCCATGTTGAATAATTATCAGAATGCAAAAGTTGAGAATCTAGAAATAAAATTTTTTGTTCCGCAATTATAGCCATTGTGAAAAGTGATAAAGAGTAGAAGAAAAAATTGAACACTTTTCCCCCCCTTAAAACATGCACCCCTCCACCCTCCCCCCCAAAAAAATAATTATTTTGTTTATTTTGGGATCCTTTTCAGCCGTGTACAATGAATTTTTCACACTATTGGCCATGTTACAAATTTGGCTCTATGGACGATTTTAAAAAATAAAATTTTGGATTTTTTGGCTTCTTTTCAAATATAAAAATATAATGTTTACAATTTTTATAAAATAAATATTATTAAAAACTAGACCAAGACGTAGATCAAGTAGAAACACACACTTTAAAAAAAATGGCACCTCAATCCGAGATACCAATTGAAAGTTATGCCTTTTTTAAATTGTAATTTTAATATCTTTTTGGGGCCCTTTCCAAAAATGGAAAAAAAAATCTCCTAATTTTTTTCACTGCATCCAAAAATAGAAAACATTTTAGAAGTGATTTTTTTGATAGAAAAAAATATAGATAAAGGCTTTCATGCATGCATAGTGCATTTTAGGACACAACTACAGTTCAACCACTTTACCTAAGCGTTATAATAACCCTTGGCAACCTTTTTTAGTATTGATTTCCTCCTTCCTTTGGCTTCATGCATGTAAATTGCTAGCACATAGTTTTGGACACTGAATATTTTGTATGCAACGTTGAATTTATTTCTTCCTCTATGTTGGATTTGTTTTATTTTTCAATGCAGGAAAATTTTCTTCTTCTCTTGAATGTTCTTGAATTGTGAATGCAATCTCCAGGTTGATTGTAGGCTTCGGGAAGTTGCTTTGGACAAAGATCTTCTCACAGGGACATAGAATTTTCTTGCCATATATATGAAACGAAAGAGCACAAAGAAGAGGAATTAGAATTTATGTGTGCATATTGAAAAGGTTTGGTCCTTACACTACAAAAAAAATGTATATATATATATTAAAATACTTCCAGTTTTAAAAAAATGGAGGTACAGGTAAATTTTTAAAAAAAAAAGAATAAAAAAATGTCACCTTCAACAACATAGGTACATACAAGTCTAGAATAGCCTATTATTACACTCCAGGTGTTCTTCAATTGAAAATAAACCATGAACCGAGGTGTGGATTCGGGTAGGGGCTGTGAAATGGCTGGGGGCATCTATGGCTCCCCCTAGCTCTGTAATTTCTCCAAATCTCCCTAAACTTCCCTAAAACTTTATACACTCCTCTCTCGATTAGAATGTTTCTTTGATACCAAATCTTAACAATGAATACTTGAAAACAATATTTCACACAAAAGCTTTGCACAGAAACAAGATGGTGCTTGTGTATTTTATTAATATCAAAATCTAGCATTACAAAACAAATGAGAGAGCTATAATATTTATAGATATTGGATAGCTTCTATCTCATCCACAATATATGGAAACAAATCATCTAGTATGAGAAAATATGTAAAAATAGCGTATTTCCTCTAACTGGGCCTATTGCCCCTTATGGAAACCATCCGGGAACAAAATATGCAAGATAGAACAAGATCCCACAAACATAGGGATGATAACGCTATCATTTAGTTAACTAATAACTAAGGATAATTAATACCTATTGAGATAATTTTAAATTAATTAAATTAAATACTTTAACTTATTACATTTATTCAAATGTAAACTAGTGATGAATTAAGCTAAGTTTTATTCCTAAAAAATTTAAACACCATAAATGGCTCAATGGTTTTTATTGTCATTCATTCATCTATCCTTAACTCATGCTCTCTTATTCCTGGGTTATTTTCCCACTTGGTGAATCCGTACTCTCTTTAAACTAGTTCACCATTTCATAAATTTTGAATAATGTTTTTGAGTCATGTATTCTCACATTCTTAGACTTCATTTCTTATCTCTATTGGATATTTACATTGACCCCTTTGAGTTACACATGATTGAACCAAATGCCTCACTTTCAAGATCTCATGCATTTAAAGAGTGTTGTCTTATTATACTTTATTTTAAGTCTCTTGAATTTTAATATCCATGATTCATCCATGCATACCAATTATAGATCCTCGTGTATTCCAATTATTTTAATTTTCAATTATAAACTCTTTACTCTTGGGTAATAGATTATCCATATCGATAATAAGTTTATCCTTTTACGAGATTTCATATTTTTATCGATATCTTGAGTAACAATTATGTTGAAAGAATCAGAGATAGAAAGATTAGATATTTTTGCTAGGGTTTAGGTCTTAGCTATTTGTTCATGCATGACATCGCCTGTACCATTATCATACTATTATCCCTTCAGGTTTTCAGTAGGATTTGTACTCATTAATTATGTTATGTGGGTATTTTACTCCACCTTTAGGGTGGTAGCATGCCCCACTTTAATGGCCTCTAATTTGACTCCCTAATCTACTAATAAATGGCTCGTCGATAGAGTGACTAACAACAATGACACCAAAGAAATCAAGGAAGTTTTACCTAAAGGTTTTTGATGAGGTAATGAGTCGAATACTCCTTTATCTGATGTCATTCTCTATTTACTGACTTTTAATCATGCATGCAAATGGTTTGAAAATTATACTCTAGTTAGGTATTTTGTTTGATGAGTACACCCTAAGATCCTTTGAATAAATTGCTTCATAACCACTGAAAGAGTCATGACATTAAACTCTATGGATTTCAAAACCTCAAAAAGGGGTTTTTAATTCCGTTTCTCCAATCTAGAACATTGTAAGGCCATTTTTAACAATGGTCCTTGGTTTATCCATAGCTCCTTAGTTATTTTTTTGCACTGGGCATGGGACTTTCAGGTTTTTGTGAAATCCAAGCTCAAATTTCTTGTTTGGATTGAATATCTAGGACTCCCCATACCAATTTTGGGTTTTAATTGGGGATTTAGTAAAACCCTTGGGAAGGCTCATTCCCAAAAATTTTCATCCTCGTCCTCAACGCCATGTGTGCATGAGATCGATTTGTTAAAGAAATTAAAATAAACCATTGATATTGAGTTTGGGGAAACATATTTCTCTCAAAGGGTGCTTTATATAAACTTACCTAATAATTGTTACCATTATCAGTCATCTGAGCACATGATTTTTGAGTTTCCTCTTATGGCCTACTCTCATCCTACACCCATTGATAAACCTCAAAAAAAATCTAAAGTCACCCCTGCTTCTAATGCTTGGACAAATGTCACCAACAAAAAGGGTACTTTGCGAGCATCTTAAAAACCCTCAGCTCCCACTTATCATCTAGTTTTTACTAATGGTTATTCTATGTCCATGAACACTATTAACTAATATGATCATGTGAAATCCGAGCCTTCACCTTCACGCACACCACTAGTTGAGTATGTTTTTACCCCTATTAAACTTCCTCGGCTTCCTCACATTGCTCCCTTGGCACTTCTTGAGTATTTTTTGTTGACAACTCATCTCAAATGTGTAATAATTAACTTACATGCTCTCATAGCCCATCCCCCTCAGAGGAAGGTGAGTATATACAAGACAAACGTTTTCCTTAGAATTTAGGATATATTTTCCTAGTTCTTGCTCGGGTATCTTATTCTTATAACCAATTTTATAACCTTTCCAATATGGATGATAAGGGTATTATTTCTTTAGAATAATCTCAATGATTATGTATTCTTTTAATATACGCGGGCTTACTGAACCAACCCTATGTTATCTGGTCAGGGACAATTGTCTTTACTTTCGTCAGATGAAAACTTTATGTCTACAAGTAGTAGAGCTAGATATATATTTGTTTTACTTTTTATCTCATATTATTTGGCCCCATTCCATTTTTAATACCTCTAATTATGATCCTGGTGGTGGTGGAGTCATGACCTTGATTTCTCTTGACATTGTTTAACATGTGATATTCTAGGACTTATACCCCACATATCAAGTGTTGTGGTCTCTTTTTTATTTAGGTGGCCATATTTTTTAGGTTAGTCAATATCTATGTTTATAATGATGTGTGAAAGTAGGATATTTTTTATTTTTAATTTTCCAACTCCTTGTCAGAGGATATATGAATCATTTGCGGTGAATTTTATATGGTTGAAATCCTAGAGGATAAGATTGGGCATCTTACTATGTGCTTATGTGCGGGAGAGAGGGAGTTTTAGTTTTATTTCAAGCACAAGCTTGGACATTTTGATCCCAATATTCCTTTTTAGCACAAATCCTCTTATTCCTTGTTCACTTGGTTTAATTTTACATAAGGACAAGATCAATTTTTTTAGAAGCTAGTTCACTCCCTCATGACTAGTAAGCGTTTTTTCTATATTTCCCATGTTTTGTGTTGTCTTTTTGTTGTTTCTGACATTTCTTTGCTAACATACCATTCTCCCATATTTTTCAATGTTACATGGTCTAAAACTACAAAAAATCACCATGTTAATTCTTAATTTTATCTTAACACCGCTCACCTTAAGCATTCTCAGACTGTGTCACACATACAACGAGTATAGAATTTGGTTAATCGGCCTTCTAATGGCTTTGGATGGATCACTTGGTTGAATGATGACATCAAGTGCACCACCACCTTTCTCTCTATATATGGTAAGTAGGCCTCCATCTTTAGGCAAAATTCCCATGAAGATTCATATCGTGAGTTCTCCATAATCTCATAAGATCTTAATGCATCACCTTTCAATTATGCTCTATAAGCCCAGGGTTCATGTTGGTGAAACACTCTTAAAGTCCACAAAGCTTGCCTGGCCCATGGGGTGCAGCTTCATACTCTCCTGCATTAGCTTAAAATTGTGGAATGAGCTTCTAAGGAATTCTTTGCCATGTTTTTATCCAAACATTCTTTAGATAAGATCAAGGCAATCTCTTGGGGAAATGCTAGTTTTACAAACTTGCTTGATATTCTCTAATATTTTGTGCATCTTTATCATGGGGTTTTTACTACTCAACTTTCCACTCCATCTTAGGACACGTCTCTTTTAAAATTTTCACAAACCCAACGAGTGATCTATGATAGGAATTTATCTGTTTCTGTTCTTTAAAAACTTACCTTTCAAATGGATTCACATAAAGCTCCGAGGGTTGTTGGATTTCCTATTAAATTTTATCAAGCTCTATGGGAAACGATTGGTCCTGGTCTCCATAATGTCTACTTGGTATCTTTGGGGACTCAATCTTTGGGTGACCTGATCAATGAAGGAAATATCAAATTCATCCCCAAAATAGGATATCCTGAGATAATTTCTAAGTAGATACCCATTAATTTTATTAACATGTCTTACAAGATCATTACTAAGGATCTGGCTGATAAGATTTCTAATCTTTTTCCTTTGATAATCAGAAGTGAGAAAATTGGATTCTTTAAACATAGGTATATTCTTGGTAATATTATAGACATCTGGGAAGGTATTGAATGCACTCGTCTTTCCTCTCAACAAGATTTATTTTTCTAAATCATATGAAAATATTGAATGGTATTTCATTTTAACTATGCTCCAAGATTTAGAAATTGGTCCTTGCTTTGTTAGGTCTTTATAAATTCTCTTTCAAAATGTTGGTTCTTGTATTTACTATCAATTGTGCCTAGTCTTCTAGGTTTTTTTTGTTCAGATCTATTAGGAAAGTTTACCTCCTATCCCCTTCCCTTTATGTGTTGGACGTTGGAGGATTTAGTTATCTTCTTCTTGATAGTGCTTCTCAAGGATTAGTGAAAGGTATTTATTACCTTCTTCTACTTAGCAGCTTATTAATGGTATTTTACTGATGATTGTTTTCTCACACTCTTGGAGGATGAGAAATTTTTTCATAATGCTCTTGATTATCTGGATACTTTTTGTCTTTCTTTGGGTTCTATTATTTAATGGGAGAAAACTCACTTCTATCAACAATCTCAATCTCCCATTCCGGCTTAGTTTTGTGGTATGAAATGGATTTGGATCAAACCTGGTGTGTAGTTTAAATTTATTTGCATCCCTTTCACTTTTAAGGCTAGTTAATCTCATCTTTGGTTTTAGGTAATCCAACATGTTGACTGTGAAATTTATTTTTGGATCACCAAATCACTTTCTCTAGTAGGGAAATTTCAAATATACTCTAAGGTTCTGACTGCCACACATGTGTATTAATTTTCATGATGGAATCCTTTGAATGATATTTATGCAAAACTTGAGAAGCTTCTTCATGATTTATAATGGGACAACACTACAGGGCATAAGGTGTTCCATAGGGTTTCTTAAGAAGTGTGGTGTATGCCTAAACAAGCTGGTGGTTTGGGCTTAATTGATGTCAAAAACTAGGGGCAAGATATTTGTGTTAAATGGATATTTCATAGCCTAGAAGGGAATGAAGTATGTAAAATTATCCTTTGGGATGGTATTTTCTAGGGTATCCCTCTGGGAAGGATAACTTGGAAGGGTCTTATATTTTAATCTCTCCTTCTCTACCTTGTTCCAGTTAAGATTAATTTTATTCTGAAAAGTATTTGGAAGGCTTGGGAATTTCTCAAGCCTCATCTTCTTTGGGTTGGAAATGGATTTAGATTGAGCATCTCTCTCAATTCCTTATCTCTTTAGTGGTCCTCTCTCTTTTATTTTCAATATTCCCCCTGGCATTGGATCCTTAGGATAAAGATCTTAGATTTTTCAAAAAGGGGATTAAATTTTTCGGGAATTTATTTTGCAAGAAATATCATTCCTAGCTTTCTTGGGAGACTCTATCTTTGAAAATCCACCTTCTTCATACATATTTTTCTTCTATCTAATAATTAATTAACTTTATTCCTAATTTTTTCACCTAGAAAGTGGTTCGCTTGGAGGATTCAACCATGTTACTTGCAGTTTACAAAATTTTTTGGCATATCTTTATAACTAAAATTTTGTTCCATTTATGAAAATACAAAAATAATGCCATATTTAATAATGTTCCTCTTGATTATGATTTCTTTTTTACAAATAAAGCGGATAATATTTCTACTGATATGCTCCATATTCAAAACCAATTTTAAATAGTGTAGTTAGAGGTGGAGTATATCCAATGCCTCCTTAAATATTGGGGTTCCGCTCCCTCTGTCATCCATTTTCATCCATTCTTCCTTCCATCTCTTCCATCATTCTGTCATTCTATGAAGTTGTGCAATCATGACTTCATATCATGGTATTCACATCAACAACAGCAATATATTCCACCTCCAACACGTTTTACAAATCCTCCAAATCAGCATTTTGAGCAGATTCAAGATCATTATGCATACCCATATGAACAGCAGTGCCAAAGTCAGTTTGGCTATGGAGATTTCCAAGAGCAAGAGTATGCATACAATGAAGACAATCAGATCCAAGATGCTGGTCTGTTGGAGAAAATCCAAAAGATGGAGGTGGGGATGGTGCAGTCCAGGGCTCAAGCACAAATGAAAGCTTTTGGAATCGGTTATGGAGCACCCTGTCCATGGGTGGGACCTTTCCCAAGGCATTACAGCCCTCAGGAGAAGCTTGACTTCATGATTGCAATGCTACCTTTGCTTGCACAATGGACAACAGAAATAGAGGCCTACAGACTTGTTGTTGAACAACCTTGTCAATGGGTAAGTTCTACACCATCATCTGGTTTTTCTCTTTCCATTACTCAAGCAACATCATCTCATTTAAACTCCTCATCTGCTGTCCCATGTATTGAATCCATCCCTCCATTCCCTAGTCTTCCACCCCATCTCGATTCTTCTTTTCTTTTCCCTTCCAAACAGTCATCCCCTCCACAAGAGCTAACAGAAATACCCCCTCCTCCAAAGAAACAAGAAGTTTCACCGCCTCCACCACCACACAAAATTGTCAAATCAGTTGAGTTTCAACATATCCCTCCTCTTTCATTCCCAATTCCATGTGGGAAAGAAGAAATTGAAAAAATCAGTCATCAAGGACAACAAGAGGAAGAGCCTAAAAGAAAAGAAGTGACAGACAGTCTGAAGAGTTTGGGCTCTTAGATTTGGGATGACAAAGATCCCCTTGATGGTTAAGCCTACAGAAGAGGCTGAGGTTGAACAAGTGGTGGTCAGGACTGATTTTGTTGGAGAAGAAGATCTTGCAGTCCCAACTTGTCCTCTAGAGCAACAAATTGAAGAGTTTGACTTGACAAACTTCATGCTGGAGGAGGAGTTCAATCAAGAGCAAGATTCTCTTCAAACATTGGAGGAAGGAGAAGATGCTCCAAATCCAAAAGAAGAGGAGCACAATCTAGCTGTGGAGGAGAAAGTTGTAGATCCAAGAGCTCTGAGCACAAAGCAGGCTACAGGAGAACCTTCAGTTCTTCTTTCCACTTCATCTCTCTCGAGTTCTAGTACTGAAAAGGAGTTTGATCTCTCAAACTCGATATTGGAGAGTGAAGGAAACCATGGTGGTCAAGTTGCAGATCAAGAGGACACCATGGAGGAAGTTGAACACGAGCAGCAGGACAACGATGAGGCAGTTTACCTGTCAGATTTGGAGGACTGTTTTGATGGAGGAGAGCTGGTTGAGTTTTCACCATTCTCTTTTTCATCATCCACAACTCCAAACACAACAGCCTGCTGCCATGAAGGAGAACTTTCATTTACAACAGCTTGCATCTTATAGCAGCCCTTTGGAATCAAAATTGGAAGATTCTAATCTTCCCTGTTCTTCATTGGAGGAAGAGAAAGGATAGAATAATTCCACCATTTCTTCCACATCATCCATTCAGGTGGGTCTACAAGAAGACTCCATTCTTGGAGTTGAAAATCAGAGCTATGGGCATATCAAACTGATCAGACCTTGCCCAATCATATATTTGGCTTCATTGGAGCCAAAGGAGAAGCCACAACCAGTCATGCTTGCTTCTGAGCATGAGGATGAGCTACAAAGTACCAAGGATCAGCTGCCATACCTCTCCAATCCAAATGCAGAGCAACTAAAAGAGGTATTGGATTTTTTAGTTGATACCTTGATGATTTGGATAGAAGACCAGCTTCTTGCTGATTTTCCATCCATTCCAAACAGCCATGATCAGTGCCAAATCAATTGCATGGCTACCAATTTTGAAGAAAGGAAGCTATTTCTCACAACCAGTTGCAGGGTTTGTTTAGCTTGCCTTTGCTTCCAGTTAGAGTAGAGTAGCTAGGTTTGCTTTCAGTAGAAGAAGTGCTTGTGCACACTCTGCATGTTCCATTTGGGGCATGTATGATTTTCAGTTTTGTACATAGTTTTGGTGTTGCTGGTTCTACTCTTGCACAGTTCATTTCAGTGGCATCTTGGTGAGAACACTCCAGGTTCAATGGGTTTCAAGTGGCTCAGAAGGGAGATTTTCAAATTTCAGATCAGTTGCAGGTTACAACTCATGACTCCATGCCCAATGGATTGCTTTAGGCTACTGATCTCATCTAGCAGGCAGATGACCCCGCTGAGTCGCCAAAACTGTTATCAAAATTTCACCCCCCCTAGGTAAATTTCGATAACATGCATCAGATTCTCAGGTCCCAGGCAAATTGATTGATTCGGGGCCAAAATTCATGTTTCCAGGGTCCCCTCAGATTTTTTCTAACTCCCCTGGTCTTCTGAGAAAGTTCGAAAAAGGTTGCAGAAAGCAAGTAGTTTGGGCCAGATAAAATCTGAAAATCGGCCAAGTCCTAGTCCAACACAAGGTAGGATGTTTGGGACAAAAAGGAGCGAACCAGCCGATCTGGCCGAAAAGAGTCAAGTCAGTCCGAAGCAAAGTGATACAAGCGGGCCAAAAATGCCCGAACCGGCCGAATCGGCCGAAATGAGTCCAAAGGGTCCAAAATCAAATGGGACATCTGGGACAAATGGATGCGAAATGCCCGAATCGGCCGAAATGAGTCCAAAGGGGCCAAAATCAAATGGGACATCTGGGACAAATGGACGCGAAATGCCCAAACCGGCCGAAATGAGCACAAAGGGCCCATCAAATGGGACATCTGGGACAAATGGAGGTGAAGTACGCGAAGGAGTTGAAGGAGCCGAGGACCAATCAGAAACTGCCACGTGTCCTCACAGGAGAAAAAGTCAAGGAGGTCAAAGGGGCGAGTGATAGAGCGCTGAACCGAACCAATGAAATGGCGCCACGTGTCTAAGGTTTAAAGGGGCCCACAAGCAATTTCAGAAGGAAAGCCCTGCGAAAGACGGAGGATAGAGAATTGCTCGTCCAATCAGCACGTGCCACGTGTCGTCCAGACGGTGAAGAGTGGGAAAACATTTTAAAATCTGTCTTGGTCTGCTCCGTGCCCTAAATCTTCAGATCACCATATCTTTTGATCCAGAGCTTGGATTTCCATGTTCTTTATATCAACGGAAAGCTCATGAAATTCTCTACATGATTCTGGGGTTAATCTCGAGTTTTGGTGTAGTTTGGAGAGAGAAAATCAAGAAACGGATCTGACGCATGATACAACAGAAGTGACACTTCAACAACCAGCTTTAATGCAACAGACAGCCCGCCGTTTTGCCAGGATCCGCCGCTTATACCATAATGAAGGATGATTTAAAATATGACCTGGGGTATGGTTGGAGTAGATCTGACTTTCCTCTTTCTTCCTTCTCTCATTCTTCCTATATATTGTAAGGAGTGGCAAAATATAAGAGGTTATTCATTCTTTCTGCTCGGCCCCTCCCTTCTTTTCTTCTCTAGGGTTGAAAATGGAGTTCGAGCCTCCTCCCTGCTCTGTAATGGCATTTTTTTCCTTTTACTAATGGAATGATGTTCTGTGCAAACTTTTGGAGCAACAAAACGTGTTCTGTGATGCATCTGTCCATCCTCTCTCGTTTTTGCTTGTTCTCTCCTTGCCTCTCTTCATTTGCAGGTATCTGTGCATGTCTAAATGTTTATTGCAGGTTTGGAGCTGTGTTCATGGAGTTTTGGGACATTTTCTGTGTGAAATCTATCCTTGGGCCTGTGATGCATCTGTCCATCCTTCCCATTGCTCACCTCTCTTTGTCCCATGGCAGTTTTGACAGATGTTCAACATCCTCCTTCTCTGGTGTATCACCGTTTTAGTGTAGGCTTTTGCTGTTTTTCCCTTCTCTCTCTCTCTCTCTCCTTGGCATGGTTAGATTAGGATTAGATTAGCTTGCCTGCACTGGAATAGCTTGTGGCAGGTAGTTTAGGAGCAGGAACCAGCCTTCTCTGGAGATTCCTCTCTCAGTTTCACAAGTCCCCATGCTTGGAGAGAAGTTTCCATGTTGTGCAATCACACTGGATGCCTGAACATCAACCTAGAAGCCTGATGTGCGTCCAGGGGTGCTGTGATTTTGCACTAACAATGCTTAGGTCCGAAATAGGTGCTATGATGAAAGAACATAGTTAAGGATCTCTGTACATAGTTGTTTTATAGGGTTAGATTGTCATTCCTTTATCTATTCAGTCTGATATGACCCTATTTGATGTAATATGGTTACTGTAAATGATTATAATCAATATATGATGCTCCGTTCCAGATATCTATGTTTATGGGCCAAACCCTAGTATGTTCTTCTTGTTGTTCATGGTTAAGATATGATTTTATTATGTTGTTGTAATGTTTACATTTACATCATGGTGCATTTTTGCTTAGAGATAGTTCCTCTACCTTTGTATTTGATTAAATGCATGTGTTTCTAGTTCTACAATCATTCCTCCATTAAATGGAAAATAATTCTTACAAGGCTCACATAAAATAGGGGCTTGACACCCGTCCATGCCTCAGGTGAGTGCCTAGATAATGTTGGGTGATAGGTTGATGCACTTGGGGTAGAAAGGGAGTAGGGAAAAGTGACTAATTCTTGGTTTCATTGTTGGGACCTCTTTTGAAGCTATTGTGAGAATGGTACGTGATGAAAAAATGCTTGACCTTGGATAATGTTGGGACTTGGATTTAAAGCACAGAGAATGAGTTTGCACAATGGTTTGATAATGGATCTAATTTTGATGCATGGAAATGGGTAGAGGAGCACCTGTATCATGAGCTCTATGAGACATTATTTTGTTGTTTCATAGTAGAGTTGTAGGAGTGGTTGTCGGCATATGCATCAAGGAGAAACTAGTATTATAGACCTTGTGTTTGGACTCAAGAAGAATACTAGAGGCTACATGATGCTGATCTGACATGGAATCATGTTGTTGATCATTTATGGAGTAGAGTGTTGACCAAATATACCTTGGAATATATAATTTATATGTATTCTTATCCAGAGATTACTGAGTTTGAGTTCTTACGAGAGCCAAGAGGATAATTATTGCGGGCTATGCTGTTAGCCATTAAGATCCTAATCGTAACTCTAAGTATGGAGGCATTTCTTATGGGTATCTAAATTTGCAGTAGGTGCGGGGAATAAAAGTTAGGGTAGTGAAAGATGGTGGACCTTGCGGTGGAAGTAGATAGAGGAGAGGTGACTCAAGTATAATGAAGCATGAGAAATTGAGTTGGCAAGACAATGCAAAGTTGATGGAGTGATGGATTTATGGAAGTAGATGTTACAGGAAGGATGTGAGGTTCATGTGGAAGATGTGGAACCTGATCAGTCTATGCTACCCCATATTGGCAAGCGTGGGATAGAAAAATCCTCAGATTTTGGTGAGAGCTTGTTGTATGGAGAAAGGAGGAGACCCATAGGCACACATCTTAGTCCACATAGTGACTAAATCCTAGTGCTTAGTTTTCCAATTCCTGAGACAAGTGTGGTTAACCTGATTGGTAATAATATTTATGGTCAAACAACACCTAGTAGATATAATTTCTCATTTAGTTCATCTATGGAAGCAAAAATACTTCATGATTTTGGAGGCATCCTTTTTGGCACAATATCTAGGCAAAGTATGGGTACAAAAGGTTTCAGTACCACATCTACGGGTGGTTCGATGTCACAAACTATTGGTTTGCATTTTAGCACAACAGTGGGGGTGCAAGGAAGAACTACTGCCTTAGGCCATTTACCTACTATAGGAGGAGGATCTGATGGATCTGGAGGAATAAGATCTAGTGGTTCTAGTTGATCTGGTAGTGGTGGAAACACATGAAGAGTTCAAAGTTTTAGAACTGGTGGACAAGGACCTCAACCACCTCCATTGGTGTTTTATGAGATGTCTTTACATTTACTTGATTACAAGGGTAATGAGAATTTTATAGAGAATGTAAAAAAATGTGAGTTGCTATGGCATGCTAAGGGTATCACTTCCCCAAAGGAGAAGGAAATTCAGTTTGTAACTATGTGGCAAGGGTGCATGCATAGCTAGTACCTAAAGTATGACCCACATCAGAAAGCAATGGATTATATTTCGTTATGTGATGCCTTTTTAGCAAAATTCCATACTCTTGGGTTTGAAAAAAATATCTTTAGTGTGCTCAAGGAGATTCAAAAAATTATGGTAGATAGTGTGTGGGAGTATGACATGTACTTTAAGACTCTCTTCACAAAATTGTCTTATGATATCCATCCATCTCAACATGCTCAAGGGTTCGTTGGAGGATTGATAATGTCTTTCAAAAGATTACTTTCCCATAAGACTTTCAAGGATCCGCATGAGGCCTTGGAAGCTTCTCTACAGACTCAGGCCTTCAGAAGCATTGACACTAGGGTAAGCCCATTTTTGGAATCATAGATTGCTGCCATGGAAAAGCAACTTGGAAAAATATGTAGAAATTCATCTCATGAAACTCATATTAGACATTGGTGTACAAGCTGTTAAGTAGGACATACCAAGGATATTTTCCCTCAAAATTTGGTTTTCTTTATGTTAGTATATTGTGAAATTTTCCATGGGGATCATGATGCAAGTAGGTGATTTTTATTAGAGCGTGCGATCCGTAAAAATGTGTCATGTTATTGTAAAATTTATATATCTACAATGCATGATATAAAGGACTACAGACTAATAAACCAAATCCATGAGACCATTAACACTGGTGTGTGCCATAATAGCATTAGAAGAGGTTCAAAGGGTGAAGGATGTCAATATGAAGTGTGCCTTGATGGAGGTGGTCAAGGAAGAGGTTTTTGCAGAGGATTCAGTGGCTGTGGTGGTCAAGGAGGTAGAAGTGAGTTCCCTCGTGGAACTTTGTACAATTATGGATCTACTGAACACTACAAGCATGAATGTATGGATCTACAACAATTATCATGGTGAAAAAATGAGCTAGAACTAGAGGAAGGATAATGGTGTGGGAATGGTTAGTGTGCAGTGGGTTGATCCATTATGGATGCCTAGGGTGGTATATAACCCTGAGTTAGAACTAGTGCTGGTGACTACGCGGGCAGAAGGTGCTCACGCCAGGGAATAAATGAAGAAAAGGACCATCATTACAAGTGAATAAGTGTTACACAAAGTATCTTGATCCAAACCGTCAGAAGGAGGTTTACCAAGAAACCATTGAGGTAATTCGAAGTTTGCAAGGAAAGATTCAATTTCTAAAGGATAAATCATGGAAGTTAGAATAGAAAAAGAGTATTGAGGTACCTTACAATGATATGGATGAAGTTAGAGAAGTATGTTGGATGTTGCGCAAAGAGAAAATTATTCCTCTATTAGGGGAATAGTTGAGAGAGAAAGTGACACGTGCTAGAGGTGAGCATGAGAGAAAAGTCTTACATGCTAATCTACCACCTCACAATATTGATTATCATAAGGAAATCACATTAAATGCAGTGGTTTATGGATGGATTTTAAGAAACATATTTATTTACACATGCATGGAATTTAATGTCCTTACCTTAAATGCACAGAATCAGATGGGAAGGCCCCCATTGTAGCTGTCTTAAAATGTGTTGGATAGGGCTAATTGGAAAAAAAGGCTATGCCCATTGGAGTTTTGAAGGATACATACATAACCATTCAAGGGGCAAGGTTTACTGGGGATTTTGAGGTTCTAGAACTCAATGAGGCAGCAAATTTCCCAGTATTACTTAGATGCCCCTAGTGTTACATTAATTTCATTGATTTGTGCTTCAATAAGGGGTATATTAGTTTTGATAACAATAACAAGTGCATGATTATACCAATGATAGATGGAAGGTTTGCATCATATGTGGAACCCTTAAGAGAAAAGGATTTGGATAGAATACATGTGCGCACCATTAGGTACCTTGAATTTATTCATCCATCAAGAGAATGGGTCATTTAGTGGGAAGATTCTCAGTTCATGAGTGACATGACTAGAATTACATGTGACAATTGGGTGCATGGGATCTATGAGTTGATTATAAGATAGCTAAAGGAATATATTACTCAATTTTCTAGGGCACACATAGTTATGTGTCTAGGAAGAAGGTCGTTTCTAAGTTACACTAGGGAGGGAAGCCCTAATGTATTTCTACACCCAATCAAGGTCCACTAGACATGTAAAGTAGAGAGGAGGAATATGCTAACTTATTCGTTGAGTGGGACAATAGCGCGTTGGTTTTTAACACATCGCAATAATCTTCTAGAGTGGTGTGAAGTGAGAATTATGCTCTCTGTTAGGTTTCTCTAAAGTAATGCACCATCTAAGATATGTAACTATGATGGAAAGGGATCTACCTCGTACCATGTTTAAGAGTGTGAGATGAATTGGAAGGAAGGCTTGGAAGCCTTATCCCCTTCCTTATGGGTGCATAATTTCTATTCCACCTTGCAGGGTTGTATGCACGCATGTTATATCCATTCAAAGCTATGTCGTCAGAGGGGAAATTGGAAAGAGATGATGGTGGATATTATTAAGCGCCTTACCTTAGAAGATAGTGACATGGTTGAAGAAAAAATCCTAGATTTATTGGGTGAACACTAGTTGGAAAAAAATCAAGATAATATTTTAAAGTGGTTCGAAGTGAGAATTGAAATCTCTATTAGGTTTCTACAAAGTACTGCACCATCTAAGATATGCAACTATGATGGGAAGGGATCTTCATCGTACCATGTTCAGGAGTGTGAGAAGAACCTGAAGGAAGGCCCATAAGCCTTTCCTCCTTCCCTATGGGTGTATAATTTATATTCCACCTTGCAGGGTTGTGTGCATGAATAGTATATCCATTCGGAGCTATGTCATCAAATGGGAAATTTGCAAGAGATGATGGCAGATATCATTAATTTTTTTTAATATAAATCTCCTAAGCCATCAGTAAATAATGTGTTATAGGTAGTTAAGTAACTTACCTTAGGAGATAGTGTCATGGATGAAGAGAAAATACTAGATTTATTGGGTGAACCCTAGTTGGAGGCGTGCTTCATAGAGGAAGAGGCAGAAGAAGTACAACTCGAGCGTGCTTTTCTAGAAAAACAAAAGGGTAATTTGGTGTACTAGCTAGATGACAAGGAAGTAGAAAATTTAAATTTTGATCACACAGATGGTATGTGTGAATTATTGGAAAAATAATATGAGAGAGTGCATGCCTACCATGAGCACTTTAAAATTTTAAAGGTCAACATTGGAACTGAAGAGTAACCAAAAAAAATTATCATTGGAAATTACTGGATGGATAAGGATGTTTCAAAAATAGTTGAGTTGTCGCAGGACTTCCAAGATTTGTTTCCACATGGATACCATGAGTTAAAGGGAGTTCATCATTCCTAAGGGTAAATTCACATTAAGTTAAAAGAGGGTGCATGCCCAGCCAGGAAGAGGCCCTACATGATGAACCAAATTTTGTGCATAAAGATTAAGGAGGAAATTGATAAGATAATACAATCCAGAATCATTGAGGAATTTGAATGGGTGAGACAAATGGTGATTAGTATCAAGAAGGATGGAAGGATAAGGATATGTGTAGACTATATAGATTTGAATGTTGAAGGTGTAGTAGGGCAGGAAATTTATTCTGTTACAGATGGGTTCTTAGGTTATCACCAGGTAATAATTGCGAAGGAAGGCTAGGAGAAGACTAATTTCACCACTGAATGGGGATTTTTTTCTTATACATTCATTTCTTTTGGACTAAAGAACACACCTGCTATATTTTCACACATTTTGGTGCAAGAATATAAAGACTTCATTCACAAGTTTCAGCAAGTTTACCTAGATGATCTCACGGTATATGGGTTAGTAAGAGATCACTATGAAAATTTGAGATTGATGTTTTAGAGCTGTAAGAAGTTAATTATTTATCTAAACATTAAGACATGTGTCTTCTCTACTTCATTTGGCACAATACTAGGTCACATCATTTACAAGGAAATTTTATTTGTAGATCTTGCCAGAGTTTTTATCTTAGGTTTGGAGGAGCCTACTAGTCAAAGAATCGTGCATGGATTCTTAGGGCATACGGATTACTACCGAAAATATATCAAGTGATATGCCAAAATCTCCACGAATTTAGAATATTTTTGGAAACATAAGAGTAAATTCTATTAAGGTGAGGCACAACAGGTGGATTTTGACACTTTGAAGGATATACTTGTTACAACACCCATTTTGCACTATATGTTGATTAGCATAGAATTTTAGAAGATTCGACGAGATGATGTTCTGTTTCGATGCGTACTAGAACATGAACGTACTACAATCATGGAGGAAGCTCATGATGGCATTGTCAGATGTTACTATGAAGGAAATGTAACCGCGTACAAGATCCTATTGGTAGGTCTTTGGTGGGAAATGGTTTATAAGGATTGTATAAAGTATTGCAAGGCCTGTGACCATTTCTAGCACCTTAGAAAGATAGATCTGAGAGATGAAATTACATTAAGACCTATTACACCATTTGAGAAGTGGTTAATTGAATTTGTGGGACCGATTTCCCTATCTGTGCGCAGGACAAGTTTGCGCTATATTATAACTTGTATAAACTATTTTACAAGGTGGGAAAAAGTGGTACCTATGATGGATTGCACTGCGGCTACAACAACTAGGTTCTTATGGGAGAATATAATTAGTAGTTACGGATTCCCATTGAGTTTGACTATTGATAGGGACACCCACTTTTTGAATGAAACTTCTATACAATAAGGTGGTGCATCACAAGACTACATCCTATCATCTTGAGGATGATGGAACTGTTGAGGCCTTTAAACAAATTTTAAGCCACACGTTGACTAATATTTGTGATGTCGAAAGAAGGGACTGGGATGATAAAGTATCTATCATATTATGTTCATATTACATAACTAATAAAATATTGAACAAGGCCAATCCTTTTTAATTGGTATTTTACGCAGAGGCTGTTCTTCCTGTGGAATTTATGTTACCATCCCTGTGTATTGTGTGCGTAGGAGGATTGGCAGATGAACAAGCATTAGAGGAGTGTATTGATAAACTTATGGAAATTGATGAGAGGCGATCCATTTATCGATAGAGTCAGAAGAAGGATAAATAATGACAGAAGGCATGGCATGATTGTCATATTAAAAATAAGAAGTTTGAGATTGGGAAGATGGTTCTACTATATGATTCAAAATTTTGGTGCCATCCTGGAAAATTTAAAGTGCATTGGCTGGGACCATACATGATATCTCATATACTTAACTCAGGTTCTTGCAAGTTACAAGCATTGAATGGAAAAATGTTTCCTGGTGATTTAAATGGGAGTAGGTTGAATCCCTACTACAAATAAGTCTTCAGTGTGTTTGTAAATAAGGAAATATTGCAATTTAGTTTAGGATTTACCTTAATGCATTTTCCTTTCTATGTGTTTCCTTTCATCGTTGCTTTTCTTTGTCTTTCTGTTTGGTTTATTTTGGGAACACTTGTGTGCTAGTAGTCAGTTATTATCTAAAGGGTTTTTTATGTTCAGAGGAACATGAATATTTTTAGTGTGGGGTGAAACATGTCAAATAAGATCTTTAGTGAATATTAGAGTAATAAGAAAGTGTTGGAAGTGATGTGGATTGGAACCCCAAGTGAGAAAATCAAAAGCGTGTGGGTTCAAAGGAGAAAACCTAGCAGAAGTGACTATGGGTGGAGATTGGTGTCAAAAGCTTTATAAAAACCATGTATTGTGAGAAAAGCACATAGCAACATGAGGTAGGTGATGGAAATAGCTTGGTAAAATACGTAGAGGTATATATAATTCGGCATAGGAGTACACACAAGTTAGTATGTGGTCAAATAAGTTTTGTCCACCAGAAGGTTGTGGGTGTCTCACGAGGGTTTGCACATGGAGGAAAATTACTGTAAATACTACGCAGAAGGATGGAGTTGGAAAAATATGACTTTAATGCATTTTTACGTTTGTAGGTGGCATTTAATTTTATGTGGGAAAAAGAAAAAATATATAAATAGAAGGTCAGGGTAAATTATTTCTTTTACCTTGCATTTGTTTTTGGAAGAGCTTTTTTTAAACTAGGGCATCCTTTAGAAAATAATTTATGGAGTTTTACGTGTGAGGTGGAAAGTTTATCAGATTTGTGAACCAAAGTGGAAATGAGTACATAGGCATGAGCGAAGGATTTTTTTGGGTGGAATCCATCCAAATATTTACACTGTGTTGTGGAAGGTTAGATTTCCAGGTTACGGTTTGTAGAGATAGGGCATAGGTTTTGGAGGAATTTCGCAGAGGAGTGTAGGTGAGGGATCAAGCAGAGTTGAAGCAAGACACAAAGAAGAACTTGTTATCCCAAATTTACCCCCTATTTAATTTTGATAAATCAGCATAAATGGACTTAACCATTCAAAGTTTGAGATGTTTAGACGACTGTAAAATTCAGCGCCATATTTTCATGAGACAAAAGAGATCAGATGGCTCAACCGACTTAATCTTTATGCATGGTGAACTTGTAAGCCATGGTGAAATGAGCTGGTCAGGTTGTTTGAAAAGTTGAAACTGAGCTATTTGGGTTGTCTTGCGAGTTGGAACCAAGATGGATGAATACCGAGCTATAGAACGAGATGGATGACCAGGTTGGATGGATGGATTGGTCGGCTAGATTGGCTGGTTAGCTGGATCAAACATTACAGGTTAGATGGAAGTTAAATAGCTACTTAGGTGATACAATAGGTTTGACACCTGGGTTGGACGTCTAGGTTGGATGTCTAAGTGGTTTGGATGGGTCAATTAGTCGGGTTAATTGGCTAGATGGATGTCCCAGGGGTTGGTCGGTAGCACGACATACGATCGGGTTGGATGGCCTGGGCATATGACGCTTGGGTTGGTCAGTCAACCATTATGGTAGCGTCATGATGGGATCAAGATAGATAGTATGAAAGTCACACAATGTTTAATCCCCTTTGAATAGATGACACAAGGTGATACATATCGGTTGGTTGACATACTAGTTGGACGCATCATACAGGCATGTTTAGATTGCTTGACTGGGTGAAGGAGAAAAGGAGGATAGATGATTCATAGGCCAGTAAGTTGGGCTGGATGTTTCAAAGGTTGGAGGACATCTAACCCTAGGTACAGAATAGGTTGGTTGACCCATTACTCAATGGTGGCTCATTGTTGTGTGGTTGGTTCTAATGTACGGCCCACATGGTTAGATGGTTGAGGTCAGGTGACACATGGTTATACATTTCATAAGGTTTGAGACCTATAGACGGTACGATGAGGTTGGATGGGTTACATGTTGGATGGCTCATGATTCCCATGTAAGGAAAAGGTAGGTAAGTGAAATACAACTCGACAACTAAATTTAATGTAATATGGTACCCATGTCTTTTATGACAGAAGGTACCCTTAAGAAGTGACATTGTTTGGGTGACCATATCTCTTTAATGAGGGTGGGTGAAAATTGGCTATAAAAAGAGCTCAAACCCCTAGGTTTTTAGAGAGAAATTCTGGGATCTAGGGAAACTCTTACAAAATTTTCACTCAATTCCATTTGTGTTGTGAGCCTTCCCTTAGGCCTAGCAATGTAACTATGCCTTTGTGCATAAAATTTAATGGTCTTTACATACTACGAAGCAATAAAAATTATGTTTTGTGGTGTTTGTTCAACCCTAGGTCATTTTTATTGTATTTTCTTGCCTCTACATTATTATTTTTCTATTTTTTTCATGGTCGTTCACTTATTGGTTTATGATGTCATGCTTCATGGAGTGTTGATGGTGGATTACGATCTGGGTATATGTCATATTTATCTAACTTCCTTTAGCCAATTTTCTCTATTTTATCCTCCATCAACATAATATTTTCCCCCTTTCTTCTGATGTTATCATCCCCTTAGTTTAGGGTTTCCCCCTTTTCATGATATTTCTCTCTCTCTCTATCCCCATCTCCTTGAAAGTTATTAGGATAGCTATAGTTAGGCATATTTTCTACATTAGGAGTAGTTTAGCATTATAATTAGGAAGAGGAAGCCGACATTCTCCGAAGGACCATCTCAAGCTCATAAGTCCCACATCTTGTGAGATAATCCCATGTTAGCAAATTACACCAAATGCCCCACTCACAATCAGGTCAATTGGGGGGTGTTGTAATTTTGCATTAATAGTTTTGACATGCCTGTCAGACAGGAAGGTGAAAGCTTTATATTTCATAGGGGTGTATTTTGGTCTACATTTCACTTCATCAAGTTTATGTTCTCTTTATGAATATTTCAACCTTTAGAGGCACATGCAAAGCACATATGGTGACTCCATCTGGTCAATAACCCATTATTAGAGTTGCAGATCTTCTTGCATTCCATCCATTTATATTTTTCC
The DNA here is from genome assembly GCA_019776745.2 of Taxus chinensis. Lineage (NCBI taxonomy): Eukaryota > Viridiplantae > Streptophyta > Pinopsida > Cupressales > Taxaceae > Taxus > Taxus chinensis. The sequence goes on along the minus strand of CM034155.1, from coordinate 116,374,864 downwards.
TATCACATCTTTCAACTTTCTTCCATCCATGAAGTTTTGCAATCATGACATTATTCCCCTCTTGGAATTATCACATGTAGTAGCATTAGTACTATTCATGCTCACCTCCTAACTCACAGAGTTCATTCTCAAGTTACTATTATCCACCTCCATATCCGCACTTCAATGAAGATCAACAATATGCATACTCCTATGAATAAGATGCAAGACAATTTTGTTACATACCAAACTATGGAGCTATTGAAGAGCTAGGGTATGCATATTATGGAGGATACTATCCTACACTTGAGGATATGGAGCTACAAAAGAAAGTTAAAGAATTGGAGGCAAAGATGGCACATAAAAGGGATGTGACTATATTACAAGCATGCAAGATTGGTTTTATGACCCCTTGTCCATGTGTGGGCCCTATTCCAAGCTATTACAACCTGTAGGAGATGCTCGATATTATTTTTGAGATTTTTCCTAGGTTTATGGAGTGGATTCAAGAGATAGGAGCTTTTGTGCACAAGGCTAGTCGATCTTCTCAATGGGAGACCCTAGCATTGTCATTGTACAACCATCCCCTCACTCCCTAAATTACACCATCTCAGTGGGAGCCACAATTTGCAAGCTTCTCACCTACTTTCCCCATTGTGGAATCCAATTTTCCATCTCATAATCTTCCATCCCATCTCATCTTATCTACCATTTTTCCTTCCAAGTCCAAGTCCTCTCCATAAAATCCAAAATAAATACCTTCCCCTCCATAAAAAACCAAGCAACAACCAGTTGTGACCCTGCCCATTGCTCCTCCCACTTTCCCAGGTCCATATGAGGAAGAGAATCAAAATTCCAGTCAAGGAGAGCAGTAAAAAGAAGAGCCAATAAAAGAATAAATTATTAGAATCTTAGTGAGCTTAGATCTTCGATTCAAAATTGATAAAATCACCTTGATGGAGAAACCTTTGGAGGAGGGTGAGGTCCATCCACAAGTGGTGTAAGTTGATTTGGTTGCAGTAGAAGAAGAATAGGAACAAGAAGAAATTGAATACGATGAGCAGTCCCTTTTCTCAGAATGTAGTGTCCATGAGGGCACCCTATTTTCCGAGGTTGTTGATCAATCACAAGCTGCAGAATAAACAAGGGAGGAAGAAGCAGCTCTAGGTCCAGTTGAAGAGGAACATATAAGAGAGACTAATTCAAATCTAGAGGCCTTGAATGAAGAAGACATCATTGATATTTTTTTCTCTCATTTGTAGGGTCTCATTTAATCGATGAACCTATGATGGAGTAAGACTTTCAATAAGATCTCACTTCCCAAGATAGTCCTTAAGAGCATAAACTAGAGGAGTTTTAACTGTAAAGATTTATATTAGAGGAAATGGACAAATGTGCACATAGTCTTGGTCTTTAAGTGGAGGAGGAACTTCCAATTGAGCAACAAACTTCAACAAGTTGCAACAGTTTACCAATATTTACATCAAATGTTGTAATCATTCCTGATGAGATACACACTACATGAGAGTTTATTGAAATTGAGGAAGGAGAAGAAAGAAAGGATGACACCACTGCCAAATCATTCATCAAAGCATAGGACCAACTATTTTTAGATGCACAAAAAGGTCAAAATCAGCATGCAAATAGATCCATTCAGGGAAGTCTATAGGAAGGCTCCATTCTTGGAGTTGAAACTTAGTGTGGTGGGAACATGCAGTGGGTAAGACTGTTCCCTATCAGGTACTTGGCTTCATTGCATCCAAAGGAGAAGCCATAGCCATTCATGCTCATTTTTTGGGCATAAGGATGATATTGAAAGCACTAAAGGTTAGCCACTCTTATTTGTGGTTGATGCTTTAGGTAGAATGGTGGTAGTTATTTTTCCACTCTTATTACATGCCATGTACATTTTTAAATTAATTACATGGCCACACTTTGTAGATATAAGAATATATTTCTCCCTTCCTATTGCAAGCTTGGTTTAGCTTTCCCTTATTCTAGTTTTTGTAGAGTAGGTAGGTGTGCTTTCAACAAAAGGAGTGCTCTTGCAAACTCTGCATATCCCATGTGGGGTGTGTAGTTTTTTACATAGTGTGTGTTGTGGTGTGTGGTTTCTCATGCACAATCCATTCATTGGAAGTAGCAATGCTCATGGTAGAAATCAGATTTTGGGGCATTTTTCAAGGTGCATCTATTAACCCCAAAAGATCAGTACAATGCCATCATTCTCCATGTATTTTGCTTATTCAAATTTTCATTTTTGGGGAAATTTTACAAATTTATCTAAAATCCCAAAATAAACTTTAAGAGTAGGCCAAGGTAGTTTCAGCCCAAATGCTAAGTTCATAAAGATCTGGGTGATAGATTTTCAAATGGAATAGATCATTTATTCAAGGTTAGGCTTGACTTCATGCCCAATGGATACTTCAAGGAAATTGGTAAGACATGTAGCAGGCAGATGTCCCTGAGAGGTCACTATTCTTATACCAAACTTACCCCCGGGATAATTTGGATAAATCATCATAAATGAACTTAACCATTCAAAGTCTGGGACATGCAGACGATTGTCAAATTCAGCCCCAAATTTTTAGGAGATAAAAGATCTTAGATGGCTCAGACGAGTTAATATTCATAGGTGGAGAGCTAGCTTATCATGGCAAAACAAGCTGGTCAGGTTTTCTGGCGAGTTAGGATTGAGTTGGTTGCATTGTCTTATGATTTGGAACCAAGTAAGATGATAGTTGAGATATAGATCAAGTTTTACAGATAGGTCGAACGAATCGATTGGTTGGCCGGGTCGGTTGGTTGGACAAATTAAAAAGTGTAGTTTGGATGATGATTAAATGGCTAGTTAAGAAAAACATTAGGCTCAATGCCTGGGTTGGACGTCTGAGTTGGTCAGCTAGGTTGTTAGGTTAGGTTGGTTGAGTAGATGGACGACCTAGGGGTTAGACGATAGAGAAGTGTACGATTAGGTTGGAAGTCCACGGGGGTATGACACCTGGGTTGGTTGGGTGATTTAAATGGATGGGTTGGTTGACCGACCGTTATGGTAGTTTGGTGACGCACTCAGGATGGTCAGTATGGAAGTCAGACAGCATCCAACCCCCTGAAGATAGACGACATAGGGTGATATGGCTCTATTTTTCTACATACTAGTTAGAGGCATAATACAGGCATGGTTCGACGGCTCAATTGAGTGAAGGAGATAAGGAGGATGGATGTGTCATAGGCCAGTTAGTTGATTTGGAAGTGTCACAAGTTAGATGATGTTTAATCCTAGGTACAAAAAAAGTTGGTCAAACCATTACTTGGTGGCGGCTGTTGTTGGGTGGTTGCTTAAAATTTATGGCTCACATAGTTGAATGATTTCTAACCCCCCAGGGGTGGATGGTCAAGGTCAAGTGACACATGGTTAGATGGGTCATAAGGTTGGGCTCTTGGTGATGGTACAGAGAGGTTGGATGGGTTACATGTTAGAAAACTCACGTGTCCCAGGAAAGGAAAAGGTAGGTGGGTGAAAGATAGCTCAACAACCAAATTTAATGTAGTATGGAACCCATGTATTTTGTAACATAAGTTACCCTAGGGAAGTTAAATTGTATGGGTGCTCATACCTATTTAATGAGGGCAGGTGAAAATTGGCTATAAAAAGAACTAAAACCCCTCATTTTTAGAGAGGCATTATGGGAGTTAGGAAACTCTGGAAAATTTTTACCTCAACTCCATTTCACCTACGAGCCTTCTCTTGGGCCTAGAAATGTAATTATGCCTTTCTGCATCAAATGTAATGGTATGTGAATACTATGAAGCAATAAAAATTATGTTTTGTGGTGTTTTTTCAACCCTAGCCCTTTTTTAGTGTATTTTCTTGCCTCTCTATTATTATTGTTGTATTTTGTTCATGTTCTTTCACTTGCAGGTGTATGATGTTGTGCTTCATGGAGTGTTGATGGTGTATTATGATTTGGGTCTGTTTCACATTTGTCTGACCTCCATCAGCCTCTTTTCATTGTTTCATCCTCGCTCAATAGAATAATTTCCCCCTTCTTATGGTGTTATTACCCCCTTAGTGTAGGATTTCCCACTTTTCATGCTCTTTCTCTCTCTCCCTATCTCCTTACAAGTTATTAGGATAGCTGTAGTTAGGATTATTTTCCGCATTAGGAGTAGTTTAGCATTATAATCAGGAAGAGTAATCCAGCCTTCTCTGTAGGACCATCTCAAGTTTGGAAACTCCCATAGTTTGACATTTGGTCCCATGTTAGAAAATTAAAACGAATGCCCCACTCATAATCAGGCCATTCGGGGGGGTTCTATAATTTTACATTAATAGAAATTATAAGGAATTAACAAGGAATAATTTCACCAAGGAAGGGATCAGACACTTCACCTAATACTAGCAAAGGAAAGGGCAAGGGAAAACTAGTCACATGAACAAGTTTCAATGAATAATAGTATGTAGAGATGGAGTACCCCAATGACATTATATTAGGGATGGATTGGGTGTCTCACGTGTGTAAGATGGTTGCAATGTTATTAGAACCATAGCATAAACACCATAAAGAAAGAAATAGCATTGGAATTATTTCACCCGACAAGAGAAAGGACACAAGATGACAAGACTATTTATTATGACTCTGTAAAAACCGCATTAGAGAAGGCTAGACTCCTGTAACTCTATGAGTTGCCATATTTTGGTAAACCTGACATGTTGTACCATTTGTTGATGTCGCGTGTGCATGAAGACTATTTTTACTTCATAGGAAGAAGAATATGCTAGAATGCTTATCTAATTTCAAAATACATTGGACTGTTATGCTTGGGAGAGTCACTAGATGATGACTTGGGAGAAAAGGACACAGTCAAGGAAACAACCACAAAATATGACTATAATAAGGGTTCACGCTACTTTAATATTAAGAAGATAACCAACCCAATCATGAAGATGGCCACACACTTTCTGACCAAGTTGAATAGATAATAGTGTTGGACACAAGTGCATAAGAGATGGTTGAACATTTACAGGAAGATTTCTGACGGAACAATCTACAACCGTTTGGACTTCATTGTAGAGGATATTATAGATGTGGTGCATGACAGGAACAATATCATGTATGGCAACATATTTATTACTATTGTGTTTTAAAATATTGGAGTTCCTGATGGTCCAAATATCTATGTTTGGGAGTACCTTGATGAGGACCCTTCCCCCACGAAGAGGTTTGACGCATACACTTATGACACGGTGACTGTTTCATATAAGGTGCACTTGGAGAAATGGTACGAGAAAATTTGTGATGTGTTTGGGGTAGAATGGAGAATACCTGAACAACTACTACCCTTAGTTCATGGTGAAGCTGAGTTTGTTGTATACCATCTTTTATGCATAGAAAACCTCTCTTTGACAGATGGCTCAAAAATCCCATGGTGTAAGTTACCATCAGACTTCACAGTGCAATATTTTTAGAGCTTCGTCAATAGGTTCAAGGATGCCAATAAACTTAGATTTGATCTAAGTGAGGTATACTAGGAGTACCATGCACTACACAGAACATTGGTATACCCTAGAAACATGTGTATGTGGAGAAGTGTGTCTCCCACGACATACGTATGGTGAAGCCTGTGGTAATGCCTGTTATAAGAAAAATGGAAGAAAGGGTGTATATACACATAAGGAAAATTTTTTATAAGGGTGCATATGTGGAGGATGATGTATCCATCCCAAAGGAACCTACTATGATGAAGGGAACAAAGAGAGAAAGAGAAGAGACTACATCAAGCAGGGCACTGAGCACATGCACAGTTTAGACTGCTGTAGTGCAGAAGTCATTCACACGTCTAAGTACTTACAAAAGGAAGAAGAAATCCCCCATTTAAAGGAGAAGTTTCCAGAGAAAGAAGAATTCGCTGTGCTAGAGGAGTCATCGTTGAAGAAGAAGCAGAAGACGACACAAAGCTTAAAATCTGAGGAGATTGAGAGCATGAAGGATGATGAATCCGAGGAGGAGGATGCATAGCGCGAGGAAGGTAAGAGTCCCCCTGTGCATGATATACGTGAATCTAATGAGAAGAATTATTATGAAGAGGACACTAACAATGTGGGAGGAAGTGAAGAATAAGTAGGGACCAATGCAGAGAAGATCCTACACCTGGAAAGAGGATAGTTGGAAGATACTGTGGAAATGGAAGTGGTAGACATCATTCAGAACTTTGTGGAGCATGAAGTGGAGCACAACGCTAAGGAAATATTGAAGGAAACAAAGGAGGCATGAAAAGATTATTGGAGTACGGGTGGAGATCCCAGCTTAGTAGTGAGCTTCCTGATAGTAGCATGCACCGGTGGCAAAGGCGTGACAGTGGTACAAGGACCCTTAATGAACAATGTCAGTAATCGAAACAAGGTCCTACGCACATTGTTTCAGAGCACAGTACCCACAAACCAAATCTTTTACTAGTCTTCATTTGATTGAGGAAGTGCATACACATGCACAAGGAATATTTTTTCATGGACCTTTGAGTCCCATCTAGATGATCTTGAGTTCGAGATTAATGTAGATGCTTTGATAGAAACACAGAACCCCAATGAGGTGAACCATATTGTGGATGCTCAGTGGCTAACTGATGAGCAGGTATGTAACACACCCAAAAATATATCTGTGGAAGTATAGGTGAGTTTATTCTGTAGGAATAACAAAATTTAGGTCTTAGAGGAATCATTTGAAGGAAATAATAAGGAGATAATTAAGATGGAAAGAGAGATCAAGAAAAAAGAGTTGATCATTTCTCAGTTAAAGCTTAAGTTAAGAGAAGAGAAGGTGAAGGTGCACGAGGTGTACAAGAAAATGGAGAATATCTGAGACTTCATTATTTTAGTGTGCCCAGATTTGAACCCCCTATATAGAAGTATGATTCGTCCTTTCTATGCTTAGAGGACTTAACATTTTTTATTATGATGCAGAAACAACCGCTTGCATTAGAGTCAGCAGAGGAAGTTCTGACGCAATAGAGGGCCGAGGAGAAATCAAATATTGAAGAAACCATAACTTGGTACTCTGAGCTCCTTACCTCATTTAAAACTGAGGTGCACATGGTTGAAGTTTTCTATGACAATTGTGGAGACAAAGATAAAGTGGTAAGTATTTTGGTTTCTACCCGTGAGGCGGACATGAAGGAGTTTCAGAAGAAGAACAATGGTAACAGGGTGAAATGAGAAAATATAATAGTAGAGGTCAAGAAAAACTACAAAGCGATCGAAGGCCTAAGGGTCTCGATTAAAAATAAATTGAAGGAATTATATCCCCAGGTTACTAGAAGGATGGACGCGATGAGTGACCTTAGCAAGTAGATAGAGAATATTGTTGATACACTGAAGGCTAAGGGCGAGGAGTTATCATTTGATGAAGTCAATGCATTAATAGGGGATTTATTGTAACAAGCGCAAAATGAGGTGGATTCCTTGAGTAAGATTAAAGAAGGATTGAATAAAGACTTGCCCATCCTTCTCTAGTAGTAGGAAAATTCTTTCATTCTTTAGCGCAAGTTGGAAGCATGTTATTATTTCCCCCCATTCTTTATTCTTTGCAGAAGATCAGGTTGTTTTTGAGGACAAAAAATAATTTTAGTGTGGGGTGATGTTAGACCCTGAAAATTGACTAAGTCCAGAGGTGGAGGAAGAGTGCATGCATGCAAGGCAAGTAAGGAGAAAGGTACTCAAGGAAAGGTGCGCGGGATAAACAGTTGGCACACAGAAGTAAGATATGGTTTGAGGACTTAGATATTTTATCGGATATGGTATCACAGGAAAAAAATGTGAAGGCTTGAGTTGGCATGACCAGTGGATAAGGTGTCAGCTTGGTGTCTTGGAACTCAAGGAAATAATATTCTAGGAAGGGAATATTCCAGAGGAGAATCATTACAGTTAGTGGAGACTTTTACAATTTTTCATAAGCACTCGAGTATGGAGGAGCACATTTCAAACTAGCATGCGGCCTAATCATGGATAAGGTTATGGCGGTGAAGGAGAGCCCCCGATTTCTATATACGGAGGCATTTGGATCAAGAAGAGGATGCTCGATGATAGAGAAAGAAAAAGGGTAGAGAGGTACAAGTATAGGGATGCACGTATGACTGTGCTCGGGTCCAAAACCAGAGCCGTGATGGAAAAAAATAGTGAGGGCACTCTATGTAAGTAGTTTGTTAGGGTTAGATTGCCTTTCCTTGATGTATTCAGTCTTATATGACCATTTTTGATGTAATATGGCTATTGTAAACAATTATAATCAATATATGACTCTCCTCTTAAATCTGCGTAGAAAAAACCATCAAGAAGACATAACATAACATACGTAAAGAACAAACACATACACGGAGACAGACACAGACACATTGACAGTCGAGGATTATCCATTGAGCGTTGCGTTGGCTTCCTTCTCTTCCTTGGGATCTATGGGATGACCTTTTGTATACTTCTTTTTTGAGAACATCCTTGATCCGGCTGATCCTAAAGATCACGCAGGTTCGCATGGTTCCATCCAAAATGGAACCCGTGACCTGCTGCCCTCAGATGTAGGCCCCCGCCACTGCGTCACGACGCTTTTTAGGGATGTAAAGTCAAAAATTTAAATTTAGCAAGGACTGCGAACGTGCGTGATGTTTAGGCATACCGCCTTGATCCTTCCTAAGGCTATTTCCCTCAAATTGTCCGTAACCTTCAACGTGGCATCTGCAACATGATTTTTAATGTTGTCACTAGCTCCCTGAAATCTCTTGACGAACTCAGTGATATTGTGCCAAAACTTGGTGAGAAACGTTGCAATAGCATTAGAGATGTCTTTTACTGCTTTAACAACACTATTCCAAAGATCTTCGACCTCAGTCATGACCCACTTTGCAAGGGACTCTACGCTTGAAACAACGACGCTCCATATCCTCTCGGCTTCTTCAGCTATAGTCATCGTAAAGAAAGTACTAAGATCATCGAAAATATTACCAGCTCTATATGGTACTGTGTTCGCGGAAAATATTATCCAGATCAGCATTGCGTCTCTGTCTGCTTTCTCTGTGCTCTACAATCAGCCCAAAATAAGAAAACAAAGCTTCGTCATGTAAAGTCACTCTCCATGCCTCCAAAATACACACGCTTGTCATGTATATGGGTTTTAAATTATGTCCTTAGGGGGTGTGGGTTTGGATTGTGTGTGTAAGAGGCTTATCATTCCTCTCAACCACCAATTTATTGTGCATTGGGGTTGATGTTTAACTTGTGATGTGGAGTTGATGATAAGTGATGTGGCATCCTACATGAAGACACCTCACCCTCATCTTCCCTTTTTCTATATATACAAGCTTATTTGTTTGTTTGGGGGTTATTTATTTTCATTTATGCTCTTGTATAATTGGAGTTAGAGAATTTTGGGAGTGCTTGTTGAAGTCTTGATCTTGTTGGAGTTGGATTGAGCTTGAAGGATCTTGGAGAGTTACTCTTGATCGAGTTATACCATGGAAAGGTAGGAACGATACCCTCATTTTACTTGTTTTATTTTATATGTGTTTATTTGTATGTAAGTGAATGGTTTGCATGCTTGTTGGGTTCATGGGTACAATGCCCAAGTATGGTGTAGGAGAATGCTATGGGGATTTTATATGTAGGGAGGCATAAGATATTATTTCATATTTTGGGAGAGAGTTGGGTTGGGTGCCCCACCTTGGATAAGAGAATGCTTGCATTTCTTACTTGATTCTTTTGAGGGAGACATAAGAGATTGTTGCGAGATATAAGAGAATGTAGGAGGCACAAGAGGATCTAGAGGCATAAGATTTGTGTAGGGGTTTGAGATTTATTTTTTAGGGTTTTAAGGTGGGCACCTATCCCCATTAGGAGGCATAAGTGATCTCCCCATAGATCCTTGCTCCATTGGTTTGCTTTTCAAGCCTTGTGTATTTTGAAAGTTGAATACTTGTGTTGAATGTGTGTTAAATGATTGTGAGATTTTGTAATGTTATGTTGAAGCATTGTGTTATTGTCATGAGTTAGATCCATCCTTTATTTTATTTTGGTTGGGGCTCAGGGGACAATAAGTAGGATAGCTTCTTCTCCTCATTGGATTATTGGTTGGGTGAAGAGTATTGCCTCTCCCCCATTTTTTGTTGTTGTGATTAAAGTGAAGGCATGGTGGAGCTCTTGTTAGAGATTTAAAATTTGGAGCATTTGTTGAAGTCAAAAAAAATCCCTTCACTTAAGGTGGAAGACTAGTAGACTTGTATTTAAAAGAAAATTTACTTTGTAAATTGTATTTACCAAGTTGTAATATCCTATTTGAAGGAATTTAATTATAGAATATGTCTCTCCTTTCTCTTCAAATTAGTTTTATGTAAAGGAATGAATTAAATGGATATCATGTTTAAATTTTACCTTGTGTTGTAAGAAAATAAAGTTGCAAATCTTAATGTTTTGATCACAATGTGAATTGGGAGGTTGTCATAACCTTATTCTAGGTTGAAATAGTTAAATAATATTTTTTTTGATTTATTTAAAGATAAAGTTATCCTTTGAAATCTATGTTAATTTATACATTAATTATTAGAGTTCTCTGGCCTACACAATGAACGACACCAGTTAGTCTTAACCGGAATCGGTGTACTCAGTACCGACATTGGTCATTGTTTCACATTACAGACTTTAAAATGTTAACTCCAAGCTTAGTTATCAACTTAAATGATATCATGACTTGCTCATCAGCCTTAGATTTAATGAATAATTGTTGGAAATTTCATTAAGATAAGTGTGAATCACAAAATGTTGAAGATGTGTTAAAATTTATAAAATAGACTCATCTGGCAGTAATTGACATCAGTGACTGAACTATTGTTGGTATTTATATGACAGTCATCATTCATTGGATACTGCACCAAATTCACTTCTGCAAACTTGACAGTCATTTGTTGTGACTTATTTATATCAGATGCATCTGAGACTGTTATGCTTTCTTAAAACTTAATAATAAGTTGCTCGAGGAAATAATATTTTACCACTCCCTTGAATTTAAAACAATATTAAAAAAATCTTATCAATAACATAGGAATCAACGCCAATATTGAAATTAATGTTGGTAGCACAGAGGTTACCGTAGTCGGTCACCTGTGCGTTAACTTTTTTTAAAACATTTTTCTAGCCAGCCATTGGCTCTTATGGATCTAAAAAAATTAAAAAAAACAATTCTCTTGAATGAATCTGAAACTCTATGAGACTCATGCACCTCACTTTAGGGTTTGTGTGATCCATAGTCCAACCTGCATAATACGTATTTTGACCATCCAATGGAAAAGTACGTCATCTGACAAAATGAATTTTTTCCCATCAATTTAAAAATTATTAATTTAACTATGATTTACCTTTTTAAGTCTAGAACTCACATAAGATCTCGTTTAGATGCATTGCATTGATATTGAATAACTTCTCCCCAAGATATGCATAATTTATAATTTTTAATATTAAAGAAACATATCTAAATAAATTTATTCACTCAATTGGACTAAGGAACCTCCCTAAATATGTATTTTACATTGGATTTTAATGTTAAAACTCGTTCATTTTTTTTTCCAACATGGAGGAAAAAGAGGGGTTAAATTTGTAATTAGGAAGGAGATATAAAAATGAAAAAGCATTCAGGGTAAATTACATAGCTCCATAAGGGGGCCTTAACATCCAAGACATTATTTACAAGCAAGATTTGAAGTAGATCTAATATTCTGGTCCCTATTAGAAATAAAAACAAAGGGAGAAGAGAATCAGACCCTACAAGTGTAAGGTGACAAATCAACCCCCAACTAAGATGGTACCCTCTTTCAAGAGTAAATCAAGGAATGCCTATATGGATCAATTGATCCTACACCCTTAGGGCTCTAGTGAATTAAGTTAAAAATGTAACCCTAAAAATCTCAGTAGCAATGTTCAATCCGTATCACTCCCTTTTCTCATTATAATTTTCTTTTCTTTGTTTGAAGGAAGCAACTACGCTTACTAAGGATCAGGGTTTATTCACCTATGTATGGTGTGACCCCCATAAAAATTCCCAAAAGGGAACACATACATTTACCATCGTTTGGAGATGATGTGGCAGGGAAACTTAGACTAGTGCCGGATTTTTTGTCAATGCCGAAGGAGTCATGAAGTGGATCCCGAATATCTTCCAATGAATCCTCTAGTATCGCAGCTGCTACCAACTATGCAATGTAACTCCATTTCTAGGAAGGGAATTTACCCACGTAAACATATGTTCATCATGTTGACACCATTATAACTTAAAACTAACATGACTTATAGCATACTTTCCATATCCATTATTTAAGCATAGATGCCAAAAATCTAGACACCGTCAAGCCTGCTGGGTTTTACAAGAATTGAGATAGCATCAGTGGTAAATGGAAACAAATTTAACTATGGATGTTGTAATGCAGACTATGACTTTAGTAGTTTAACATCTCAAAGGGTAGTTGCTTCTTGTCTACATTACTATTGACAGTTGCCATTGATAGAGACTCTCAGTTTATCTAGCACAAACGTGGATTGGATGACTTCAAGTTGGATTATTTGAAAATTGGTCTACTTCCATGTAGTAGGCTAAATCATCTTGTTATGGATTTAGCGAGTACCTATACATTGAGAAGATAACGAAGCAATCTGGATCCAAGTGTCAGATTCACAACCTTGAACTTTCACTAGTTAGCATGAGTTTACCAGAATTAGTAGGATGGAGTAAAGCATTTGATAGTATATAAATCAAGCTAGGATCACAGTTTCTGCATGCTAATTCACTAACCACATTCGTGGCATCAGGTATTTACATAACAAATAATTACCCGATTGCAATGAATTAAATGTAAGACTAAAGAAAGAAAATTGATCTATAAATTTTAGTTTACATCTATCAAATTCATGATAATGCCCCAAAGGGAAGATTGTCTATCTAGATGTCCATTATTCATGTCAATCTACATTTGCAAAAGTATAGTCATTCGACTATTTGAACAAAGAGGGATAATAATCTCTTACCAATTACAGATTACAGATTGCAATGAATATATTGTCAAGATAAATATTAGAGCATAAACTAGGTCTAATGTAGAAATTCCAGATTTGTGTACTTATTTTAGTATATTGTGTGGAAACTGATTATCCAAAATTCACCATTCGAGATAATTTTAAGGCATAGACTTTCAGATAATTTCTTCAAGCTTGAGCAAGCATAAATGGTTTAAGAGGCCCAAGTATCAGGTTTAATGAAAAGAGACTCAATGCCATTGAGTTTTTCTCTAACTACCCTATCTAATGAGATAACGAATTAATTAGTTCAAAAAAATTGTGAAAGATTTTAATGATAGTCATAGGGCCTATCTCTAGTGCATCAATTAGGTCATGAGGGCTATAGATATAATGAATGGGGATCCATACACGATAATTCATCATACCAAGTTCGGGCTATCTTTTCTTAGAATTCTAAAGAGCTAGTGTGTAATAAAAATGATGGTACAAGGCAGAAAATATTTGTTCTGCGTGGTCCGTGGGACAACTCGTAATCCAAAAAATATGAAATGGCCGCAAGCCAGCTCATTACATGGATAGAAATAGTGAGAAATAATTTGTTTCACAAAACTCTGTGCGAATTACACCCTGGGACAAATAGTATCTACTAAGTTTAATGGGTTACCCGTGGAACCCAAAATCACTAAATGCTCAAAGCATTGCGGATATGGTGGGAGTCAATTTTACCCACCTAAATAATCGGTCATACGATGGATGCGTGGGGATAGATAATTTATTTATTTATTTATCAGCGTGGATGCATGAGAAAAGATTCCCACTATGGTCTCAAGTGCTGCAAGGACATGAGTTCCCCTAATGTGACCCACAATACTCGCAATTCAAAAGGATGAGTCGACCTCCTGACCCCAATTGAATATTCAAATGGTCAATAAATCTTAGACCATAGATAATCAATACAAATGAAATGTTACACAAATAATGCTGATTATTTCTTTTAATAAGGGCACGATTGTCCTCTGACACGTTAGTTTTAATGAGTGGTAGCACTAAGTGAAAATTTAGATCAAGACATATCTCCAGACAAAATTGTGAGAAATGCTCAGTCCCGTCAAAATGTTTAAGAATATCCCTGGCAAACCCAAAATAGAATGCTACACACTTTAGAAGTTCTCTGTATCCATCTTTGCAATTATCAACATATTTTATACAAAATTGGTCTCGTTGGAGGATTGTGATCCCAAGCCCAACGCACATAAATCAAGGAATATAGAATATTGCCTCCCATTTTTTACTACATGCATTTAAGGTCTAAAAACGTGAATAATTTGAAGGAAATAGTAAGGAGATAATTAGGAGAGATAGAGAGATCAAGTAGAAAGAGATGATCATTTCTCAGTTGAAGCCTACGTTAAGAGAAGAGAAGGTGAAGGTGCACGAGGTGTACAAGAAAGTGGAGAATATCTCAAACTTCATTATTTTAGTGGAACGAACAAATATAATCACGGAGGTTGAGAAGAAGTACGAAGTGATCGAAGGATTGAGGGTCTCGATTAAAAATAAAGTGAAGGAATTATATCCCTAGGTTACTCGAAGGATGGATGCGTTGAGTGACCTTAGCAAGAATATGGATAATATTGTTGATACATTGAAGGCTAAGGGCGAGGAGTTATCATTTTGTGAATTCAATGCATTAATAGGGGATTTATTTTAACATGCACAAAATGAGGTGGATTCCTTGAGTAAGATTAAAGCAGGCTTGAATAAAGACTTCCCCATCATTCTCTAGCATTAGGAATATTAACTTCATGCACATTATAACTTTCTCCCATTGTGGCATCCACCAACAGCTCCCCAGCATAACCTGGATATGCCCCCTTTCCATATATTCATGTACACGCCGACACGGCCCCCAACGAGGCAGATGCACCCCCTTGAAAATAACCAATATTGAACGGATTCATCACTGATCTAGCTAAAATAGTGCCAATATTGTTTACCATTCCACCTATGTCACCATTTGGTGCAATCAGAGGAGAGGTCTGAGGGCCATAAATTTGCAAAAGTATAGTGATTTATATTTGTAAAAGTATAATAATCAACATGTGCATTGCAAATATATTGTGTATAAAATTAGAAATTAACACACTAATTAGAAATAAATTGTGCATATTGTGTATATAGTGTGGAGATTTTTAGTGTTTTTAAACACTGTTACAAAACACATTGGTGATTTTAGCTGTGTTTTTTAACATATTGTGTTTTTCAACACACTGAATAACACAATGGATTCGTAAATTTTTAAAATAATACTTATATGTTGTACTAAGAAAACAAATAATACAAGTATTGTGTCATTAATTTATTATTTTGGAACTCGATTACAGTGAAATGTATATTTTGAATTTACTTACTACCAATTACATGACTTATGACATCGTAAAATATATGAATGGTGCTTGTTAACTTACAACTTATGTGACAATTTTTGATTGACCATTAAACACTATTACTAATTTAAATTAAACTCTTCTTTATGCCATTTTATTTTGAAAGTAGTTATTCTTTAACATGTTTTATCATGGTTATTTTCCTAGCATGGTCATAAAGATCTTTTCCATATATAGACAAGAAATTCCTATTTCCATTGACTAACAACTAAATGTCTATATGACAAGATCAATTTCATATTGACTCATCAATGAAAACTAAGTTTCTACACACAAAACTCAATCTCTCAAATTTGAATGATAATTAATGTTTAGTGATTAACATGTGGAAATCACAACGGGTTCTTCAAAAGTGAAACCTTTGAATGTTTAACTTCACACAAAGTAATGTGCTCGTAGAAAAAATTTAGTCTCTTAACAATAAAATTTAGGTTTGGTTGAGAAGAGTTTAGGTTGCAATCAAGTATTTGCTTTACATGTTTCTTACCCACACTAGGGGTCTAATGTGTCCTTTGTGCCCATGAGATAATATTCATGGAACATATTATATAACAACAATATATTCTTACATGATTGTTCAAACACCATAATCTAGGATGCCTAAAATGGGTTATGAAACATATAGTGCCAACACCTAAGTTATTACACAAAATTGATGTAGATCAAAATCATTAAAATGTTTGATGAAATTAAAATTATATAAATTCTAAGAGCTATGTAGATTATGCTAAATTAATGAACCCTCTACTCTAATAAAGGAATGTGCCTTTATGTAAAGGAATGAAACTGATAGGCGTTTTGAGGATACAAAATTCTTTGTTGTGGATGAGAAAAAATGTTAATTAAAATATATTGTTCGATAGATGATAGATTATATAATATTATACACTGTATAAATATGGGAACTAAAAATGTATATTCATCTGACATAGATAAAAAAAATTAAGGTATAAAAGTGTTGTAATAAATGATAGAAGAAGTGGAAACAAATAGTTTCCACTTCATATTTGATAGATATATGCATGTCATAGAGGACTATGGGCTTGACCCCTTTTTCCAACGATTGTATTTTCAATTTGATTATTTTATATGTGTCATTTAATCTTCTAAGGGGCATTCTTGAATTGGAATTTTACCTACAGAATCCTACACAAGCTAGTCAATATATCTTCATAACTCACCTAGAACTTCCATAAGATGTATTGTAAATATCTTGACAAAACCCTCTTGCAGTATGACTCTTACATTCTATCATAAGATGTAGTAAAATCTACGTTGAAATTGTGTGTCTATCCCTAAATCTATATTAGAGACCTTTAGAAACCTATATTTTTGTAGACATTTTGCATATTTACAGCAACACAAGAAAATAAAATATATTTGGGACAAAAAAAAAATGGTTTCACCCTCTGTTGGATGATTCCATCTAGATTAATGATCTATTTATGGTTTTTATTTGTAAATGTGAGTATGTCCCTATAACATATCTATTATATTCTATAGTTTGTAATCCTTATGTGTCTCTAAATTGCATTTATATTCTTTGTGATAACCACATTGAATTCCCCATTTTTTGAGGTGAGTGAGATATACTATAGATATCTCATCTCAAAATAATTGAGGTGTATTCATGTCATATATAACATATAATAATTGTAGAACATGTCCACTAAAAATGCACACCTAATAGCAATACTAGAGCACATCCACAACCTTATACAAAAGGAAAAATCAATATACGTTGTAAAATTCATGAGTATGTACCTATACACATGAGAAACTTATCTACAAATGCGTATAACCATGTGCAAGTAATAATATAGAGAACAATAACTTTATATCATATTCATATCCAAGGTATAAGTATATGTAAGTTAACATGTTAGGGTATTAAGAAGTAGAGTTGAACCTCTTAATAGATCTCAAGAAAGGGAAAATGATGAAAATTCTTAGATGACTCCCTTAAATGCCTCCAAGGTGAGTGCATAGTCAACTATAGGGGATTCCCTTTCTCAATCCATATATGAAATTTTTAGAAGTCGAAACTCTCAATTTGTTTCTTATGCAATAATATAGTTCAAGGAAAATTTCAATTTATGAAGTCTCGTAATTCTATTTGCATGTATCTGAAATTAGATCCCAATTCTCACAAATCTATGTTATATCATACACCAGGGTTTGCACATGAATTTATGTTCTCTATCTATGGATTTCATTAGATATTTCAAATCCATTTGCACTTTTATAATTTACTAATAAATTTCAACAACCATGCAATAACCTCCTCATATTTTGGCTTCTAAAAATATATCTAGACATTTGTTTTCATGGGCTCCAAATTCATGTAAGTACAAATTACTTATGATAACAAAAAAGTAGTGATTAAAACGTCTACAACCATGTAACAACTAGGTAATTAATGGTTGGTGATTAACATAAGGAAATCACAGCATGTTCTTTATCTTGATGAAAAACACAGTGTGTTTTTCAACATGCTGAAAAACTCAAAGTGTTTTTAAAGACATTGGAAAAAATGATAGATTTTCATACATTTTCAGTTACGAAATTAAAATTTCTGAAGTCAAACTAGTATGACCTTAATATTTGAATTCATATTTGTTAACAAGAACCTTAATAATAAATGTCTTGAAATCCGAACTCAAACTTTATTATAGTTATAACTCGAACATTAATATACTTATAGTTAAACAAATTGAACACATTTAATGTTATAAGTGTTTGATATTATTCTTAGTATTATCTATAAGTTTAAATAAGTTCTAGATTTCCATGTCGATCTATTACTATCGTAAGAAAATATAAAAATTTCATTTAAATATGCATGCGATATCCGAGCTCGTAGTTTCATTGCTCTTCGCTGTGTTAAATGGAATACATTAGGAAGAGTTTGATTTTTTAGATTCATTATAATTTTAAATATTGATAATGTGTAGATCATTTATATGTATAGTTTTTTTATTAGTTGTTAAATATTAGTAATTGCAAGGTTTTGAATGTTTGATTTAAGTTGAAGCTATAAAAATTATGTGTTTTCATACTCTCACTCTTAATTCAGAATATGGGGGAAAGTTCCTCTGCAAAGATAGGAATAGGTGTGTGCTGAAGGGGCTTGCCCCTTAGGATTCCACATCAATGCACCCAAGTATCATTGTGTGTTGAATGGGCTTACCCCTTAGGATTCCACATCGATAGTTGGGTGGTAGACTGTGTTGGGTAGAGGTTTTTGAAGCCACTCACCGAAGAGAATTTTTCAGGTGAAGACTACCCTTCACTCAAAATGCACCCTCCCATAGTATCACAACTACCCCTTTTGCAATGGAAGGTTTTGATATTATGGGAGGGTGCATTTTGAGTGAATTGCATAGCCATTGGCATTTATTCATACTTGAATTTGTCATGGATATTAACTTTCTCAAATTGTGATTATTTTATCATATTGGATGATGTATATTAGATTTGGCATGTAACATACTAACATTAATTATAAGCTTATTTTATGTACTAGTTACTATTTTGCATAGTGAATATGCATACCAAGAGCCTAATTTCTCCTGATCCTATTTGTAAAATGAAGACATACAGAAATACGAGCCTACACATATGTAAGCTGAAGATGAAGGGAGTTTGTATAGAAAGTTTGAAAACTATAGGAGTTCCTAAAAGTAGTACTCAATTTATTAATAATTTTTAAATTATATGTATATTATAGACAATTTAGTATGCCACTAAATACTAGTTGTTCATAATGTATAGTAAATAATGTTTATTACGATTCACAACTTTAGCACCATTTCTAAATTTCAAATAAAGGTGTGAAAATTCTACACATTATAATATTTAGTTTATATTAGTCACAAAATTTGAAATACATGCATTGTGGAAAATTTAATATGCTAGTGATTTCTATTATTTTAATAATATACACTAAAACAATATAAGTAAAAACTATAGATGTAGATAGTCTGCGCTATTATAATTTACTCACGGATTATAAATCCTTAAACAAGGTAAAAAATTTCAATCATGAACAATATTCATAATTTCATGCAAGATGAAATAAAATTTTCGAAATATCCATATTTTATAAATTTTATTGTGGAGAAATCACATTTTTCAATTTAATTTTTTTGAAATATCTATATTCTTCAATTTTGATTTGTAAGTTCACCTTTTACAAAAAGTAGGGTACATGGGTGTTGCGAATATTATTATTTTCTTGTTGTTTAATTCTTATTATTTTCAAATTTGTAACTTCTATTTTAAATAAATATGTTTTTGTTTTGTTAGTTTTTTTTTAGCTAAATGTAATAATTTCTATATTATATACATCATTTTTGAAAAATATTATTTTAGAAATAAAATAAGCACCATAAAATATATTATTATACAATGTGAATTATATTTATAAGTTTAATTTTACTTTTTTTTATGGAAGTTTCTCTCAACATTGAATAAATGTATTTGAAATAATATTAATTTTGTAACAGTCTTTGTCACATTATATTTATTATGTAACATTTATAGATGACCATATTGTGATATGCTTGTGCATTGGAAGCAATAGGAAGTCATATAAATTGTTGTTTTCCTTTCATTTCAATACTATATTTTATACAAGTGGCTTTTGAATTAGCCAAAACTTCAACTTCTTCCAATGTTTTAAGATGGTATTAATGTTGATGATGATCAATCACAACTCAAAAATTTATTTTGGAAAGTATGAAATAATTGATTCATTTACGATGCAAAACTGCATTTTATAATTTTTAGGATGGGAAAGAGACCCAAATGGTAGAGCATAATCCATCTTCATGTCCTAGAGATAATAGAGGAAAAGAGTCAATTTTCATATGAAGACCTAGAATAGACACCAATCATGGATAAGCCGAACATTGACATTTGTGCCACCATACTGCTGACAAGACTAGAGGCATTTGTAAAGGGGGATATTATCTAAAATAAGCTCATGCTTTTTTTTGGTTAACTAGACCCTTTTTCCCTCCTTTAATGCTTCAATCTGATTTTTTACATATTTCAAGCACTAAAGGTTTCATGGAGATAGATTCATTAGGTAGCAAATTTCTTCCCCTTTCCAAAAATATAAATAAGTCCTTCTAACTCCTCATATTTTGCAAGCTATGGGCCGGTGGGCCTAAGAAGGATTTTTTGCAAAAGCGGGCCTATGAGCCTTGGAAAGAATTTTTGCCTTGGGAAAATTGTGGACTTGTAGAGCAACGAGAGATACTTTAACATTGTGGAATTTTGCAGAAGTGGCGAAAGTTTCAATTGCCGGCCCGCGGGCCCAACAAGGTGTCCTTGTCAAAGTGGAAAATGTAAATGCGCAATTTTGGGGTCGTGGAGGAAATTTCGCCTAAGTTGTAATTCGGACCGGCTGGCCTAGGGAGATATCTTGGAACTTAGTGCTTTTGTGCTAAAAAGCACAATTTACAATGGCGAGCCCACGAGCTCATAGATAAAATGAAGGAAAAAAATTCCTAAGGCCCACAAGGGACACATGGCCATGTTCCAAATCAAAGTGGGAAGGCTGGTCACCGGAGGGTCAAAGCATATAACTGTGTCCCACTTTTTTGTAGTTTTTGTACTTTCAGCAAACTATGTCTAACAACCAAAACATGACCAAACACATATAAAATGACCAAACATGCATTTTTAAGAGGCCATAAATACCAAGGTGCAGGGCATCAGAATTTACCTGATTTTTTAAATTTTAATAGTTATTTTAAATTATTTATTTACTAGTCAGATTTTAAAATATTTATGGCCACAAAGTGGGACACACTTGTATGCTTTGACCCCGGAGGTAGTTTGAGATTTTTGGCTCTTTGTTGGAAAAGCGTAAATGTCATGAAGTAAGCCGCACCTATGTCGATGCCAAGGAAAGCCACGTGTCAGGCCTTTTTCAGCTGAGGGAAGGTGGGCCATCAGAGGATATTCAAATTTTTTGCATCTTTCTCAAAAATGACACAATTTAAATTTTGGGCCGACGGAAGCTTTTTGCACAAGTGTAATTTTGGAGCTACAGAGCCATGGAGGGATTTTTGCCAAATTCCAATTTGAGCCCGCGTACCTAAAGGTGCAAAGTGAATTTCAGGCCCGTAGGATTTTTTTCACCAAAAGTGATTTTTGATCCTATGGAGCTGTGTGAGATTTTATGATTTTTACAAATTTTTGCAAAAAGTGCAAGTGGTAGTTATAGGGCCATAGATCTACTTTGCAGAAATTGTAGTTTCGCCATTTTTACATAGAATCTTCAGACAATCATATCTTTTGACTGGAAGCTCAGTTTTGAGCAAGAGAAGAATTTTTAGAAATGTTTCAACCTCCTCTATGCCATGGAATCATAAAATATCATTTTTAATTGGATTTAGTTTGTGAAAATGGTAATATGTCTTTGAAGCCATTAATATGGGATCTGATTGCTTTACCATATCATATTTGATTTGATCCACCTATCCTTCCTTCTCTAACACGAAAAATTATGGAGAACCATGCTTGAAAGATTGCACGTGGATTTGCAGGGATCTTGTTCGTGGTTAAGCTTTTCAAATCATATTTTTCTCCTTCTTTTATTCTATTCTCTTCACTTGATCTATAAATGTAAGATCCTGACTCATTGTTGTTGTTGGTCATTTTTCCTCTCTTCTCACCTCTATCCTTCTTCCCCAGGGTCAAATGTGGACTTTAAACCTCCTCCTTTGCTCTGTAATGGAATTTTTGTTGCCTCTTTCTCGATAATGATGTACTGTGTAAAGTTATGGAGCAATAAAATATGTTTTGTGATGCATTTTGTCCATCCTTGACTCATTTTGTTGTCTCTTCGTACCTCTCTTCATTGCAGGATATTATTTTCATGCTTCTGGTGTTTATTGCAGGTTTTGGGAGCCGTGTTTAAGCATTTTAAAATGGTACTCTGTGTGAACCTTATCCTTGGTCTGTGCTGCATCTGATGTATCCTCTCCATTGTTCACTTCTCTCCATTTCAGGTAGTTGGATCTATGATCATCATCTTCATTTTCTGGTGTATCACTGCTTTAGTGTAGGCTCTATTTTCTCTTGTTTTTTTCTCTCTCCCTATCTCCTTGGAAGATTAGATTAGGATCATAATAGTTTATATGCACTGGAGTATATTGTGACAGTTAGTTTAGGAAGAGGAACCAACCTTCTCTGGAGGATAATCTCAAGTTTGCAAGTCCCACACCTTGAGAGATGATCCAATGTTATGCAAATCACACCCGGTGTCTCATTATAAAATTACAAATATTAAGACATCTAAGGGTCCTATGATTTTGCACTAATAATTACATTAGAGGATGGTTGTAATGGAGGTCTTACCATCTACACCCATGTATCCAAATTAATTACATTAACTTCCACGCCTATATCAATCAAGATGTTTCTCAAAATCCATCATCCACAACAGAATTTAGGGTGATATCTTTATCATAATCCAAGCTATGAGGAGGGAGATTAGTGTGTAGGATCTGCCATCCATTCTCAGTAGCTGTGTGTGGATTTTTTCCTTTTAACCATTTCCCTAGTAACAGAATAATATCCTCCTAGCGCAACATCTTACATACCTATTTCATATCATCAAATTTTGACTGGGACACCTCTGCTACCTTTTTCTGCTCCAACTTCCGTGAGTGATCCTTTAAACATTGTATTTCACCCTAAAGACTTCTGAGCACCTCCATGGTCTCCCGATAAACATCCTTATGATGTGTAGGATCTAGGTATCTTGCATGTAAAACCTCCTACTTAGTAATGGTAGGCTTCTGTTGAAACTTTTCTCTAGCACATGCAGCCTCAGCACATGCAATAATCTTCACAGGTAGTACCTTTGGTTTTTGTACCAACTTTGACATCCTTGAGTTTTCCATGGCATGATATATTCTAACTATACATGTGCCTTTGTTCTCCTATTTATGCTTCTTGCTAAGCTACTCATATAAGTCTAGGAACTCTTCATAGTTATGATTATTTCCATAAAAAAAAATTAATATTCTGAGGACATTTGCGCCTATAGTGGTCAGGAGATCCTCACGTATAACATTTTCCATGAGGAAACTCACCTCGTTCACCACCACAGACTCAACCCCTCAATCTAGCATGGTATCCTCGGATTCTACCATGACCACCTTCAAAACACCCTTCATTCTGATCGTAACGCCCTTGAGTGTGATCATGATCATGGTGCTCACTTTTACCTTTAGATTTATTCGAAAATCCAATATATCATACACCAATATAAATGGAATCATGGATATGATCAATCAGTCTGTAATATTCTGCATTATGAGTGGTGGACTGGAAAATATTATAGTAGTAAGATACATTCTTCCTTATCGCGCACTGCAATAGTGGGCATTGGCTCGCATTGTGGTCTAAATGACATATCTCATAGTCCAAAAATAATGAGTGCATTGATCTTTAGGAACAACTATTATTAGTGTGTCCTTCAACTTCAACATTTGTACACCACACTCCCATACACATCTCATGTGCTGAATTGATTGATAATTTTTCCAACTACTTTTCCATTGCAAAAATCTGAGCTTCCAGGAATGGGCTCACTCCAGTGTCTATACTTCTGACTTTTGTAGCGCAGAAAAGTGCTTTGTGTAGATCCATATATTTCTTATATGACAACATACTCCTAATTGGTATGATCAACCCACCGACAAACCATTGTGCATGTTGGCTTGCATGGATATCATAAAAAAGTTTAGAAGAAAGTGTTTTGAAATGGGAATCATACTTGTGAACACTCTCAGTAGTGCCTTGATTAATATCTTTGAGCACCCTTATAATTTTCTTCTTGAAGTCAAGGATATAAAATTCCTTAAGGGAAGCATTCCGTAACATTGTATAATCCACATAATTCTAATCAAGGTTAGAATTCTTGTACCAATAATGAGCACATCCCTGCAACGTGGTTATAAACTGATTTTTCTTACGCTCAAAAGCCAGGATCCCTTTTACACGCCACAATATCTCACTCATATACACATGCTCAACAACATATTCTATTCCAATATATTTTAGAATACACAGTAACATCTCCATGTAGATATTATGGGGTTGGTGAGAACAATTCCCACCTAATCCAAAACCTCCTTTGTTTCCTCTACCTCTAGATCCACCATATCTAGAGACACCTATGCCCCCTGATCCCCACATATAGAAGGGATTGAACCAGAGGATGCAATACCCTATGCCACAATAGTAGTACTGAACTGAACTCCAACCATCTGAGAAGTGGTACTACATCCAGAGGTGAGTCTAAAGTTTTGAGTGCATGTATTCTATGTCGACAATGCACCTGAACAAGTACCTCCAAAAGGTCCCCCAAATAAAAAGGAAGATGTTTGCCTAGACATGAAATTAATTTTTATTTTATTCACTCATGTTCTTGCTGATAAGTTAACTCCACCTCTTCCTAGTTTAATTCCCAAACAAGTTTTCTAACTACTAGTTGTACTAGAAACTAGAAATTCAAGTGTAGGGGCTAGGGCTCTAGGTATATTCAGATGCACAATTGCGTCCCATGTCATCTATGTTGGTGCACTCTCATAATACGATAAGGAGGGTTCTCTAGCTTTGTTTCCTTTGCGTGAGCTCGAAATCCTTCATGAGCGATCTCTTTCCTTAAAAACATCTGCTTAGCAACATCGTGCTACTTTGCTAAATACCTCTCACATACCTCATTGAACTTGAGCCACCTTTATTCTCTTTGTCTCTCAGTTGCCAAGTCTTCTGTATTTCACCAAATCTAATCCTGCCCCTGTGCGTGGTGTGGCTTAGCCATTCATTGGTTTCTCTTCCAAATTCAAGGTTACCAATAAGATCTTAATCTCTAGTTGAATTCCTTGCATATAGGTTCCCCTGGAATAAAGTTAAAAATGAAACTTAGCTACCTTTGGGAAAGAATAATTGGAAATTGAGTATCCCAAAATATATCTATTCAGAACAACATAGAACCAAGCATTCACAGCGTGTGTCCAAATGAGTTCAACATCGTAGAGGGCCTGAAATTCTTCCTACATCCAAATAAGTTTTTGAAACCATCAATTCCTTTTAGATGCATTAGCAACCAGCCACTCATATAGCTCTATCATAAAGTTAACAAATAAAATCTCGTATAAATAGTCATACAATTTTTGCTCAACCCACGTGCACATGTCAAATGCAAATCCGATGTTGAATCTCTCAGCGTATTATTCTTCCATATCTCTTATCCACTCTTCAAAATTTTACAACGTAAACCAGTATGTATTCATCATGAAACACCCTGAAATCAGCTAATAAAGAGGTCCCAACAACGAAACCATTGATGCACCCTAGAATTTACTATGAATAACTCAGGCGCACTGGCACATAACTCAACCTGAGTTGAGCACTGACCTGAAGTGTACAAAGGTACCAGGTCCCTCTTTAGAGGTAATTTTATAGAATTTTAGCATGATGATGTTTCAACATATTTAGATTCATTACCATTCATAAGCAATCCACAGTTCAAAATTCAAATTATATCTTAGAAAACATAATCAATGAATTAAAAAATAACTAAGATAAGATTAATCATATAAGAACTAGATTCAGTCATGTCTAACACCATAATCTAGCCAATATATTCCTTTTCATAAATATTGTAACACACAGAAGATCTATACACTATAAATTATCTCCAAGATTCATGTGCGGGTCAAAACTCGTAACATAACTGTACAATAATTCATTACTACTAAACTACACAGTTCAATATATATTTGTAGGGGTGGGGACTTTCCCTTCACCACCCATGCACTTATCAAAATAGGTCACATGCTAATAATAGCCACGTGCCTTAACAATAGTATGCACAACATGAAAGTTCTCTAACAATAGATTTCCTTTAGTTAAATCCAAGTAGAAATTTTATTATTAGCTTAACCTATGCATGACTCTTATTTTCCGCTTGTTCCCAAAATACCATTGCGTGGAGCACAAGTATTCATTTCTATGTGTTCTCCGCATGTTATCTCCAAAAATATCCCTTATCCACAAAATAGCTAAGTCCTGATCCTGGGTGCTTCAATCCTATTATGGCGTCGCGCGCTTTCAACGCCCTATATTTGTGCACCCAATATTTAGATTATTTTTTTCTATTAAACATTGAGGTAGCCTAATTATCTTGTTTTTCCTTGGTATGTGTTCTTTTATATTCCCTCCATTCCTCAAGTATTTTGTCTTGGTACCTTTATTCTAGTATACTTGTGTGTCCTTTAAAAAATTGAATGATTCATCTTCTCCATTATCATCTAGATGTATCCTTGTCACATATCTGACATGTTTTACTAGTACTTTATCATAATAATCCTCATCCTTCTTTGTTCCATCTTGTTCATTTTCTATTATACCATATTTTGACCTAATTATACTTTTGTTATTCTCATTTATCACCTTTTATGTTTCTATTTCCTCGTGGTTTGGCTTATTTTTTCCTTATTTTCCTTTCTCTACCTTTTCCCTCCCTTATTCTGTAACATCCTCACACAATGTCATAGTTTCATTTTTTCCCTTTTTACTTAACTTCCTCGTCTCTTCTTTTTTCATTTTTTTGTTTTCTATTTTATCTTCTATATGATTCTTATTTACTTGCCATGATTTTTCTTCTTATGGTTTGGCTAATTCCATGGATGCATATTTCTCAAATGGTTCTATTATTTTGGTCTCATTTTTTATTTGTGTCCCTTCCTCTTTCTAAACTCTCTTTCAAATATGTATCTTCTTCTCACAATTACATAGTATATGTCCAATTTTTCGATGCCAATAACATGTTATTGACATTCTCCATCGACCATATTATCTGTATTTTTGATATTTTCCATCCCATCCTTTATTGTAGTTATTTCCTCCATAATAATGATAAAATTTTCCCTTATTATGGTTATTTCATCCATACCTCCCATGGTATCCTCTATAATATCCTCTTTCATTATATCTCTAAAATATTTCATGATATCCATTACCTCTTTGATAACTCCAAAGGTATCCTCTGTCATTACTTTGATCAAGTTTTTATCTTAGTTTCCATAATTCATTCTGTAACTTCTCCAGTTTTAATACTATTTCATACTCTCTCTTCCATGGTTATGCTTCTAGATTTGATGCCCACTACTTAAATGAGTGTTAGGAACTCTTTTCCCTCAATCAATAATCTTATATAAGGTAAAAATACCAAAATAAATAACTCAATTCTCTTTTTCTCATTTGGTGGTTCATCTAATATCTGCACTATTTTCTTGAATCTTTGATCAAATTCCTTAATTTTCTCTCCTTTTGAATTAAATACAACATTTTTATCACACGTTCCTCTCTCTACCCTCCTATAGATATTAGTTAGCTGGACCTAGGCTCAACACAAAATTTTGACCTAAAACCCCGACAATAATGTGGGATTTATGATGTTTGACCTTAAGTTAAGGATTTAAGTGGGAAAAGTAAATGGAGCTAAAATGCTAACGGAAAGAGAAAACACATAAAAAATTTCATCCAAAACTTGAATATGTATTCATTTATTAGGAATCATTACATTAGCCTCAATTACATTCATATCCTTCTCATTTTATCTCATACAATTCATTCCTTATACAATTCTCTCAATATGGCACTCACGTATTCATTTCTTGTGACGTGCCCTTATACAATGGATTAATTACAATAAATATACAAAATATATGACATCCCAAAAGTAACTTATTTTGATTCATGCCTTTTTCATCTTATGTTTCGTACTATTCTCACTTGTCTTCAATCCATAGCTTTATGTCAGCTTCCTACTCAGTAACTCGGATTTTTCCCATATGTAGTGGATTTCTCAGTAAGCCATGGGTTTCTTCCTTTTTTCATGGCTCTCTATAGTCTTTGGAGGATTTCCTATGTTATTCGTTACTTTTTTTTTATAATCACAGTCTCATCCTTTTTTGTGTAACTTCTTCTAGGGTTTAGCGGTTATCTCCTTAGCTTCGTAGTTGTCTCAAAATTTGAAGAAGAACCTTGTCAAAATCTGGCTTATATATAGCTCGACCTTTCAAGGGTTAAAGTAATATACATATTTAATTATATAATCAAATAGATATACACAACCTTAAAATCAAATGCATAATAACATTCATCAATGCTAAAATAGAAGCACTGAAACCTGAATGCATTATTAAGATATCGAAATGCTATAAATGATTAATATGAGCGGGAGGAAATTTCAAGCCTATAATATGTTTGTAGAAGACTGATTCTGCTTCCTCTTATTCATAGAAATATTTCTAATCTCACATGAAAAATAAGACTAAATAATAACTTCAAATCGAAATAGGAGGTCAAATAAATCCATATCTCGGCATTATTTATTTCCTCATAAACTAACTGGAGTCAAAATTGTTAGGAATTATATTACATACATATTGTTAGTAATATTATTGTTAGTAACAAAAATGCATATAAGGAAGTTGTTATTATATTATTTTTTTACGTGAGTGGAGTTGTTCAACTAACTCACGTATATAGGAGATTGGGAGATATTATAGATAAGAATAGTCTCGTAAATTATAGGATGTTATCCTATATATTTGTATTGGTTGGAAGTAATACTAAGTTAGTGTGGAGCATAATAATATTGATATTAATATTGTTTATTATGTTGCAAATCTATATAATTTTCTAGATTTGGTATCAAAGCATTTTATGATCTTATGTCTATGAAAAATGAGAATTTAGACAGATTTAAAATATTTTATTATTATATTAGCTCCATTGGCATGCACTGTTAGTTAGAAGTTTGAATGACCACGTATTTTATTATTATGTTTTAGTCTTCAATGTATCAATATATGTGCGGTTGGAGGATTTCAATTCAAATTTTCTGTGGATTTAATCTCTGTGCATATTTACGCTGTAAGGCGTTACTATGTGAGGTACTACCTGGAATCTCTGACAAATGTCAGGTTTTCGATGCCTGGGATTTAATTTTGGGTTTTCGTGTTGAAATCAGATGGCTGCATGTGGTTGAGGTACCGTGATATTTTCCTTTGACATGTTGCAGCGAAAAATAGGAGACCTGGACCAGGTGTTTCAGGGAAAAATGACATTTAAATGCCCCAAAACTAAAAATATATATTCTCCTAGAAAAAAACAGAGGAACCTACTATGAAAATGGTGAATTCATAGATCGTGTTGTTCTTCAGCAGATTCATCTTTCTCCACAGTGATAAAATAAATCCAAAATATTTTTAGGCTTGGCCATTGTTGAAAAAAAAAAAGTTTTTTCACAAATAATCAGAGTTCAATCATCATAATCAGTTAAAAATATTTAAATTCAAATATTTTCTCCTTAAAATTGCATGATTGTTACATAGCTAAACGTATGTCTGTAGATTGAAATTATTACTTTCTTTGCAAAATTTCAGTGATGTTCAAAAATTGTGTGAAAAAGTTGTGTCTGTCGTCCTAAGAGAGGTGGTAAAAACAAGAGTTTTAGAAATTGCCAAGAATTATGTTGGAATTAATGACCTAGTGAAAGATTTTGGAGGAAGCTTCCTCAAGAATATTGAAAGGAAAGAAAATATCATTGGCATATATGGGTTGGGTGTCTTGAAATACCACTCTAGTGAGAGAATTGTTTAACCGCGAGAGTTCAAAATACAAGGCATCATGTTTTCTATTCGATGTGGGGGAAGCATCTGCGAATATTCATTTGATATCTTTGCAATGTAAGCTTCTTAAGGATATGGTCAATGAAGATTGCACATTTCATAGCATATATGAAGGATCAAGCTATCTCAGATCTCATCTAAGAAGTGTCCCTTTTTTGAGGTTTTTAATTTTTATAGATGACATAGATCACGTGGATCAACTGAATGCTTTCCTCATCAAGGATATTGTGCAAAATAATTTTGGTAGTTTGATTATCATGATAACTCATGATAAGAGGGTTCTGATAAGAACAGGTATCTCTCTTCGTTAGCACAGAGCTCTTTTGTTGGCACACCTTCCACAACCATATCCCACCCGTGAATATGAAGATTTAGTCCTGGTGACAGAATGTGGAGGTTTTCCTCTGTCTCTGCAGGTGTTGGGTGGACATGTCTTTGGCAGCAATAGCCGACGCTATTGGAAATTAGAGTTGGATACAGTGAGGAAAAATCCTCCCCACGATATAAAGCAGAGGTTTAAAATAAGCATTGATGCCCTCGACAGTGAGAAAAAGAAGATATTTATGGACATTTCGTGCTTCTAGTCAACAAATCCAGTCATATGGATATTAGAATATGGGAAAGATCAGGATGGACCCTTGAGCACACAATCCAGACTTTGAAAGATAAATGTCTTATTGAAGTTCACGTGGGAAGGACTTACTGGCATGGATCTGACTCAGGAAGCATTCTTTTATTAGGAATGCATGATCATATCCATGATTTAGGAAGGGAAATGGCAGATGAATTGAGCACTCCTCGTCAAATATGGTGCCCTCAATATCTTCATGCTCAGGTATGCTTCTCCTAAATTTCTCAAGCACTTTATGGCCGCATTAAAAATAATGTCTATGTAGCTTACAGTTAATTTTATTTTCACTGGAATGCAGTTGTGACTACCATCATTGAATTCAAGAAGCAATGGGATTCCAAAACATTCTCGTAACCTGTGGTTATAGTTTTAGCCTTTAGGTGTCTCAATTCCATTTTTGACGGGTATACTGAATTCAGATACTTTTTAATGGGGAATTCTAATGATTGTCATGATCCTTCAACTTATTTGATGTGGGTTGACCTTGACTTGAGTCTATATGAAAAGCTGGATGAGCTTGAAAGTATTGAAGGACAACACATCAAAAGTTTCCTCTCATCATGCACTATTCCTTCTTGGATTCCTCTCCAAAGTTTGCAATATTTAAAAACCTCCAATGGGCATCTCGGAAGATTGTGGGCGTCTCATAATTCTCATGTAATTTGGGTTTTCCTTGATAATTATGTCTTTGTTAATTACAAAGAAATGGATTATGAATTAGTAATCCATGAAGAGTATTTAAAATTGACATTTTGGTTATTTCAAGCAAATAAATTCCAAATTTCAGGTGTCATTCCAGCTGAAAGAGCTTGTGCTTGACACAACAAATGTGGAACTTCCTTCCTTTCATTTGTGGGTTCTCATGGTGAGTCTCTTGTTCAATATTTTGTGGTTTATCATCATACCCAAGATCCACCTCCACCTCAAAGGAATTTATACAATCTAACCTCGAACCAAAGTCCGTAGCAGTGACAGTTTCACTGTCTCTTCTACTGATAGATGAAAATATTTCGCTTGAAAGATCGTGTGAATCATTGATCGAATCAAATAGTTCAGAGTGTAGAAATTTTTTGTTTTTAAATTTCTTTTTTGTGGTTTTCATATCAGATATATGTTAAATATGATGCATTGTTCGTTATCTGTATTTGTCATGTCTTTTCATATAACTTTTAAATATTTTTATGGGGTTTAATCTAGAAAATACATTAAATTGATTAACCCTACTAAAAAAATGTTCCTGTCAGACTATGTATTTGGAAAGAAGCATGATGGACTTCTATAATTCCTAAGAAATCAATCCAAGGGAAGGTCTTAAATTCATCGGTCCTTAGAATTTCCTTATGATTTTTGCCCAAATTGCGTAAAATTTACTTAGATTAGTAGTTTAGCATTTGACTTTGACAACTGTCAGATCAGGCACATTGAAAGTCTTAAATTTCCTAACTGCCACAATTTCTTGGAAATTTTGACCAAATTGGTGTTTGAATTAACATGAAAACTTTATGGATTTCCATAAACTCATTATCTTTTTATAAGACTTACAAAAAACTGTAGCTGGAACCTTTCCATAATTCACACTTTCCCTTTGAACAACTTCCCTAAAGTCAGAAACCAATGGGCAGTTTGACATAAGAAAGTTCATCCAAGGAAAGCATAGATTAGCCGATAAATTTCTTCTCATATGTCTTCATAAAATATTTCCATCCAAGAGTGCAATTTTGAATCTGACAATCATCTTCAAAATTTACCTTAGATACCACATGTTTCTCATGCATTCCGTGGTGAAATTTTCAAATTGTTTTAAGCAAATAAACAAGAAAACATTAATACGTAGGAAGCGACCCCTAGACAAAGGAAATCTGCTAATATTATGTTTGTTGTAGTTGACATGGAGAGCTATGGGATTGTTTCCACAATAATCCATTTCGTTATTTGATGGAGACACAACATGCCACCACACAAGATTCATAATTTCAACAAGAGGATTGCGAGTGAAGCTTATCACAAATTCAAATTTTGGCATAAATATTGACCCCACAATATGGGTTTCAAAACTATTGGTTTTAAATGTGGTGCTTTTTGTTTAGATATTTGTAATCATCGCTTAACATATATCCATTTTCATTCATTCATACACTCATATATACATGATCCTTACTATTCAACCCCTAATCCATCCACATAGAGGTACTAATACATTTCCTACCTACGTTGTGTTCCACTCCCGATGTAAATATAGCCCACAGTATGGAGCAATACACATTTCGATCCCTTACGGCATCCACATCGCATGCTCCATCACGTGATTGCTAGTAGTAGAACCATATTGTATTGTGATGTATAAGGGCGTTCAATATATGTATTTGCAGTCAATATAGCAGTACCAGTAGAAGTGTTTTTGCATGGAGATTTGTGGAATGTTCAACCTACACTCTTTTGGTTTTTAACAAAAACGATCCAGTTGGCTCCATTCATAAAAATATATACACATATTGGTAACATACGCGTTGGCAATGGATGAGGACATATTGGTAAAATACTGGACATTTGTATGAGATGTGATCTCCTCTTGTCAGACAGATCTGCAATTTGAAAAACCAACGTATGCATTTGTCGTGTCTTTTTTCATCTAGTCAATTCTCATGTAGGGATAGTTTTTTCTCTAATCAACAATCACCTATATAACTGTGAGTCCTACTTATCCAGAGCCAAGTTGGAAGGATGTACTGTTAGAAACTGAATCGGTAAGATCCCAAAACTACATACAGTCTCTACAAGAATTTTATCACATATTAGCTCACATTTTCTAAATTGGGTTTGGTGTTTGGATATTGGTCATGATCAAATGGTGCAAATGATTTCCTCCATATTCTACAATTCAATTCATGACAGAAAAGTAAAGAAGATCCAATCTTTCAGTTCATTCTTGATCACCATTTCATTTTGTAAAGGTCGGTGGTTTTCTTCAATACAAAAAGATCTTTGTTTTATTCCATGCTAAATGCAATACTGAGACATCATAACTAAGTGTGGAAAGAATTTGGTCAAAAGGTGTGGAAATATAAACTAGCACGAGTTAGTCAAATTTTTATATATCATATTGGTTATATAGTTTTAGATTAAAGTTGTTATAGTCATTTAGGTGTATTATTTTAGACTTATAAGTTTGTTTTTTTAGTGTAAAATATTTATTGATTTCATTATTTAAGTCAGCGTGTTTAGTCTTGTAAATTTGAGTTACATGCGTGTAATGAGTTGTATTTTTTAAAATGTGTGATTTATTTATTATAAGTTCTCATTTTTATGAAGTTCCTTCTGTGTCTATCAAAGAGTCAATCATAGTGAGTCAATTTGTGTCATATGATTAGTCAAACCATAAAGTTATGTGCATCACAAATTCAAAAGTATCGTCAAATTTGTCAGTTATCGTCGAAATTCGTGTCAATATAAAAAGTGTGTTAAATAAAATAACTTGCCTTATAGACACATTTTCAATGTTACCTGACGTCTTAAAAATAACGTGTTTCACATTGTGGGAGGGAAGAAAAGAATAGGCTCAATATGTAAATGGATTTGCTTCATGTTTACATTTCACTGAGTTAACAATACGTATACTGGAGGATGGAGGCATCGGAGGTTAGAGGTCAATGAACGATCTCTCATCAGTCACCAATGATGGGGCTGCATGAAGCTGTGGCGGAATTATGTGTGTGTGAGTTTGTATTCTTTTCAAAGTTACAGTTGATTTTAGTTGTGTATAGTGTGATTTTATTTTAGTGTTCCTATTATCTATTGAATAAGTGAAATATTGAAATTAAGGGGGGGAATATGGTCTTAATGTTCCATTTTCAGTTTTCCATCTTTTCATTTTGTATATAGTGAGAAGTGTTTCCTTCATAAGTCCCTGAAGAAAAACATAGTGGGAAAAAAGCACAAGGAAAAGCAACATCATGATATTTTGGTTGATGGTTGTATTTTAAAACCATCGTCTGTTTAAGTTTTTGGTTTGTAAAACTATCCTTGTTGAGGTTGTTGGTTCTCTTGGAAAACCATCCTTGTTGAGGTTGTTGGCTGTCCTGAAAAACCATCAAGATCATGAGCACGCACGGGCAACAAGATGCGACAAAAGTGTGATTGTTTTTCTCCCATGTTCACACTAAGGGGTGAATGTTAGGAAATATAGTGTGTACATATTGTCAATAATATTAATGTTAGTAAGAATAATTTATATAAGGAGGTTGTTATTAGATTAATTTTTTATGTGAGTGGAATTGTTCAACTAACTCACGTATACAGGGGATTGGGAGATATTATAGATAATAATAATATCGTAAATTATAGGATGTTAACCCATATATTTGTATTGTGTTAGAAATAATATTGAGTTAGTGTGGAGCATAATAATATTGAGACAATCTCAAGCCTATAATATGTTTGTAGAAGATTGATTCTGCTTCCTCTTCTTCCCAGAAAGATTCCAAAGCTCACATGAAAAATAAGACATAATAATAACTTCAAATCAAAACAAGAGGTCAAATAAATCCATATATTGGCCTTATTTATTTCCTCATAAAGTAAATGGAGTAAAAATTCACATGAAAGTTCCATAATAGATCACCCAAAATTAGCCATTATAATTTTTGCATGCATAGCTCACACAACAAGCTGAAAATACCAACATAAAAAATGAATCACCAAATAACCACTTAGGTTGGTAGTATCTTGCATGAAAAGTTTCTCGCTTCTCTCGAGGGCTACGGATCTATAATAAATTCATTTAATGAAACTGTACAAACTTCTCCCTAACTCCTCTCTATTTCCCTTTCATTCCATCATCTGCCAACTTTGACACTTCCACTTACTTCCTAAACATCTTTACCTTCCATTTTGGCAGTTATCCACCATCCAACGGTCAGGGATAAAAAAAATCAAAACCATAAACTTTCATTTCCAAAACATTAACCAATGTGCCTTCTCTAGATTGAAACATTGTTTCAGGTGACAAGTAAGTAAACAACTCAATACGAGCTTGGGTACGGGCTCGGTCGGGTTTCCGGCCCCTCCCCAAACATTGCTTTATAAAATTTTAAAACAACTTGACCTTATTAAATTCTACAACCATATTAAAACATAAGCAATAGCATTTATATATGCATATATCGATAAACATATATATATATATATATATATATATATATATATATAAATAGTAATGACAAGTATAAGGAAATAGAAGATGTGCACAGACGGAGAAAGGTATTTACAGTTGGTGAGTTGGTTATGGTATATCTGCGGAAGGAAAGGTTTCCAAGAGGAACCTATAACAAGATGAAGTACAAGAAGATTGGACCCTGCAAAATCGTGAAAAAAATAAACGATAATGCTTATGAGGTAGAATTTCCAGGGAATTTTGATATTTCTCCAGTGTTTAATGTTTCAGATTTGTATTCTTTTCATGGGGATGGTGCAGACAGGGATGATGCTGATGAAGTAGTAGGTTGGCGGCAGCAGGTTCCGGTGAAGAAGAAAGAAGAAGTGGATCAGATTCTAGATAAGAAAACAATGGACACGCGACATGGGAAATACAACAAATATTTGGTACATTGGAAAGGACTGGAACAAGAGGACAATACTTGGATCACAGAGTTCGAGATTCAGAAGTTGGATGCAGATAAATGGAAGCAGTTTGAAGAAGACAACTTGCAGGAGCTGCGTTGTTTTTCAAGCAGGGGAGAATGATGCGCCCGAATTAGCAGGAACTTGACAAGGTCATAACTTGAGCTCCGGGTGTCCGTTTGAGTCCGTTTTTTTTTTGAAACCACGTGTTTCGATGAGACGAACACAGTAGAAACCCGCCCTCCTGGTTGGGGCAAGTTTTCGACACGTTTTCGGGCCCTAAATCCGCCATCTTGAGGCCAAAAATTAGGTTTTAAGTTATAGTTTGGTTTTTTCCTATTTTTGAGCATTAGTTAATTTTAGTCTATTAATTGCATTGTGAGTTATAAAGTTGGAAATTCCTCTAATTTAGGGATGTAGAATATGCATGGCAATTTCTGTGCCCGTAGGAATAAGCATGCGAACTTACTAAGAATAGCAGGTTCTAGTAAACTGCTAAAAATAGTAATTTCCGCCACCTAGAGTAGATTTAGTCAGTGTTAGCTAGAGTTTACTGGGTAACTCGAGTTGGGAGTTATTTTCCTATTTAGGAAAAATTGTAATTGATTATTTGATAACGAAGAAGGAGATCTATTTTCTTTTGGAGTTCATTTTATTGCAGTTTATCTGGTTGTTCTTAATTTGGCTACATTAATATATATATATATATATCTTTGTGTGTGTGTTCTCTTGTACATTCATAAATACATACTTACATACATACATATATATGTGTATATATACATGTATGTATATTTCTCTATCGATAAGGCATGACTATAAATAATATTTCAAACCAATCAACATTAGTTTGATTGTCGTATAATGGATTTTTAAACTAATACTTAAATAAGAGCCTGGGTCTATGACTCGATTATAAAATATACCTTTGTTTACCTATAATTAGTCAACATTATCAGGTTCATAAAATCAATCGACTGCACACAATTGCAGAAGAAAAATTAAGTACATAAGTATAAGATCAATCAAGAAGCAATCTTACCAAATAAAATCAAGTCATCATTATAAACCTTCTCAGTAATGAAATAAACATGATTTAAACAATAGAAATACTATTTATATTTTAATTTCATAAATTCAAGCATGATAACCAACATAATTTCACCTATAGCCGGAAAAAGTATCTGTACATCAAAGATAGATGTAACGGGGTATGACAAGAAGAACCTCATACCTCATCATGAAACCTATCCAAAAGACCCTAACACACTTTTGAGAAATTTTGTCACACCTTTTCATGCCTCCATGAGCTCACATGGCTCTATACCTCATTCTCATACTTCATTTGGCCTCTAATAACTTAGAATAGCTCTAGATGAGCACTTATAATTGGGTATTCAACCTATACCTCCACTCTAAAACTCCTATAGCACTGGGAGGACACGTGGAGGCTTCCGCTAGCTTTCCCATTATTAGTTTCTTTTCAAAAATTTATTGGAAGTCCAGGACACGTGGAGGAATGGCACTCATTTGAAGATCTTCTTTTTGGTTTTACCTTGGAGTAGTGCTGAGAGGACACATGGAAGTTTCCACTGCTTTCCCCAAACTTGGACAAATTTTTATGCAGCTGGATATGGTTTAGAGGAATAGGGACACGTGGTGATCCCGCACTTGTCATGAGTCTTAAAATTGTGCACCATCTTGGAGAAGTGCCATGAGGACACATGGAGGCCTCTACTTGCTTTGCATATTTGCTTGGAATTTTCAACGACCAATGGAGGCTGCCTTGGAGCTTGACAAGTGGCACCTTCCATTGATGTTAAAGCCTTAAAACAAATTTTTCCAGAGCAGGAAACGTACTGAGCCCGTGCTCATTCAAGGTTTGAAATTTTAGCGACCTCCTCAAGGTGCGCCATTGTGACACGTGGAAGTTTGAAAATTCATAAGGGACGGGGAAGCAGACCATTAGAGGAAACATAAAAATTTTGCCTCTTTGCCTCATAAAGTTTAAAATATAAAAAAATGGCACGCAAGCCCGATGGAAAAGGTCAAGGCTTGCTCCAAGTCAATGGTGGAGGCACGAGCCTTCAGAGGAAAAGTGAAAATATTCTCTTTGAGGGAAAAGGAGTTAAAGTCATAAAAGGACCCGGGGTTTTGCTGGGACCCACATTAGAGACTTGAAGTGGAAGGGTGGAGCAGCAGGGAAAACTTGGAAATTTTTCCTTTTCCAAAAAAGGGTGAAATGGCATAATTTTTTCGTGTTTCTTTTGGGACCAACCTTAGGACATGTGTCAGGACCACATTTCAGGAGTGGAGGTGCAGAGTAAAATGTAAAATTTTAAATTTTTTCAAAAGGGCTTAGAAAAAGGTCAAAAGGAGCCCTCGATCCCATTTTTGAATCTTCCACGTGCATGATGCACATTCAAATAAAAAATCAACGACATCTGAGTGTCAAAGTCTGATTTTCCCCCCATTTTTCTGTAAAAATCTTGGAAGCACGAGTCTTCATGATTTCTTGTTATTTTCTACATGCCAAAATGAGGGGAAAGTTAATTTTGATATCTAGAGTTTCGTGGGAGAAATATGGAGACGTATTTTGCCATTAAAATTGTCTTTCTCTAGGGCTTGATTAGATTTTTTGTTTTTTTTCTCTGCAGCACGCAAGAGGCCAGATTAGATAGACTATGGGAGGAATTTGTTGGGAAATTGAAGGAGTGAGATACCGAAGAAATAAGTGAATGCGGGGTATATTCGATGAGATCTGCCCCCTCGAGCACTTGCATACTTTTATAGATATGATTTTGTGAATCATGGAAGAATCATGGTGAGCACTAGTGCATTTAAAGTTTTTGTTTTTTAGAAGGAAGGGGCTGTGTTGTAAATGTTATAAATGGAAGAAATTTTTTGTGCAAATGGTTGGAGGTTGGAAGTTCGAGGTCAGAGTGCTAGAGGTCAAAGAAATTTCCCAAGAGGAAAATTTGACTAAGCTTGTATTTTGAGAATCCATCTGAGAAATTAGGTTATTTATTTATTTATTAAGTTTTATTGTGTCAAGGTGTTTGCAAGTGTAAATCCATTGATGATATCTGAGATTGTTATATGGAACTTTCCACTGCTAATAGACTTAATCAAATTCGAGTTATTTCTGTGTTTTCTTGAGCAAAAAGTGTATGTTTTATTTCTGAACGTCTAGAAGTAGTTTTTCTTGTTTCTATTGCAATATTGTATTAAAATATGATTCAATTACATAGGCCTCAATCCTTGTGACAATTTAGTGGCATCTACAATTCCATTCCTTAGAGGAGCTTTCATTTGGGATTGGAATAAACGATTTAAAATCACTTTTCTCTCATCTATTGACAGATATTTTCTGTAATCCTTTGGGTGTACCTTAGGTGTGATTTGACTCAAATATTGATGCTTTGTTGGGTTTTATAACTCGATATTTCATGATAGAATCTCAGATATTGTGTGAAAGAGTGCTAATCTGGCCCTCCATTGAAGCACATATTCTACTTGAAGAAGCATTTTAGCTGTTATGTGCCATTCTGTTTGTCTTACTTTCCATTTTGTAATTTTCCTCAAGGACCTGGTGAATCTAGTTTCACCCTGCCCAACCTCCCAAAAAAAATCATTTAATAACAAAAAATCCTACTCATAATACCCATGTTTATCATGTGTGTACACAAATGAATAATCTATGTTACCAAAACATGTAGGTGCAATCAGGGTCTCAAATGTATTTAGTAACCTTTACCTTGTGCAATTATCTCCATGATCTGGAAGTGACGACTCATGAGAGTCAAATCTGTTGTGTTTATCATACTTTCCCAAGGTGCTCTTTATAAAATTTATGCAAAAGAAGGATTTCTCATTATTATTCAACAAACAAGAGGTTACAAAATAGGTTCTCTTACATTGGTTGAAAGGCACAACCTAAAATAGTGAGTATATATCACAATCCTTTTGATTGAGCTACCCACTCCCTTCAGAGCCTGAGTGCCAACAAGTCATATAGATTGATTCCCCGGCTATAAAATGACATGCATGATTGTCTATCTGCATCTGCGTGTCCTTTTTAATCCATGATGTTGCTCGATCTTTGAAGGAGGTTAAATTTGGGTACTAACATAAATGGCGTCATTTCCAAGGATCTGATTCACGTTGCTAAGGCTTAGTTTAATTTGACCCATGTGCACACATATTTGAATTCATATTTTTCAGGACCATCAACAAAACCAACATAAATGGTGCCGTTACCGGGGTTAAAGAATGTAGTAACAAGACTAATTTGTTAATCTTCTTCCCATTCATATATATTTGACCCACCAACAACACCAACATAAATGGTGTCGTTTCTAGGGATCTGATTCACATTGCGGGGGACTTAGTTCAATTTGACCCATGTGCACACATATTTGAAGTCATATTTGTCTGGCCCATCAACAACACCAACATAAATGATGCCCTTACCAGGGATTTGATTCATGTTGCTAGGTACTACAGTTCACATTCAAACCCTAGTAAAACACTTCTTGTATGCTCCAAGTGTTGTGTGCAATTCTTTTTGTGTTCACACCTAGTGCAGTAGTTTTCATTTGATAAATCCGGGTAAATAAAAACTAGAATCTTTCTATTTCTAGTTTCTAGCATTGACAGACACTTAACAGATCATATTTAGTGCATTTGCACAAATAAGGTGGAAATCCTTAATGGAAACTCCCTAAGTGATTTGATTTTGATAAGGAACAGTTTCTTAAACCTCTGTAAAGTAAGATTTGTTACTAATATTTGCAAATATGGAAGGAAGAAGATCTTTCTTTACTAGGGATCCTTTGAGGATATTGTTTCCTAAGTTAGGAAAAGCAAATTCAAAAGGAAGAAAAGCCTAGAGAGTTGTGGGATATCAACATAAAAGAAGAGGGATCTACATTGATGAAAGTGAATGGCCTATTATTGATGAATACCATTCAAGTGACTCTGAATCGGGTAGCCTCTTTGTGGAATTGAATTCTCTAGCTGCAGAAGGGCCTTCATTTTATTTTGAAAGATTTGCTTCCCATTCTACACCTGTCTTTTCTGAAGTTGATAGGGATTTCTAAGAAGCTAAGCGTTTAGAGGGTGTCCAGTTTGAAAGATACACCCCTGTGTTCCAAGGACCCTCTACCCCTTATCAATTTTTCACCCCTCCAAGATCACTTCCTTGAATGAATATGGCTCAGCCCCCACCCAGACCCCCATTTGTTGTAAACACTTTTGGACCTATAAATTTTGTGGGGATGGCTGGATATCCAAATGCAGTGCCTCAAGATGTAAGGAAAAAAATGGAAAATTTCCAAGGGAAAAATGCTATTACTAGTGATCAGCATCTAAAGCTCATTCTCAATATGATGGAATACTTTGAGATAGCACATGGAGATGTGTACATCAAGTTTTTTATTTCACACTTTAGAGAAGGATGCAAGGGACTCTATACAAAGAATTTCCAGATAACTCTATTGATTCTTGGGATGAGATGAACAATGCATTTAGATTGAAATATGGTGATAGGATTGGCCTTAGGTTTCTTCTATTAGAGTTTGAAAACATCAAGAAGAATCCCAATGAGTTAGTACATGATTTCAATACAAGGTTCAATAAGACCTTGAGGAGATTGCCTATCAGGATAAGGCCATATGATGAATCACGCTTAATCAAATATACTGATGCATTTGATAAAAAGGTTGTTTATTACTTGAGATACAAGAATCCCAAAAATTAGAGGCAGGAACTCACCATGGCTCTACAAATAGAGAACAACATCAAGGAAATTGGGAAGCACCCAAAGAGGGAAGGTGTAAATCTGGTTAACCCAGAAAAACCTCAGACAAGTAAGGGTGCTGATTTGGAAGAAGTTGTGAGAGCTTTGGCAAGGGATGTCAAGGAGATCTCCTACAAGATATCCTAGGATGAGAAAGGAATTGGGAAGAGTTCATAAGGACAACACAAGAAACAATTCCAAGATATATTTACAAATCATCAAATATCTGATGATAGAGGCAAAGGACCTGTTGAATTTGGAAATAGGAAGCCCTAAGGCATAGAAAATAGAATGTTGCTTGATCCCTTGGTTTCCAGAGTTGTTGTTGTGGAAGAAACAAAGGTCATTGATTGGTGTGACAAATGTTTCATGCCCCATGCCCCTTGTGAGGAAGATCAACAAGAAGGAGATGAATCTAATGATGAATTTATTATGATGCCTGCATGATGGAGATCCCTACAAGTTCATCAATGGAAGTAACTTCAACTGAGGTAATAAGTGCCATAACTACTGTTGTTTTTGGGATTGCATCCGTCAGGTACCTATTCTTCCCCCCTCTCATAATTTAGAAGTTGACATTGTACAAGATTTTGAATTTCCCACAAATGATTTTGAATACTTGAGGGCGTTAATGATTGAAAAGTATGATGGAGGATTTCCTTTAGAAGAAGATAGGAAGCTATTGATGAATGTTGTAGTTTCCCAAGAAAAGGAGAAGAATACTAGAAGTAAAGCTACCAAGGGGCCACAAGCCAAGTCAAAATTTCCATTGCTTACTAGAGAAACCCTGAAGAAAAATGCATCTGGAAGAGAGCATGTTTCCCCAAGTAAAACTGGTGTTCCTTCCCATGCCCAAAATGAAAAGAATCCCATTCCATCTAATGAATTTTCCAATCTTTCTCCTAGTGCTTCTTTACCCAAATTTGTTCCATATGACATTGCCCAGGTTTTGATCCAAATCAAAATTTTGGTCCCAATTTATGAGCTACTTAGGATCCTAGAGCACAAGAGAAGGGATTTTGAATATTTAGGGTAGAAAGGGGAATAGATCATACAAGGAAAAGATGTGAACAAGGTTGAGATTCTCCTTACAGTTTCAGAGTTGGAAAATCCAAAAGTGTTGGAAGAGCTGGGAGAACCACCAGAGGTTTATTTAGGAACTCCTTTGG
Source organism: Taxus chinensis (assembly GCA_019776745.2). Lineage (NCBI taxonomy): Eukaryota > Viridiplantae > Streptophyta > Pinopsida > Cupressales > Taxaceae > Taxus > Taxus chinensis. The sequence goes on along the minus strand of CM034155.1, from coordinate 116,331,445 downwards.
TTAAATCCCAGCTGAATGTAGATCCATTATTCACTACCCTGGTTATAAAGAATAAGTTGTTTCATAACTGCATGTTTGATTCTGGAGCTTCCTGTAATGTCATACCTCTTGAGGTCATGAATGAATTAGGTATCAAAGTAACATCATCATATGTGAAGTGCACTATTATGGACTCTAGAGAGGTGCTAGTGGTGGGGTGTGTCAAATATTTGGTTGTGTAACTTGCATCTTATCCTGGAAGGAACTTAAAGCTTGATGTTGTCATTGTTGACTACCTTGCCAAATGGGGGATGCTGTTGTCAAGAAAGTGGGAAGAAATTTTTTTTGGTAGTGTGCAAATGGACATGTCTTATGAAACCATCCCCATTGAAGGAAACTTGGTGAAATTATATGGAGAGAAGAAGATGCTATATCTGATTGGAGACCCAAACAATGCATCTCATGAAGTTTTTCAAACAGATTTTGATCTTAAAAACTTTATGAGTTTTGTGGATTTTAGGGAGTATGGAAGTGTTGAAAATAGAGCTCCTAAGTATATTGTATTCTATGAGAATTTTCTCTATGATTCATCCTTGAAAAATGTTAAAGAATTTGACTTAGACACAATGGAGGAGTTTTAGAGAAAATGGATGGTTTACAAATAGAACAGAGGAGAAAAAGAGGTATATTTCCAGCTGATGAAAACATATCGGAACCTCTTGGCATTGTCATATCCAGGATGGTAGGTGCTTGAAAATTTTCCTTTTATTGTTCTCTATGAATCAAGGTAAACATATTTCGTACAGTGTAAATTCGGTTGTTTGTTTTCTATTTTGTGTTCTAGTTTGTCGTGGTCCTTGGTGACCTATTTTTCGTTATTTCTTTGTTTGTTTTTGGAGATGGCTTTATTTCTTCACTTTGTAAGATGACTCCACTACCCAATGGATAATTTTTGGCATTTAGTCTACTTTTTTTCTTGTGGCACTCGCAAGTAGTGCCCATCCCTGAGTTGGAGCCTATGCTGGTTCTCAAAATTGTCTTGCCCCATTGGTGCCCTTGAAAATTTATTTATTTGTGGCATCTGTCATTTTATCCTTCCCCGTGTTGTTCTTGGCCAGTCTTTGTTGCCATTTTTAGTCTTCTCCTAGGTCAAAGATCATGTCTGTGTCCATAATTATCCCCTCGTTTCCTTTTTCCTCTAGGAGGGTTTGTATTTTGAGTCTCATGTGCTATGTTCCTTCAAAACTCATGTTTTCCAGTTGTCTTTGTTCTCAGCAATCAGAATTTGTGTTCTTGTCGTTTCTACCTTGAAATACTTGAATAATAATGAGTTGATATGTCCTTGAGTAACGTATTTGAGCCTTCTAACATTCTAAACTCTCTTTCCTTGAAGAAAACTTCATTTTCAGGATCGAATGGTTATTTTTCTATATTTTACAGTTTGACGGGCCTTTTCTCGTAGTCAAATTTGCATCCTTACATCTACATGGGATGTGCTACCTTTTGGTTGGATGCGGATCGAATAAACACTTTAAAAACTCTATAAAAAACCTCAACTCAGAAATCTGTCCACGAGGGTGAATGACGCTCATTTGAGAATTTACTTTTTGGTCTGGCTTTGAAGTAGCACAAGGAGGACACGTGGAGGCTTGGTAAGATGGAGAAACTTAGAGGCTTGCATTGGGTTTCCCATACTTATTTTATTTTCAAAAGGTTTTTGGAAGTCCAGGACATCTGGAGGAACAATGTTCATTTGAAGATCTACTTTTGGGTTTTGCCTTGGAGTAGCGCCGAGAGGACACGTGGAAGTTTTTGCTGCTTTCCCAAAACTTAGACAAATTTTTATGCAGCTGGATATGGTTTGGCGGAACAAGGAAGTGTAGTAGGCCCGTGCTTGTCCAGAGTCTTAAAATTGGGCACCATCTTTGAGAAGTGCCATGAGGGCACGTGGAGGCCTCCGCTTGCTTTGCATATTTGCTTGGAATTTTCAACGGCCAAGGGAGACTTCATGGAAGCTTGACAAGTGGCACCTTCCGCTGAGCTTCAAGCCTTCAAACAAATTTTACTGGAGCAGGACACGTGGCGAGCTCGTGCTCATTCAAGGTTTGAAATTTTAAGGACCTACTCAAGGTGCGCCATTGTGACACGTGGCAATTTGAAAATTCATAAGGGGCGGGTCTATGGACCATCGGAGGCAACATAAATTTTTTGTCTCTCTGCCTCATAAAGGTTAAAATATCAAAAATGGCTAGCAAGCCTGATGGAAAAGGTCAAGGCTTGCTCCAAGTCAACGGCAGAGGCGTGGGCCTTCGGAGGAAAAGTGAAAAACTTTCCCTTTGAGGGAAAAGGAGTTAAAGGTATAAAAGGACCCAAGGTTTTGCTGGGACCCACATTAGAGACTTGAAGCGGAAGGATGGAGCTACAGGAAAAACTTGAAAATAATTCTTTTTTCTAAAAGAGGGTCAAATGGTAGAATTTTTCCGCATTTCTTTTGGGACACAGCTTAGGACATGTGTCAGGCCCACTTTTTAGGATCAGAGGTACAGAGAAAAATGTAAAATTTTTACATTTTTTCAAAAGGGTCAGAAAAGGTCAAAAGGAGCCCCTGAGCCCATTTTTGAATCTTCCACGTTGACGGCCCACATTCAAATGAAAAATCAATAGCTACTAAGTCTTAAAATCTGATTTTCCCCCCATTGTTTCTGTAAATCTCCTAGAAGTGTGAATTTTCATGATTTCTTGTTATTTTCTACACGCCAAAATAGAGGGGCAAGTTGATTTTGATATCTAGAGTTTGGTGGGAGAAATCTAGAGACGTCTTTCACCATTAAAATGGTCAGACTCTCAGGGTCAATCAGATTTTCCATTTTTCTTCTCCGGAGCATGCAAGAGTACAAATTTGACAGACTAGGGGTGGAAGTGGTTAGTAAATTGAAGGAGTGAGATACCAGAGAGGTAAGTAAATGTGGGAGATATTGGATGAGATCTGCTCCCTCGAGCACCTAGAGACTTTTGCAGATCCGATTCTATGAATCACGAAAGAATCATGGTGAGCATTGGTGCATATTAATTTTTTTTCTTTTAGGAGGAAGGGGCTCTGTTGTAAAGGTTATAAATGGCACAAATTTTTCATGTAAATGGTTGGAGGTTAGAAGTTGGAGGTCAGAGTGCTATAGGTCGAAGAAAGTTACCAAGAGGAAAATTTTACTAAGCCTATCTTTTGAGAATCCATCTGAGAAGCTAGGTTATCTCTTTTGTATTAAGTTTTATTGTTTGAAGGTGGTTGCAAGTGTACAGCCATTGAATAGCTCTGAGATTGTTCTATGAAACTTTCCACTACTAATAGACTTAATCAAATTCAAGTTATTTCTGTGTTGTCTTGAGCAAAATGTGTTTTTTTAATTTCTAAATGGCTGCAAGTAGTTTTTCTTTTTTGTGTTGCAATCTTGTATTAAAATTTGATTCAATCACATAGGCCTCAATCCTTGTGACAGTTTAGTGGCATCTGTAATTCCATTTCTCATAGGATCTTTCATTTTGGATTGGAATAAATGATTTAAAATCATTTTTCTCTCATATGTTGACAAAGATTGTTTGTAAGCCTTAGGGTGTACCTTAGGCATGATTTGACTCAAATCTTGATTCTTTGTTGAATTTTCTAACTCGATCCTTCGTGATCGAATCTAAGAGATTATGTGAAAGAATGCTAATCTAGGCCTCCATTGAAGCACATATTCTAGTTGAAGAAACATTGTGGTTATTCTGTGGAATTCTGTTTATATGACTTTCTATTTTGTAAGGTTCCTCAAGGATCTGGTGAATCTAGTTTCACTCTGGCCAACCTCCCACAAAAAATGTATTTAACAACAACCAATCCTACCCATAATACCCTAGTTTGTCATGTGTGTACACAAATGCATAATATCTGTTAAAAAAACATGCAGGTGCAATTAGGGTCTCAAATGTCTTTAGTAACCTTTACCTTGTTGTGAAAGTATCTCCATGATCTAGAAGTGAAAACTTGTGAGAGTCAGATTTGGTGTGTTGATCATACTTTCCCAAGGTCCTCTCTATAAAATTTATGCAAAATAAAGATTTCTCATTGTTCTTCTACAAACAAGAGGTTACAAAATAGGTTCTCTTACCTTGGTTGAAAGGCACAACCTAAAATAGTGAGGATAGATCACAATCTTTTTGAATGTGTTGCCCACTCCCTTAAGATCCTAAGTGCCAACAGGTTAGATAGATTGCTTCTCCGGATACAAAATGACATACATGATTGTCTATCTGCATCTAAGTCTCGTGTCTAATCTATGATGTTGCTCAGTCTTTGAAGGAGGTTAAATTTGGGTACCAACACCTCCATAATCCTCTTTTTCATTAATGGGATTTTAAATCAATGACAACACCTATACTCACACAATTTAACAATACTTCTAAATATTCATAAAATATTTTACTTGATAAGAAAAGAGTGTATGAATATTTCTATTTATTATAATAAAGAAATACAAAGAGATTTGTTGAATTTTTTTATCATGGTATATTTTGTGGTAACATATGTTCTTATGTCATATTTTTTTCTTTTTTTATTATTGTATGCATGTAATATTGTAATGAAAATTATTTTTATGTTAAATCATCTACTTATAGACTAGAATAAGCATTGAGTTTACTTATTTGACATGAAAATTTTCCTCTCCTTATCTCTCTCTATTTAATTTCTTTGTTGCTTTCTTCTTTCTTATTATTTTATATTCCTTTCCATAAGAGTAAAATCTCACCTCTACAAGTTAGTATTTAGATAGAAGACATTCCTTCTTGTTTTTTTTTTATTTCAATTAAGGGTACTTCCCCTCATAATAGAGGAGGGAATTTTTCCCACACAATGTTGCTAGAGCACCATCTTTTTCTTGTGAAAAAATATTTTTCCAAAATAACCATAAGTAAAAACAACCAAAAGTAAATTTTCATTCAAATATGGTCTTTGCATTCAAGGATGGAAATATATGAGTTTACTAAATACACAATGTTATGAAGTGTCTAGATGAGTTCACGAATGGTATCACCCTTCAATAAATTTTACTAATATTAGTTTTATTGAAGTATTTTATCTAGTGTGATAATGAAACATTTTTATGATCCAAACATCACATGAAAATAGTCACCCACAACACATTTAGATAGGATTTGAATAAATGCAATAGGAACCAAATAGCCAAATAAACTTATTAATCATTGAGTGAGCTCATATAAATTCATTTGAATAAGTTTTTTCAATCCATTTTAACTATTTAACTATACCTAAAACTTTACTAGTAAGTAAATATAATTAAAAATGACTACAACAATTATTTAGTAATGATAAAATAGAATAATATACAAGTTAAAGTGAAAAACTAAAAAATAAATAGAAGACCTTACCCTTATTTGGAATTATAATCATTATAATACAATATTAATATATATTAATTAACTAAAACCTATTTTTTATATGTTTAATTGTAAAAAACATAAATTTAACTTATAGTCGGATACCATAGTTCCCCTATTGTTGAACTCCAAATTCACCTTATAGTGTGATTCCATAGTTTCCCTCATAGATCCGATTTACATAAATCCTCTATAGTCAAATTCCATAGTTTCCTTATAGTTGGATCCGTGTTTTCCCTATAATAGGTTCGATAGTCACTCTATAAGTAGGTATCGTAGCCATCCTATGTTCATCGAAACATCACCCTATATTTGGCTCCCCTAGTCACCATATAGCTGGGTCATATGGATATCAGATGGTTGGTATCATAGGGAAGCTTAGGGCTAGACAATATGGAAAATATAAGTGGAATTTATCCCATTTTCTTAAAATATCTAACATATTAAGAACCTAAAGACACATATCATCAATGTTTTTTCTACAAACATGAATGGTTTTGAAATTATCATGTATTCTATTAAGGTTTGGCAATATATTAATAACTTAGATTTGTCTTTAAATCCATCATAAAATTCTCCATACACAATGTGAAGACATTCTCTTGCTCTCATATATGGAAGAAACTCAATATTGTTTTATTTAACATGCACTCAAGATATGCTACTTTGTTTCATTATGAGACGTGTTTATTTTCCATATTATCTCATTTCAATGCACCCAACTATTCAAATTTAGTATATTTAGTTCTATATTTTTACCACATGTGACATCATCTGAATATTTAGCACAATCACATGTATTCATTCCTATTTATTTTCATTTTGTATATTTTAGCAGCTCATTTATCTCAATTTCATATCCGTGATACTGATTCACTTGAATATATTTTTATATGTTTAAATGAAAACATGGCTCAACATCATAAACACATTAGCATGGATGTTACTCCAGAAACCTTGTTTAGCCTCTCATGGAAAAATACTAGGTGATCTATCTTTCCTTTTGGATTTCAACTCATTATTGTTCCTTTTGGTTCATTATACTCTTAAAGGTATTTATATTAGATAAAAAAATTATTCCACAAATATTCTTCATCATTTTGGCATGGCTTGTTATAAGTCTTCTCCCACACCCTATTAGTCATGTATTGATGTATTGTTGAATACCAATTAAAAAAATTTGATCCTACCTTGTACAGGAATTTGGTTAGAAATATTTTATACTTAACCTGGTGCATACATGCCATGATATCAATTTTTTCTTCAACTTGGTCTCTCCTTTCTCCCATGAGCCCCGTGGAAGCCACAGAAAATAAACCAAGTATATTTTACACTTTATTTAGGACACATTGAAATTTAACATTCAATACACACCACAAGGATCTTATAATATTGAGAGATTCAAAAATATGTATTGGGGTGGACTAGTTGATACCTTCCAATCTAATTTTGGTTTTTTATTTCACCTTATATTTGGTATTGTTACATGGGAATATAACAAATAGAATGCAGTTGTATTTTCATCAACCAAGGAAAAATACAAAGGTACTATTAAGGTTGGATAGGAGGCTCTATGGATTCAAAAGTTACTTGGTGAGCCAAGATTTATATACTAGGATCCCACTTTGATCTGGTGTGATAACAAAATTTTAATTGAGATTTTGTATATCCTGATTGAGCACCAATTTACCTTGAAGATATAGATTCATACACACTTCATTCAATAGTTATTCTAAGATGTATTTGTTCACTTGGAGCTCATTCCCACACCTAATTAGGTTGTTGTCATCTTCACCAATCGCTTGGCTTCTCCTTGTTACCTTTAGTTACGAGTGTACTTGGGGGATTCTAGTTGAGTCCTTCCTTCTTGTTTTTCATGTTTGTAATTAGGTACCTTATCGATCTGAGTAGTTGGGACCCACTTTCATTTTTTCAAATCCTTGAAAATCCTTTTTTGTTCATGATATTCTTCATACTCCTTTTTATGACTCTTAAACTATTTCTTAAAATTCTCAACCTGGATAATATAAAATTTAAATTTCCTGTCACACACTTGAGTTTCTATTTGGGGGTTCATGTAGATTTAGTCATCTAAAATATTTCACGTTCTAGATAAACCTTTATCCTAATTTTTTGCTTTAGAAAAATAAAATGCTTTCTTATTTCCCCTTTAAGATATCAATGCCTAAATGGTGCTTGATCCTTAAATTAAAGATTCTTCCCTGCACCTTATGCATTGACTATCGATTTCAAATTTTTAAAGTCTACATCACCAAAATGGGATGTCAAACCATAATCTCTATTTTTCAGTCTTTAATAGCCCACTATTCCATAAATAATTTCACTTTCCGCCTTTATGGAAAACTATTTTTTTAGCATGTATTTGAGTAGTACATTGGGAAGAGTATAACAAACATTCACTCTGATTATTGCATAGTCTTCAAAATATTAGTAACCACATCTCTCCACAATTAATCCTTTCATCATTGATGAAATTATTGGCATATCTCTCCTATATATTGATATATATATATATATATATATATATATATATATATATATATTGTGTGGTAAATGTTATTGTGAATAAACTAACCATACTTTTGGTGGTAAAGACAACCATAAACTAAATGAATGATTTGATTTTGAGGCTACAAAGGTAAAGAACTATATACTTGAACTCTGATTGAGAACATGTAGCATCCACTAAATAAGAATCCATTTAGAAAAGTTTATTTGGCTCTGAGCAGGCCATATTCCATTTCTCTTATAAATTTGAGGCAATAAAATATCCCTAATATGGTTTTTATTCCATCTGTATAATCATTACTAATAGGAGTGTCAGTCCTCAATATTTTTTTCTCATCTAATACTCTTGAGTAGTGTCATAGAAAATCTAATCACTTTCTTAAAGTGCTAGAATACAATCCTTAAGTGATTTTCTTTCTTCAAGTTACCATGGAAATTTGTAAATTCAACCAAACCATCATCTATACGTCTATCTCCCCCATTAATCATATAACAGAGTTATCATCATAAACTATATTAGTTATGCCTTGGGTAAGTGATAAAGGTCATTAAATGCCCCCTCATTTACTAGGGATAATTCTTTTACATTATATATTAGGGCTCCATATTTTACTGTGCAATGAGATAACACATGTGAAAACAAATATTTACATATGAAAACTTCATGTTTTTCAGTAACATTATGAATCCCTAAGTCCCTCATCAATTCCAAATCATCTGCATATTATACAAATTCATCAGTTGATTCATACATATATGGATACTTCTCCTCTAGATTCATTATCTCAAAGTATATTCTATTATAATTGGGAAATGGTCTTAATAGTTGGTGGGAATATTGGGCTTTTTAAACTTTAATTTAATAGTAAAAATAAACTTCTATATTGAATTTTATTTATATGGACATTTCATGTGGTTTTTTTGAATAAATTTTTAAGTTGAACCTCTTATGAGATTGTCACATGTATAATTTCTCTTACAAATGGTGAAAAATCAAGTTCAATAAATATTGTGTAAACTTAAAACTTAGAGAAAACAATTGAATATTATTTAATTACACTATATATAATTGATACTCTATTTAATGGTGAAGTCCTAATTTATCAATCCCTACAAATTTGTTTGAAGTAGGATTTAATGGAATCATGTAATTTATTTAAATTTTCTTGACAATGAATACTTGAAAATAATATTTGACATAGAAGATATATATATATAAAAGAGGGTGCTTGTGTATTTTATTAATATCAAAATCAAGCATTACAAAAAAAGTGAGAGATCTGCAATATTTATAGATATTGGATATCTTCTATCTCATCCACAATATATGGAAAAAAATCATCTAATATGAGACAATATGCAGAAATAGAATATTGCCCCTAACTAACCCTATTTCCCCTCATGGAAATCATCTAGGAATAAAATATGCAAGATAGAAAATGATCCCGCAAACATAGGGATGAGAACACTATCACTTAGTTAATGAACAACTAAGGATAACTAATACCTATTGACATAAGTTTAAAGTAATTAAATTAAATACTTTTACTTATTATATTTATTCAAATATAAACTAATGATGAATTAATATTAATTTTATTCCTAATATTGCCCCACTTAATTCTACATGGTCTCAAGTGAACAAGAAAAATTATCTAAAACCCTCAAATTTACCTCAAGCAAGTTACTTTGTGAAGACATATGCAAGTTACATATCTGTTGGGAAATATTGGAGCTAGATGTCATTGTTATAAACATGTTTGTGAATGAAATGTAGCTGCATCTCAATGTTTTTGGTATGCTCAAGAAAAACTAGATTCCGAACAAGTTTTACTACTCCTTCGTTATTAACATATAGGATAATTGGATCTTTCTGTGGTATTCCCAATCCTTCAAGTATACGTCGGAGCCATATCACTTCACAGAAAGCACCACATACTGCATGATATTCTGATTCTGTGGAGGATCTTGTAAAACAAGTGTGCTTCTTACTCCCCCATGATATAAGTCAAGATCCCAAAAGAATACAAATATTGAAGTGGATTTCCTATCATCTATGTTTCTTGTATGATTTGAATCTGATTATCCTATCAAGAAGAAGTTATTATTCTTCTTTTATTCAAGGCCATAGTTTATAGTTCCTCGGATGTACCTCAGTATCCGCTTTCCTTCTTTCTATTGAGAAACTTGTTAGTGTGAAATCACAACACCCCTGAAATGAATACAACTCAATGGGTGAGACTCTCGATGTGATTTCATAACATGGTGATTTTCCCAAAGTGTGAGAATTTGCAATCGAGAAATATCTCTAGATGAAGGTTGGTTCCTATTCCTCTATTCAGGTGCACACATACAATTTGTAGAGGATTTATCCTAAAACCTACTCTAACTCTTGAAGGAGACATGGTTAAGAAGATGCAAGAAATTAAATCTAAACTAACATATGTGATGCATGAAAGGAATGTTGAACACCTACTTTACAAGTAAACACAGACCCAAAAATGTAATACAATCACCAATACACAAATAACCAGGGTTGTAATGAAAGATTAGTAAGATGCAATGAATATAAGAAAGGGTTGAAATCATCCAAATGCTTATTTTATTGCTCCACAGATTGATACAGAACATTATAATGGCAAAGAGGCATAGGATTACATTATAGTTTTAATGGAAGGTTTGAACTCCACAAATTCTTCTACAAACCAGAGAAGAATGGAGGGGCAAAGCCAAAATGTCCAACCATTTACAGAGATCCAAGCTCTTACATTTATAGATGAAGCAAAGAGAGGAGAAGAAGAGAGGGAAGGAAATATGATTTTGAAACTCAACCACCAGCCATCAATGCCCTGTAAATCCACCTACAATCTGTCAATTCTGGTTCTCTATGGCTATTTGGCATGTTGGAGAAGGAAGAAAGGAGGATCAAATATAGTGTAGTTCTCAAAGAAATCATATCTCATATTAATGGCGTGAAAGATGTTTTCAGAATCCTCACCCATAAAATCTAGTTGGTGAAAGGAACAATAAGAAGATTTTTCCAAGCCATGATCTAATATTGTAATAGCACACCACATTATATTTGCAAAATAGAAGATCTAAAATACCATATATGCAAATCCATCATAATCCATAATTATCAATACATTACAGTACAATGAATTTAATTACTCAATAAGAAAGATGTACATATAGCAGGAGGGAAGTGCAACTACTACCTAAATCAGTGGTGAAGAATTCCCACTAAATTATACTAGTAGTTAAGTTAACTCCAAAATACTAGTAAGTCAACTCCACATAACTGAGAAGCTAACTCAACACAACTAGTAAGCTAAGTCCACACAACTAGTACACCTAAGAGAGCTAACCTAACAAGTTTAGGGATAACAAAAGTGTAAGAATTATCCTAATAAATAAATAAAAGGATAAATAATAACCTACGCTAATACCCTCCCATAAACATAACATAGGTGGGTGGAAAAGAAGGTGGGTCATAGAAACGAGGCCTAATGAGGTACCCATGTACAACAACTAGAGAAAATGGACACCGCAAGGTACCCAAAGCTAGTAATAACAAAGTAGAGAGAGAAAAATCTCGCTACAAGATATCCGAAGAATCTCGGCTCCAAAAACTTGTACAAGGATAAAGAAGTTTGGTGCACATTGTGGTCTGAATCCACTTCTTGATCATAGAAGTCAAAAACATTTGAAACTAGGCTTCACCATGATAGATCCATGCAAAAAGACTGTCAATGGAGTGATGTCGAAAGTGTAAAAAAAATACAAAACATAATTTTACCAACTGCTACTAATAGGTGTGCCACGATCCAAGAACAATAACCAAAGTAGTGATGGAGGAAGCTAGCGATGGAGGAAGCGATCGAGGGATAGTCAGTGTTGTCTCTACTGTACTGTCTATGATTTAGGCCAGAAATGGATGAGAAAGGGCTGCTTTCTAACTTGAATTGGATGGTTAAGTTGCAAGCAGAGAAAGTGGGCACGTTGGGATCCACAACTTTGGCCTAGAATAAGATTCTTCAAAACCGGGGCCGCAATCTCTAGAAATAGGGCAGTTCACGTAGGAGAAGGAAAATGAAGGGGTTACTTTTCTAAAGGTGCCAGATGGTTGCTTGCATAAGACTTTGGACAAAGCAAATCTTTCCCTAGTTGGTAAGTTTCTAGGCTCCAGACCTAATATTGATGTCATTAGAAAATGGGCTTTTAGAAAGTGGAAACCAAAAGGGGATTTGAGTATTACCATTATGTCACGCGGTTTTTTTATGGTTAGATTTAATCAACAGATGAATTTGGAATCGATGCTTCTAGGAGGCCCGTGGTGGCTGGGCAATATGGGCCTTTTTCTAAAAAATAAGGTATCCTGGGTTTGATCCAAACGTTGATAATATAAACACCATTCCAATCTAGTGTAGACTTCGAGGGTTACCTCTGCAATATTGGGATGATGAGATTCTATTAAATATTGTTAAATCCCTTGGTGCTCTGATTGGGCTTAATGGGCCCATGAGGAACAGATCCAAACTATCTTTTGCTAGATTCTGCATCTCTTCTGAAATGGAGTAGGAGTTACCGGATCATACCACTCTAAAATCCAAGTATGGAATTTGGCACCAAAAGATCGATTATGAAAACTTTCATTTGAGATGTAAGCAATGTCATCATATAGGACATTTCATTAAAAAATGCCCTAATAAAGAGATCTCCCAAGAGGATAAACAAAGTAAGAAAGAACAACTTGAAGTAGACGGTACTTAGGCACATGAAGCTAGGATGATAGAAAAGGAAAGACAAAGGGAATAAAAATCCCTTAACCAACCTCTGTTGAACTACAAGAAAAAAGAAAAAAAACGGGTTCAAAACTCCTATCAGGAAACCCCTAGTCTGTAGAAAGTTATGGCATCCAAAAACCCTAGCGGAAGCTTTACATGGAGCAATCATAAGCAACAAAGAATATTTAGAAATGAAAAATCCAATAAAGGTGACTCTGGAGGTTGACGAGCAAGAGGGAACAGTGACAGTAAATATTATTTCTAAGAATCTTTCCTAGATTGTGGAAACTCAAAATATCACTAAGGAGACTAAAATAGATAACTTGAATCCTGTATGCATCATTGAGGAAATGGTGGGTGAGGAGAAGGATACCATGGAACCATCAGAAACATTGCAGAAAATCTCTCCGTGGGTAAATAGTATAAAAACACCCAAAAGTGGGAACCCAATTTCTAGCAACAAATCAGCAAATCTACAACCTGTTGACACTAAACAGGGAGAGAAAGAGGAGGGAGAAGTAACGCCGCTCAGAGAAAACAATTTTTATGAGGGAGACTCAAATATAACTACTAGATTCATAGAGGTCATTTAAAAAAAAAGAGAATGAAAGGATTTGAAAAGATCCCAGATTTGCTCTACAATAAAAAGAAAAAGAAAATTGACAACTGGGGAACTTCAACATCTAGAAACACTAGATTATCCACTAGAAGAATAGTATATTTTTGAAGTAGCTCTAAGAGAGGAAGACCCTTAAAAAAGGCTCTTAGAACCAAGAGAAAAGAGATAGAGATTGCAGATGGCACTCAACGGTAGCTGAACCATCAGGCAATCACAACACCTACTTTTGTTAAATGAAGATCATATCTTGGAACATCCAAGGGCTAAATGGAAACTCAAAATAAAGAATAATCAAGGAGTTATGGGATTCTAGTAGACCTAGTATTTTGATTCTGCAGGAAACTAAGATGAATGCTAAGGTTTTTGAAATAAACAAAAAGAATTTCTGGGATAATTCAGACATGGGTGCGGTGGATTCTCAGGGAGCTTCAGGAGGTCTTGCTACATTTTGGGATAAAAGGTAGTTTATTGGTATGATTCTTACTAGTAGTACAAACCATCTTCCTATTAAATTTCATGTTATTGAGAACAATTGTGAGTGGATTATTTCTAATATCTATGCCCCTAATACGGTTATTGGGAGACGTAAACTTTGGTCTGATCTCAATAATTTCAAAATTCAACATACAACTACCAACTGGCTTATCATGGGTGACTTTAATTCTTATCTAAACCCAAGTGAAAAACAAGGAGGAAACTCTAGTTGTTCCACATGTATGGATGAATTTACTGATTTTATTGTTGATCTTAATCTTTTTGATGTGGATCTTCATGGAAATCATTTCACCTGGACTAACAAAAGGATGGGGAAAGATCTAATCCAAGTTAGAATTGATAGAGCACTAATATATGCAAGTTGGATTCTTAATAAGGACTTTCATCTTTCTTCTCTACCCAGAATTGGGTCGGACCACAATTTGATTGCTTTAAAACTCTTCAATTGGACTAAGCGCACCAGAAGTTCCTTTAAATTTGAAAAGATGTGGATGGAACATGATGACATACATGACAAAATTAAATAATGGTGGATTGGGGATGGTGAGGGCACTGCTCAATTTAGAATTATTCAGAAACTCAAAAATGTTTAAAAAATAGGTGAAAATTTGGAATAAAAGAGTTTTTGGAAATGTGTTTGAAAAGAAGAAGGATTTAAAACAAAAGATACAATATTTGGAAACCAATATGAATATAATGGGGAGATAGCTTGAAGACCAGACTATGGAAAAGAATATTCTTTCAGAATTGCATACAATTTGTAGCAGAGAAGAATCCTTATGGAGACTCAAATCTAGGGCTATTTTCCTAAAAGGAGGAGACAAAAATACGAAGTTATTTCATATGACCACGCTTAAACATAGAGCATGCAATAGGATAATGGAATTTGCTAAAGGAAATGGCACTGTTATAAAATACCCAAAAAGCATCAAAGAGGAGGCTCTTAAATTTTATGAAAAACTTCTCAATGAGAAGACTAACATCACTGATGAGGCAACTTCTTTTATGTTGGAGGCTATCCCCCAAGATAAAATTGAAGAGTAGAGATTTAACGGTATCACTAAAGAAATCACGTTAGAATAACTTCAAAAATTTAGGTTTAATCTTCAAGGGGATAAGGCACCAGGCCGGGATGGTTTTTCACTTAACTTTTTTCAGAAATTTTGGGAAATCTGTTCGGATGATCTTCTCAGGGCGATGAATGAATTTTATAGAATTGGGGATCTTTTGAAAGAGTTGAACAACACCCACATTTTTCTTGCTCCAAAAAAAATGGATGCTAAGGATTTCAAAGACTTCAGACCCATCAGTCTAGTGAATGTTATCTATAGAATTTTCACCAAGATCATTACTACCAGATTACAATTCATTATGAATTATTTAATTTGAAAGTAGCAGAGTGGTTTCATTAAAGGCAGGATCATTCAGAATGGTGTGATTATGGTTCATGATACCATACACTCTATGGAAAATAACAAAAAAGAAAATATGGTTCTTAAACTTGATATGAATAAATCCTTTGATAAAGTCTCCTGGGTCTTTCTGGACAAAGTTTTGGTAAAATTTGGTTTGCTAGCTAAATTCAGAAAAATTATTAAGGCATGCATCACTACGGTCAGATTCTTAGTGGTGGTCAATGGAGAGCTGGCGGGATTTTTCAAAATCAGTAGAGAGCTAAGGCAAGGGGACCCAATATCCCCTTTGCTATTCATTCTTACGGTAGACAGTCTTAGCAGAACAATTGATGAAGCAGTTCAAATGGTCTTTTGCAAGGCTCTAAGCCCACTTCCACTAGCCAAGAAGCTTCTCATCAAAAATTTGTACATGATACAATATTTATTTTAATGTCTTTCATCCTTGAAGCTAAAACAACAAAGTCTATTATGAAACTTTATGAATCTGCTTCTGGGCAAGAGATTAATTATGATAAAAGCTCCATTTTTATTTTTTAACACCCGTGATGAAAGACAAATTAAAATTGCAAAAATTTTGGGCTGTAAAATCAGTTCACTTCCTGTTACCTATCTAGGCCCCCCCCTTGATACTAAAAATGTTTCAATCAAAGTTTGGAATAACCTGTTGGAGAGATTCCAAAAGAAAATGGCTGGCTGGAAACGAACCATTCTGTCTACTGTTGGTAAGTGACTGCTCATAAAAATCACTCTTCAAAATCTACCTATTTATATTATGTATCTCTATAAAATCCCTTCTGCTTTTAGAGAAAAAATTGAGAGGATACAGAAAAAATTCTTATGGCAGGGCATGGAGGATAAATTTAAATATCACTTGGTTGCTTGGGATCGAGTTTGCACTCCCAAAAAAATTGAGGGCCTGGGTATAAAAGACATAAAGAAAATGGATGAGGCTATTATTGTGAAAATGGGATGGAGTCTTCTCTCTAAGAAACAACCCTGGATTGAGCTAATTAAGGCCAAATATCTAAATCAACAAGCAGTAATTTCTTTTCTTCAGGATGAGCATCATCCTTATGGTTCCATTTTCTGGAATAATTTAGTTCAAATCAAAAATTTCATCAAACAAGGAAGCAAATGGAAAGTGGGGAATGGTAGAGATATAATTTTTTTGGGGGATAACTAGTTCAACTGTAGTCTTATTGATAGATTTGGTGCAGCGAAGGACAACCTTGAAAGTAAGTATGGAAAAAGAATCATGGATTACATTAAAATTGATGACAACAAGAGGAAATGGAAAAAGCTTTCTGTGGATAGAGATGATTTGAATCAAATTATTTCCTCTTTGCAATATAAGTTGGACCTTATCCCCTTAAGTCAACAGGATGTTAAGGATGAATTGGTCTAGAATAACTCTATTAATGGTGAGTATTATGTTAAATCTGGTTATAATTCTTTCTTTGAAACTATTCGAAGTGAGTTCAAATGGAGTAGGATTTGGATGACTAAGCTCACTCCCAAAATAAATTTTTTCTTTTGGCTTGCTCTCAGGGGCAGAATTCTCACCACTGATAACTTGATAAGAAAAGGTTTTATAATGCCAAATATATGTCATCTATGTAAAAAATAATCTGAGGATATCAGACATTTGTTTATCCATTGTGAGTATACCATCAAAGTCTGGAGTTTTGTCTTTTCTAATTTCAAAGTTTCTTGGATTGTACCGAAATATTTCATTTAGTTTTGGACCCAATGGAGTCCTCCTTTAAACATTGTGTTGTGAGAAGACTCTGGAAGTTGGTAATGCCTCATACTATTTGAAGGATATGGAAAGATAGAAATGATATCATCTTTAGAAATAGTAAACAGTAGTGCAAGCTCAGCATTGTTAAAATCTCTAATGTTGTTAAAGAGAACATTGTATGATTTAAACCTCCTAAGAACAAGAGTTACCCTGAAAATGAAGAGCATATCTTGTCCCAATGGAAGATTGGAGTTGACAGTATTCAAAATATCACCTGTAGTAACATTGATAGGTCTTTGATATATTGAAACCTTCCTTATCTTAATTGGCATAAGCTAAACTTTGATGAGGCCTCTAAGGGCAATCCTTGGATAGTTACTGGGGGAGGAGTGATTCAGGATCATAGAGGTAGTCTTATAGTTGTTTATGCTGGTAAAATGGGGATACAAACGAATCATTATGTTGAAGCATTGGCCACTCTATGGGGTCTTCAAATTTCTTAGACTCATAATGTTCAAAATCTTATTCTGGAAGGAAAATCACTGAATACTATCAACCATCTAAATCAGTATTCGCTACCAAGCTATAACATCAAGGATTTCATCATGGATTCCATAAGTATCTACCAAACCTTCAACAATATCTAGATCAAGCATACATACAGGGAGGGAAACAAAGTGGCTTATACATTGGATAATTATGGCATAAATATTAATTTTAATATTTGGGATAATGGTAATTGCATCCTTGAGCAGGTTCAAAACAACATTCATGCGGATAATTATAGACACTCAAGTATGAAGTAAGGATAATGATATTTTAGAATGGGAGTTTGTGGAGATTAAATTTTCACATGTAGGCCATCTCATATATAAAGAATCTCTTAAGTATATCTTTGAGGGAACTCAAGTATTCAGTAAGGAAAATGATGACTTAAAGTGGGATTTAGAGGATTTAAAAGTTCACACATGCGTGAAATCACAGATACAAAGTAGCATTCATGTAGTCACTTGCGGGAACTCCCATGTAAGTTATGGTTGTATTAATTATCATTACTCCTAACATGTGAGAGGAATTCTTAAAAATAGAGAAAGACAAATTGTTAACTACATTTCATATATCAATTCGCAAAAGGGTTTCGAAGAAAGTAGTTTCAAGCATTCTAGAAAGGATAAAATGGGAGGAGCGCCTTGTCAGATTGAGCCCAGCAGAGACCGATAATGGAAGAGAAAAAAGGTTCTTTGGAATCTGCTTAAGCAGGGAGGAATCATAAACTTTATTGATAGGATCTAGGGGCATGATCAGAACATATCTATTCGGTTTGCGACGGAGTGGAAGGATCTAAAAGTAGAATATGGTGGGCAAAAATATCTATTAATGAAGAACTCGTTGCTGAAGCTACAGGCCTTGGGATGGATGGATTCCATTTTTTTAACAAGAGGATCAATAAAGTGGTTGAGGAAAAGAATTTTTTTGATGACAATGAGGAGCTGATCTTCATTACTGTGGGTTTGAAGGTAAGCTCCATACCCTTGCCATTTGATGAAATCACCCGCATGATGGTTCGTTACATCTCTCTGGAGGGGAGATATGTCATAGTGCCCATAAAACATTTGGTATTCCTCAACCATTTCCACAGGAATATCATGGTATGTTTCCCACATTACCTTCTAAGCTCTCTCGAATGCTCCATTCTGGAGTTTTAGAAACATACCCGTGCGGTACCCCTGCATCAAGGTCTAATTTTCTTGTTGTACAAGCTTTGTGTCTCAAAGTTTCCTATCCTCCTTTCTTCCCCTAGCTCTCCTCCATTACATCCCACCACAAATACCCCCACTCACGCCCCCATCCCTTCCATCACGGATCCCAACCCCACTCCCATCCCTTCCATCATAGCTCCCACCCCCATCACCACTACCGCGGCCAAACCTAAAACTAGGTCTTAAAAGACACCCAAGCTGGATATCCCTATTTCGGGGAGAATTATTCACATCACTCAAGAATGGGAGAATGTTCAAAACCTCCTTAATATTAGTAGAGCAGGTCATCAAGTGGCTCTACACATAGAGAGTACTACCCAAAGGCTAGAAGCCTTAGAAAAAGATATGTTTAGTCTGAAATAAGAAATACAGAATTTGACTAAGAAAAAAGGTAAAAGGAAGAGGGAGGAGGATTTTGATCTTGACAATACACAAATTGAGGGTATCTATAAAAATTTAAACTCCCTGGACAACCATCTAGGGAAATCTAAGGATTACCATGATCACAACATGGCAATTTTTAATGCAATTGGTGACTTCCTTGAATAGCATGTATGCAATGTCCCTGTTCTTAGTGAGATCCCAGAAAATCTATGGGGTACAAATAAAGAAAGAAGTCAGACCATTAAAAATCTGGATGCTAATGACCCCACTCACATGACGGTGTTGACCTTGTTTACCTCTTTGCAAACTGTCAAATCCAGAATCCACTGAGCCACCAAGAAGTAAAGATGTTCTTAGTTGTAGATGCTAAATTCCATAGTGTTTTTTGCTGTTTTGTTGCTATTTTTTGGCTGCTTTGTTGCAACATACACTTTGTTTTGTTGTTTTTTTGTAACTCTTTTTTGGTTACCTGTGGGTTCAATGCCTATACTAGATTCTGATCCTTCTGTTTTCTGGAGCTTCTTAGTATATTATCTAGCTTTTAGGCCATCGTTGTAAACAGGGTATAGTCCCTTCAAAACTACTTACCAATAATAAAAAAACAATAACCAAAGTAAAATGGCAAGGAAAAAAAATCAAGAGTGGCATGATCCAAGAAAATCCAAGGTAACAAGGCAAGAACACAAAACCTGAAGAAGCGGGATCAACACCACACCCTCCCATACTGTTAAATGGGTGGAGGGATGCTACAAATTTGTATGAGTTGTCAAAATAACTACTTGAAAATTGACAAACTAACACTAGATTGCACCAGAATGGATCCCCCAAGATATATTTTCAACATGCCAAAAGTGTCGAAAATATAGATACAAAATATTTCAACAAACAAGAGAGATACACTACACCTACTAAATAAAAATGCTCAAAATAAGAAGCATCACAATGTAGAAAGTATAGAAAGTGGAGCAAGAGGCCGAATGGTGGAGGAGCCATGCATGAATAGTTCTCTCAACAAATGCCTATGTCGCCACCATGAGTGATCAGATACCTACCCCAAATCAACACAGATGGATGAAGAAGATGCCTGCATACGACTTAGTGTAAAATGCACAATGGGTGCATGAAAAAGAACATCAAAATGTGTGTCAGGTTGATCATGTATGACAACTGAAATCTTAAGTTTCTCAACACTAAGTGAAGATTCAGAACTCATGTGTTGCTCATGATCCTCAAAAAGAGTTGAGAAAAGAAATAAAAGAGCTCTATCAATGTGTTATCCCAGTGAATTATTTGCATGAAAACCAATGTCATGGCGAGAATTCCACTTAGCATGTGGAAGAGGGGAAATAAAACCATGTGAGTGTCTACCAATACCTCCGTCAGTAAAACCCATAAAACGGAGCATGGGAGAATTGAAGGTAGTGGTACACTTCTCAAAAAGGCCATGCAGTTGAGTAGAAATAGGATACACAAAATGTGATACTGTAATAGGCACAAATGTGGAAGAGCATGCAGTAACAGGCCTCACAGGTTTAGAATCATCAAGAGCAGGAAAATGCTCAAAGACTAATAGATCAATTTTAGTGGGTACAGGAGTAGTAACTGCAAGTGGACTAGGAGCATGGATATGGCTATCCATAATATCATGGTGATGTTGTAGGCTAGCAAGTTGTTGCTGCAGGGATTGGATCATTGTATCCTTATCATAAATGAGTGATTATAGAAGAGAATTTCACTTCTTGCACGATCTACTTTCTTCCACAAATTTTACAATATCCTCTTGAATTCCACACACTGCAGAGAAAACCATATCATTCTAAGAATCCATGATAGAGAAGAATGTAACTCCCAAAAGTTTAGGACGTCAAGCTCAACTGAAATTACATCCATAATTGATTACAACACTCCTCCATATTTGACAATTTATAATTATAGTGCAAGTATCAAAATAAATATTTCTAATGGAAAGAGCATGAAAAAGAGAACACTTTTGTAAAAAAACAACACTCAAAACTAAGTTATCGAGCAAAAGATACAAACTTTTCAATATTTTTCTCTAATATTTATTTTCACTGCCACTATAATGAAATAAAATGTTGTCACCTCCACCATGTAAATAAAATTAAAGGGTGTTGAAGTTAAGCACCTATTAGTAGGAATCACAAGCTTTAAGCCCTCATATGACCATACCATATGACCAGGAGATAAGGAAGGATTTCAATGAGTGTTTCTTACTATTCTGGGGTGTGTCACTTTTTTTCGAGAAATTCACATCCAAATGCTTCTTCTAGTAAAAATTACTTTGTTTGAATTGTGTCAAAAAATGGCCTTCCCCGCCCAAAATAGCAGTCTGCAAATTTTTCTGAAATAGTTAAAAACGTGCATAGCATCCGTCGACCCCTTCCAAAAAAGGAAAGAACTAAAATTATTTTTCATGCAACCCGAAAAAGCTCTGCTTCACCAGAACAAAACCCAATATAGATCTCGAGAAATACAACAAACCAAGAAAAATATTTCCATAGTTTCTTTCCTATCTGGAGCGAATCTAGAAAAATATTAGGAGTTAGAAGGACTTCTTTACATTTATGGAAAGGGGAAGAAATTTACCATTTGATGAAGATGCTTTCAAGAAACCTTAAGTGATTAAAATATCAAAAAAAATGGATTGAAGCACTAAAGGAGGAAAAATGGGTGCAGTTAACTAAAAATCAACATGAGCTTATTTTGGATAACAAAACCCTTGGTTCTTGCATGAACCGTGAAAGAATGCACCCAGAGGGTACAAATCTGCGTCCATTGGATAAAAGACTGCATCCAAAATAGAAATATCTAGAGGGTAAAAGAATATATCTGGAAAGTACACCCTTATATCCTGGATAAAAGAATGCACCCAGAGGGTACAGATCTACGTCCAGTGGATAAAAAGAGAAACCCAGAAAGTTTCTCGAAAAACCCATAAATTTGATATAATAGTTGTGTCAAAAAATATGTATGAACATAATTATATGGTTTTTTGGAGAAATGTGCCAAAAAACCCATTAAAATGACTAGAGTTTATAGTTGATCTTAGGGTTTTCCTACCTTCCAGATCCAATGGAAGCCTCTGCTTCACATAAAACCACACACAACAACAAAATATGACCAAATTCCAAATAAATAAATATATGAAGCTACACACTTATATGCAATGGATAAAATAATGCACCTAGAGGGTATAGATATGCATCTAGTGGATAAAATACTGCATCCAAAAACACTATATCCAGAGGGTAAAAGAATGCATCTAGAAGGTGCAGGTTTATATCCAATGGATAAAAGAATGCACCCTAAGGGTACAGATCTACATCAAGTGGATAAAAGGCTGCATCCAAAATAGAAATATCCAGAGGGTAAAAGAATATATTCGGAAGCTGCACGGTTATATCCAGTGGATAAAAGAATGGACCCAAAGGGTACAGATCAGCGTCCAATGGATAAAAGACTACATCCAAAACTAAAATATCCAGAGTGTACAAGAATGCATTCAGAATGTACACCCTTATATCCTATGGATAAAAGAATACACCCAAAGGGTACGAAATAAAAGATTGCATTTAAAACCACAATATCCAACAGGTTAAAGAATGAATCTAGAAGGTACACTCTTATATGCAATGGATAAAAGAATGCAACCAAAAATTACAATTGTTAATACAAACTTTGACTACAAATATCTCTTTTTCTGGTGCCTGTATCAAAAAACAGAGAGAAACCCAGAAAGTTTCTCAAAAAACCCAAAAATATGATATCATATTTGTGTCAAAAAATATGTCTGAACATAATTGTACGGATTTTTGGAGAAATGTGCTAGAAAACCCTTTAAAATGAGTAGATTTGATTATCTCCAAACATGGTCGAGTTAACAGTCAATTCTATGGTTTTGGTACTTTCCAAATTCAATGTCGCACTTCCTTTTGCATAAAAATGCATGCTACAAAAAAATTCTAAAAAATTCCAAATACATGAAAATAATAAACCCTTGCTTGCAAATAAAAACTTATAGAAGGATGTCTACATCATATATATCTCTGATACCATGAAAGGAATGAAAATAAGATTATTCCAAGACATTATCTGAGATGATAATAACACACCACATTAGATTTACAAAACAAAAGAGCTAAAATACCATATATGGTAATCCATCATAATCCATAATGCTCAATACATTACAATACAATGACTTGAATTATTCAATAATAAATATGTACATATAGGAGGAGAGAGGTGCAACTACTACCTAAATCAGTTGCGAAGAACTCACACTAACTGATACTGGTAGTTAAGTTAATTCCAGAAGACTAGTAAGATAACTCCACATAACTGAGAAGCAAACTCGACACAACTAGTACACATAAGTAAGTTAAACCAACAAGTGTAGGGCTAACACAAGTGTAAGAATTATCCTAATAAATAAATAATAACCTACACTATCAGCTGGTTCTCCATGTCTTTATTGCATGTTAGAGAAGGAAGTATGGCAGATCAAATCAAAATCTGATTGGGTAAAGTAATAAAATCTCATATTAATGGTGTGAAAGACGTTTTTCATATCCTCACCCATCAAATCCTATTGAAAATAATATTTTATTCTTCTATGGTGTAGAGGAGGTCGAGATCTTTCCAACAGTATCAAATTTTTCTAATTTTAAGCATTGGATTGAAAGTTATTCTCATTTGAATATTTGAATCGAATCCATACAAAAAAGGCGCAAAAAACAAGTTTTGCAAAATGGATCCTTGAGTGAAAAATTCAAGTTACACCTTTTGCGAAAAAATGCAAAATGCCAAAAATATCCCACAACCCCACTGGCCTGAAATTCACTTTGGCCCATAAGCTCTGTGGGCTCAAAATTGAAATTGTGCCTTTTGCACAAAAATTGCAAAAGTGCAAAAGTCTCCCACAAGCCCGCAAGCCCACCACTTCACATCTTTTCATTTGGTGAAAAAACCTTCCTCGAGCTCATGGGCTTACACTTACAACTTGTGTCATTTGTGTAAAAAATGTAAAAGTGTGAAAGCTCTCCACAGGCCCACGCTCCTGAAACTTCAGTTTTTGCGAAAACACACCGCGCTGTTTCGAATTTCCACTTGGGAAAATTTTTCTTCGTGGCCCCAAAGTTGTTGCATTTTCCACTTGGCAAGGAAACCTTGCCGAGCCCACATTAATACAATTGTAACTTGTGCCTTTTTACGCAAAATGCCAAAGTGCCAAAGTATCTCCTACTACTCTGCCGGTCCATAATCTTCCTTTTTGGCAAAAAGTCTTCCCCAGGCCCATCGTCCTACATTTGGCTAAAAATATTTCTTAGGCCCACCAACCCGCAATTTGAAAAATACAAGGATTTAGAAGGACTTATTTACATTTCTGAAAAGAGGAATAAATTTACCATCTGATGAAGATGCTTTCAGGAAACCTTAAGTGCTTAAAATATCTAAAAAATCATATTGAAGAACTAAAGGAAGAAAAATGGGTGCAGTTAACCAAAAATCAACATGAGATTATTTTGGATAACAAAACCCTTGGTTCTTACATGAACCTTGAAAGATAGATGACTGCATAGATGATATCCGGCCTAGTGTAAGTTGAGTAGATGAGACTGCTGATCAACTGCCGATATATAGTTGCATTTACATGTGGTGATGGATTTGTTCAAGACAGTTGAAGTCTTGACACAAAGATATGATTTTCTCTTTGCCAAACTTCAAGTCCAAGACAATAATCTAGAATCCCGAGATCAGTCATGTCAAATGATCGTGTTAGATATTTCTTTTTTGACTCAATCATCCTCATTGATCCTCCAGTGATGACTAGATCATGGACATATACTACAACTATCATTATCTCCCCCCTTTATTTTTGAGATAGATATTAGGATCCTATGGACTCATGTTGAATCCATGTTGAGTGAGATGCTCGTTAATTTTTATGTACCATGCCCTGGGAGACTTCTTTAGACCATATTGTGATTTTATGAGTTTACACACCTTTTCCTTTTTACCTAGTATGAAAAAACCTTATAGCTGAGTCATGTAAAATTCTTCTTGTAAATCACCATTAAGAAAGGCACTTTTCACATCCATTTTATGTATTTTACAACCAAATTATACAGCTAGAGAAAATATTAACCTCAAATTTGTTATCTTAGCTGTGGGAGAAAAAAATTCCTCATATTCAATGCCTTCTTTTTGAGCATATTCCTTAACAACTAGTCTATCCTTGTGTTTATCAATTTTTTGGTCTGTTGTGTACTTCATTTTGAATATCCATTTGCATCCAACCAGATTTTTCCCTAGTGGATGATCTGTAAGTTGCCATGCATTATTTTTCATAAGTGACTTATATTTTGCATCCATAGCATATTTCCGAGGTTTAGACTGTAGGGCTTCTAAAACTGTGGATGGCTCATTAGTTTCAAAAATTTACCCATTAAGGCCTAATTGACCTCATTTCTAGCCATACTGTGAGTCCTCATTCTAGTGGTAGATGTGTCAGGGCCACTTTCCAATTTTGCATATCTAATCATGTAGTGCGCAATTCCCTTTGACACTTTTGATATTGATCTTGATACTGCTGACTATATTATGGACAATATTATAGTTTTGATTTAGTATGGTGTTAGATGTCAGATCATGGATTATTATTGACTTTCATTCATATATGATGAATGTGGATTATTAGGGACATTTATATGGATATTGACATGTTGTTGACATGTTTATATTTATGCATGTGTTTTAGACATGTGATATGTTGAATAGACCTATAAAATTGAATTAAATGTGATGATCATATATTTTTTGATGAGATTACAAATTGTTGATTTTATGGATGTTTTTTTGATTCATATATATATTGATGATTTTGGAATTATGATTATATATATTTTGGATGTTGTGATATGGCAACGAGGCCAAATGAGGTATTTGTATTCTGCAGGTTTAAAATATCACAACAAACATCGAGGGATTGGAGACCAACCACATTGGAATTCTAGATGAATTCAACAAGGTCACCATGGAAAATTGTATTTGTTTGTCTGTTTGATTGTGTTATATATTCCCATGGGGGGATCACCTTTAAATGTGACCGAGGGTTATGTGTATTTATTTATTTGGTTCCTTTTTATTGATGTTTATATGTGTTTATTAAGTGATGTGTTTACCCCTTTTATTTAAATAGATTGTGGTATATAATGTGAGTAATCATATTGTTAAAATAAATAAATCAAATTGGGTCATAAGAAATTAATTATTGGAGTGGTTAAATCTTGTATTAAATGTTGTAAGATATGTGTAAGTAATGTGTAAGAGATATGTAAGTAAAAAAATTAAAGTATGCAACAGTTTATCTTCTTTAGAATTTGAAATTGTCCTTGGAGACTATTTTTAGAATTTTGTGGGAAAAGTTAAACTTGTTCCATACCTCTTAAATTTGCACACCAACCTTACCTATGGTTGGAAAGTTTAAATATAGCCTAAATTATGCATTTTTGTAAGTCTAGCTAAAAATTTTAATCTCACTTCTTGCTTGAAATTAATTTCAGTCATTTGGGATATGGTCATGATTTGAGTGTGTAAGTAAAACTGTCATATTATTCACCTACTTATTTATTGCGTCTTGGAGATTGAAGTTGACTTGTAAGTTGGAGTTGAGGATTTGTAATGTGGCATCCTACAAAGATCCACCTCATCCTCCTTTCTTCCCCCTTCTATATATTGTAATTCATTTTATTGTTTTAGGGTTACACCCTTTTGGTTGCTTCAATTTTGCATACTTCTTTTGGGTCAATTTTTTTTGTTATTTTGTGCCATTTATTTTAGAGAAAGGTTGTAGGATTTTACAGGCCCATGTTTCATTGATCTTGGGCTATTTGTATTGGAAAGCTTGCTAGTTGGAACTTGGAATAAATTCCATTATGGAGAGGTAAGAGCTTGGCTCTTGAAATGCTCTTCTATTAATTGTGTAAATGTTATTGTTATGAATGTTTTGGCTTGCGTGTGGGATATTTCGATACAAGGCCTAGGGATGGTCTAGAAGAAGACTATGGGGCATTTCTATGCGAGGCATAAGTGTTTCAGGAAGGTATAAGTTTGTAGGGAGTTGGGATCTTGGTTCCACCTTAAAAATAAATAACTTGCATTTCTTTACTTGTTATGGGGTGCCATAAGAGGTTGGGGAGGCATAAGGAAATACAAGGAATAATTTGTACTTGGGGGAGGCAAAAGGGCATGTCAAGGATATGAAATGATATATATATATATATATTGGAAGTTTGTTCTCAGGTGGTGATACCCATTTCCCCTTTGGGAGGAATAAGTAGCATCCCCCATAGTCTCTTGCTCCTTTGTCTTGCATGATGAAGCATGAGTTTTATTTGCTATGTTTTAATGTGGTTGCAAACTACATTCTATTTTAGACTGTGTTTTAAATGTGAAATTTACATGTGTGTTTTTGGGAGCCTGTTGTTGGCATGAGTTGAAACACATCTCCTATTGCATTATGGTTGGGGCTCGGGGGCCAATGAAGATGGGTGGCTTCTCCTTTTCATTGGATGTCTTTGTTGGGTGAAGATCATTGTCTTTCCCCCTGTTATGTTGTGATCAAATTTAAATAAAGAAAATGGAGGACATTCATGTTGCTATTTTGGAGCTGAGGAAAAAAAGAGAAATTTGACAATCCTTGTTGAGATTATTCTTATTGGAACCTTTTCCAACTTTGAAGTGGACAATATTGTATATTATTATGTTCGAAATACTACTCTGTTTTAGCCATGAAAGTTGTAATTGATTATGGCAGAATATATCTTGTGTTCAGTCCTCTGAACATAAAATAAAGATATGCATTTGGTATGTTGTAATTTGAAAATACATGGGAAAGAAGTTGTAAGATATTCCTTTGAAATAATAGAATTGTTTTGCCTTGTTCATATGATATTATTTCCATTGGAAATCTATGTTTAATATACAATAGGAAATCTATGTTTAGAAAAGTGAAAAGGAAGCACGTATGAAGAAATATTGCACTGCTCTTTCTCATTTGAAATGTTTAATTAAAAAAAAAGAATAATAGAAGTTGCATTCTTGTATTTATATTTTGATTGAAGGAAATAAAACTATTTAAAAATAGCATGGAATAAATTTAATGTTTTCATGGAAAAAGAGATAGTCTAATCTCTGTTCTTGAAATGTACAAACTTTATTTCTACTTCACCATATACTTTGCAGATTTCTATTTGTCAAATGTCCAAAACAAACCTGCAAATTTATAAGAGACAAATGAATTATTCAATTGGACTTAATAAGATCAAAATGATCCCAAAACTAAACTAAAACACTCAAGAAATTTTTAAAGAACCCTTCAAATCAAGTAAAGGTGAAAGTGCAGGTCTTCTGTTGTGTGAACATTGGTAATTTCCGAATGCAAATCAATCAAGAAAATTTAATATTGTAATCTATCCTAAAACCTTCCAAGTGAAATAATTTATGTCTGTTTGGTAAGATGAAAATAATTAATGACAAATTTTAACAAAATTGATAAGTTAAAAATACTAGTTAACTTCTAAGTAATAGAAATATGTTTTTCTCAAAATTTACCCTTTAAACTTTAGCAAAATCAAATTCTTAAGGTTTTTCGTGCAAAGAGGATGTTGAGAGCTTTCTAGAAAGTCCTTGTTTGCCAAAACCTAAGTTCCCTATCAAAATTTATGGTTTTTAGAATCTGTTACTTCATTTCAGGCTCAAAAGAATCTAACTGTCAAATTTAAATGAATAAAATATTCTTGGGCGGACCCACAGGCTAAAAATTTCTTCTTTTTTTTTCCCAAAAGGTGTAAAGTCATGAAGTTTCCTGTCACTCCGCTAATCTGCAAGCCTTCATTTTGTCTAAAAATGATCTATGCCCAAAAATTTAATTTGGTAATTTTTCCTCCGCGGCCCTGCAGCTAATCATTGATCGACACGTGGCTTCATTAGGTATCGGTGGAGGCTCGGATTGATTTTGAACTTAACCACTTTCAAAAATAAATTTGGAATTTTTTTTGTAAGTTCCCTCCATAGCCTCACCGACCCACAACCAATCAGTGCTTCCACGTGGCTTCATGAGGCATCAGAGGAGGAGTGGATCTTTTTAAGCCTTAACGCTTTAGAAAACTTTTGGGAAATATTTCCAAATTATCGCGGCCAGCCCGCAAACTCGCAGCCAACGGTTGGCTGAAATGTGGCATCTTCTCACGTCAGTGGAGGTGTAGGTTCCTTTCGACCTTTTTTCCTTTCCTTTTGAAAATTCAAATTTTCCAAATGTTCCCCACCGACCCACTGACCCGCAGCTAATAAGGATCTACCACATGGCCTCCCTGGGCGTTGACGGAGGTGCGGGTGTAAAATTTTCTTTGTCCCAAAAGAGAAAAAGTGCTAAATGCATCTGGAAAAATTTTTCTTTCCCGCTCCACTGGTTTGCTTTTCTTCTTCGAGAAAATTTTCTCTCAAAATTCCACAGGCCCAAGTTGGGGAAATTTTTCCTCCCTAGGCCCGCAGGCCCGCTCTTGGGAAAATTTTCACCCCAAGTGCCGACAGCCCATAACTTGAGAGGTATGAGGAGTTAGGAGGACTTCTTTGTATCACCAAAAAGGTGAGGAAATTCCCTATCTAATGGGAATGTTTTGAGGAAGTTTCAATTTTGTTAATAATGGGAAAAATCAAATTGAATCTTTAACCAAGTTCTGGGAGTGGGTAAGTAAGAATTTAATCTGATGATTTTAAATATGTACTCTTTCTCCATCCCTGGAATTAAACCTTTCTCTTGTCGTAGATATTTTGGAATTAAACACCTTGGGTATTTAATTGTTTCGGACCCTTAACACTAAAATTTCGAATAAGGGAATATTTAGCTAAAATTTCAATGTAATCAATGATTAAATTAATCCCAAAGGAGATTTAAGCTAGGTGTGGATTTATTACACTTATTGATTTATAATGTGGAATTAGTAATTTTTATATTGGAAAAAGTTATTAGTTGAATTTATTTGTCCTTAAGACTTTGTTTGTTAACACCTTAAGAAAAATTATTCCATACTTTTTCTAACTAAACCTAGGTTGTTCTTGGTTCTCAAGTGGAATATTTTAGCAGGCATTACACTTGGTATTAGAGTCATGGGTTCAAACCTTGGACCCTTTGTCACACTAGAAAACTTGAGACATGAACTATAAACCTAGCACACTTTTAATCTAAAAAACTACCTTGTTTGCAGATTGAAAAAAAGAAATATGTTTTAAGAAATATTACATTACTCTGAATAGTCAAAATTAAATTAAAATAATAATAAAATAATAATTTGTTTAAATTGTTGTGCTTGTTTAGTGGTATTTGTCTAAACCTAGGTAACCAAGAATGTCAAATTAAATTGATTTTTGTGAGCTTCTAGTGTAGTGGAAACTTGGCTCCCCTTTGAAAATGTGTTGTTTTACAAGTCCTATTTCTTGATTTTATTTTATGATGCATTAAGCCCTTTAAAGACCCTTTCTTATTGGAGTGGTTGGAATGATGAATTGTATGGTGTGATTCTTGTGGTTGGATAATAGTGATTGTGATCTGGGATCGGGAAGAGTTAATTAGAAGTTGTTTAGAGCATCCTCCCTTCAGTGGTTATGAAAGACGGTCTGGTTGTCAGTTTTTTATTTTGTTACCCATATGGGAGAGTGGAAATTAAGTTTGGGTGTCATTTATGACCCAATCCTGCATATGTCTACTTGGAACTGACCACGAGGCAGAGTACCCATGTTGGTGATCATGAAGGGATGCGGAGTGAATGTGAAGTTAACATTTGTGCTTTATATTCGTAATTTTGTGTTATTTTATCAATGACCAGCATCTTATTTTATGATTGATTTGAGAAGCTCTGAGGCTCTTTTAGTTATTTATATTTTTTTGCAAGAATTTTAAGACTTTGTAATGCGACTACTTAGCCACTTTCCTTGATAACCAATATTTCTTGGATTGTACTTTGACTGGTGACTTAGAGATTGTTATCTGTTGGCTACTTAGTTAAATGTTACGTGATTCTCACTCGCATGTTGTTGAGTTAGTTCTATGTTGTTTCCTTGTGACAATTCGAATGTCTTCTTAGGTGCTTAAATTTATTCCTTGGTTTTGGATGCACGAAACCTTGAGTGTGTCTAGGATCTTAGAGTGACTTTTTTGTTGTTAGACCTTACTAGATAGAGATTTCATTGTGTTGTACGTTCTAGTTGGCAGTTTGTTAGCAGTGGTGGTGATTCTCTTACAATTCGGTAAGATTTTGAACCTCATCGCAGTAGAGGTGTTTAATTTTGGGCTAATGAATTATGTTAGGATTGGATTACTTTCGACTAGCTATGGATATTAGTGGAAATATGGTTGTTTGGTAGGACCTTTTATCAATGACATGCTAAGTTTTATCATGATTTCCATGTTTCATTATAAAAATGTATTGACTTG
This sequence comes from Taxus chinensis, assembly GCA_019776745.2. Taxonomy (NCBI): domain Eukaryota; kingdom Viridiplantae; phylum Streptophyta; class Pinopsida; order Cupressales; family Taxaceae; genus Taxus; species Taxus chinensis. The sequence goes on along the minus strand of CM034155.1, from coordinate 116,299,789 downwards.
TGGATTGTATTCATCTTAGTAATCATGATTAGATTTAATCTCATTCAGGAAGTGTGTTTAATTAAGTGTGTTTGTTTTGCTCACGTTGACCTATCAATCTTGGGGTTACGTGGAGACACTTATGGATGTTTTGAGACTTTTGGACCATGCCACTGGTGATGTTAGTATAATTAGACCTTGATAATTTAATCTTGGTGGTATTTAATAATGTGATTCTTCTTGCAAAACTGTAACTCCTAATCGTAAAGCCATGTTGAATAGATAGTTGGTCGTCTACTTACATTTGAGGCTTTCTAGTAAGAATTTGGTGTTCTTATAATTGAAATCTTTCCTTTTCATTTCAATTTCTTGGTTGGTGGTATCCTTTGGTAATATGTGTGTACAGTTGAAAACTTTCCTTGTCTTATCATGTGAGTAAAATGTTTTTGCCAAAACAACAAAGATTGTTAAACCCCAGTAGATCAGTAAAAGTAATTATGTTTTCTTAATGGGATTTACTTGTAACCTATTTTGAGACTTATAGAACCCACTAGGAATGTTTTATGATACTTGTGATTATTGGAAAAATCTTGAAATATTGTTGTGATCCATGTTGGTTGATTGTTTCCTAGTTATTACAAAATTAATAATGTGTTTTCTATGTTGGATGTCCCTTGTTTCCTTAGAATTAAAAATGTGATGTGTTGATTTACCTCTCTATCCCATAAAAATAATAGTGTGATATGTTTACCCTTCCTTCTCATTAAATTTTTAATTGACAAGTTGGCTTACCCAAATATCATAAAACTATAATTGAGGCTATTTGGCCTTGAAGTTTAACAAATAAACTAGAACTTAGAAAGAGAAAACGGTCCTTTCTTTAACCTTTGCAGAAACCCATAATTATGCCCAAGCAATTTAAATACTTAAATTATGCTAATTATCCCCTTTCCCACAAGTTGGTGACATATCGTCAAAAATCACTCATATTCTCTCTTATCACTGTTAATTAATTACAACACGCTAATTAGTTAAGGCATCTATCCAACAAACACCCTAATTAACGACCTTCCGTTAATTAATCACCCCTTCTATCTGGACTAATTAATTATTATTAATTAATTAGTTTTCCTCTTCATTTAACTAATAAATCAATAGTTAATTGATTTAATCCCCTTCTAATAGCCTAAATCGTACTAATATTCCTATAATTAGCTTCTATAAGCTTACATCTACCTATTAGTTAATCACCTTTGATTAATTAAAACACACCCCCCAACTCCCATGACTTACTAAGCATAAATTAAACCCTTCTAAAGTAAGGTTGTCTTTTATAAAGCAACCTTATCCATTCCTAATCTTGTTTTACCTTTATCCCACACGCAAAGGGATGAAGTGTTTCCTTTATCCATTGGGCTATATAAGGATCCCTCCTTCTACTTTTATACATACACCTAAACTTCTTGAGAAGACAAATGCAAAGCATTTAGCAAAATAGACTAAAAGCTTTCCTTTGTTTTCTTGAGAGTTCACCATTTTGGAAGAGCTAAGCCTCCTATTCTTGCATTCTTTAAGGATCAAACAAGAAATTTTTTATTTCCATTTGAACTACATAGGTCCATTCATTTTTGTTGGCAATCTAAGAGAGTAGATATTTTGAATAACATGCTAGTTTTGATCTTATATTTCAAATTTATGATGTTTAGTATAGATCTTATTTAGCTCTTTATCTTGATGGTGTTTAGGCTTTGTCTTAGCTAGGTTATAGAACTATTTAGGTGGTAGTTCTTGTTTCATTTAATTTATCTTAAGCAAAGTATACATGCATAGAATGATCCATGTTGGTTGATTGTTTCCTAGTTCTTACAAAATTAAGAATGTGTTTTTTATGTTGAATGTCAATTATTTCCTTAGAATCAAAAATGTGATGTGTTGATTTACCTCTCCCTCCCATAAAAGTAATAGTGTGATATGTTTACCCTTCCTTCTCATTAAATTTTTAATTGAAAAGTTGACTTACGCAAACATCTTAAAACTATAATTGTGGAGATTCGGCCTTGAAGTTTAACAAATAAACTGGAAAATAGAAAGAGAAAACGGTCCTTGCTTTAACCTTGGTAGATTAATAATAATAATAATAATAATAATAAACCATAAAGAAGAACAGAAAGCGAAAAAAAAAATCATTTACCTCCCCTTGGAGTAAAGTAAATACTTATTCTCTTTTCCGCCTTTACTGTTGATCAAGAATTTCGCGCTTGTTACCTATCCAAGTTAATGTACCAAACTAAACACAAAAACCTTGAAAAAATAAAATGAAATTGATACCTGATGGACAAGATCTGAATATGTAGACGGATAAGGAAGCCGATGTAGATAAGACGGGTGCACACGAGCAATTCTGCACAGTAGATCCAAGTAACCTGTGAGACACCAATGCTTGATAGAAAAAGACCACGTTAAAAGATATTTAGGTGGACTGCCCAAGAAGTGGTTCTAGGAAGCGATAAGCTCCCTCGGTGGATTTCAGTCCATGTTTTCAATTAAGTAAAGAAGCATACATGATAAAAGATGTACGTACAGGACTAGATTTTATGATCAAAGTAATAAACAGAATCTAAACAGCAGACAGAAAACAACAGAAAACAGGGAACTACGAAAGCAAAGCTGGATTTGTGTTACCTATGTCCTTTTACCTGTCTGCAGGATGATCGACGTCGATTATGTAGAATCAGCGTCGACTGATATAGATCAGCGTCGACTGGTTCAGATCGGTGTCGACTGATATAGATCGGCCTCGATCCGAGACAAAGTGCGAGAAGATTTGGGAATCAGAAAACGAAGGAAATATTGTCAACGTCTGCTGGATCTGTAGAAGCCGGAGAGATACTGGCAAGGCTCCACCTGTGCTGGATGCAGGAATAGAGTCACTAGAAAATCAATGGAGACGTGTGATGTTGATGTGATAAGAGTAGAGTAACGGTGCTCCTCTCAGGGATTGATTTGGACAAGATTCACTCTCATTCAATAGATAATGTTCACACTTGATTCTCAAAACTCTCTCGTTCTCTCTCTTACCATCTGTGTCTCTCCATAACTGAGTTCTGGGCCTCTATTTGTAATTGGCGCCGTTCTGAAAAATCGGCATCGACCGAGTATTGGTCGACGCTGATCATGGAACAAACTCCCAAGATGGCCAAAAGGAGCGATTTCTGGAAAGATAAGAGTGATCCCTCCACCTGAAATACGAGAAATATCCCACTGCTTGGTTTGGGAGGAGGATAAATAGGGGGGATATATGGATAGAATAGATATGGGGTAGATAAGTGGTTAGGATACATGTAAAAAGGTGTAGTTAAATAGTTAATATTTAATTACTCACGGGTAAAACATAATGGGGTGAATTAAACTTAGGATAGGTGTTTAAATCACAAATTGAATAATACTCCAAGGGGATAGCGGTGATATAAATGTGCCCCAGGTTACCTGAGAGAGCAAACACACACGAGGGACACTGAATTGGATAACCAATTTTAGGTGTCTACATTTTTCCCCTTTTTGTCAAGTAACTTGCGATAAGCAAGGTTGTGAGAAAAAAACAAGGAGGTGGAAGAAAGGAAGAAAAAGTGATGATGTGATCCCCCTCAAAGTACAGATGGGATGGGTGATAGAAAAAATGATCCCAAGTTTTAAAAAGGTAGATGAAAATGTAAGAAGCCCCAACTAGATGTCTGGAGTAGACCGGATCATTAATGACGCACAAAAATAAATAAAGAGGCAGCAACCTAAAGAACTCACATTGGTAGGGCAGACTAGATGATCTCCTCATGAGATGACGTTAGTACCTACAGACCCATAAGTGTAAGGAGGGCTACAAAATAGTCAGCATCTAAAGAGAGACACATTGGTAGGGACAACCAGACGGTCTGCAAAGTAGACGACGTTAGTGCCTATAGACCCATTAACTCTAAGCTACCAAAAAAGTGCGAGTGCCCCATGTAAAGGGAACAAACTCAAAATGGATGATAATATCGAAAAAGTATGTGCCAAAAGGTAACACTCAGGGTAGGATGATGACCAGATAGATAAGCCAAGCATCAACACCATGGCAAGAAGATTAGGAGATGGAAGTAAACGACGTGGAGAAGCGATACTGCAACCCATCGGCAAAAAAGAGTATAAATCGATAGATGATAGATGATGATATAGACATAAACTGATAGATGATGAATAGATGTGATGGGATAGACATAGATGTAGAGGATATAAATAGATGTGATTTGATGCGATTGATATGTGGATTTAATTTGGATGAGAAAATAGATATAGATAGATGTAATGTTACTTAGATGGACAAGTGTTTAGATGATGTGATGGATAGGTGGGAGTTGATAGTTGGAATGGATTTGATATTTTTTGAGATTTTTAATTAAATTTTGATGAAAATAGATAGATAGACCCACATGTGTTTATAATAGAGGCGATGAGATGTGTTTTGGACAAAGTAGATCAGATGAAATTAGATAAATGATAGAGTTTGATTAAATCAACATGTTAAATGTTAATTTAACTGGATGAAATAATTGGTAATACTCTCTGTGAGAGTCAAGGACATAATGAAAATGACCTTGATTAGAAATAAAGGAAATATACCCAGATAAGAAGAAAAATGATAAGCTGGACTCCCAACCAACCATAAATAGAATCTGGATAAGAAACCAAAAGATCATGCATACTAGGCCCTATATGAGGTTAAAATAAACCTGACACTAACTAGCCGTAAACCAGATTTAGGAGGGAAATAGAAGGAGCAGTAAGTAGGTATCTTGTCGAAATTTACAAGGGACAGAATACATGTTCATACGGGGAAAATAGGATTCTCCATATGATCAACAAAAGGTCTTATATCTCAGCTTCATGATTTCTAGCAGAAAAGAAAACTGATCAATGCGGGAAGTTTGCTAGATATGGAAAGACTGATCAATACGGGAAGTCTTTCAGTGATGCTAAAAAGTGTATAAACTGACTGAAAGGCTGATCAATGCAAGAAGCCTTGAGTATTCCTTTGAGAAACAGTCGTCCTTATAGGGAGCGGTCTGTATTTTGAATTTTATTAATAGCCATCCTTTAAGGGCATGGTCTATATCTTTTGATTAATTTGATAATGTATGGATAGATGTCCTTCAAGGGAACAGTCTATCTTTTTTGTTTTGGATAGCATCTTTTTTTTTTTTGAAATTTTTTTGAATTTTTTTTTTGGAAGAAGCTGAGTTTAGACCTAGATAGATCAGATAGAGGGGAAGAAAACATATAAAGAGCACGCACTCATGCCCCAAGTAGATCCGATTAAGATAAGAACTTGGGAAAAATGAAGCCGTGATTAAGGTATTCCTACCATGAGGAGAAACATATCCAAAAGAAAAATGCTATGAGTAGAGCCGCGATACTCATATTTAAGGTAAAAAAGACAATAGGTGGAGAACCACATAGTTTCAAATCACCATGAAAGTATATGACTGGTTGTTAGATGGATGAAAGATCTGTCTTACGACTAGATTTTTGTAAGATAGATTTTAACAGTAGAAGGGCCGTAGATGCAAGGCATTAAAAGGTTCCACTTCAGGTATACCATCCATGGAAGATAGACGATAAGCCCCCGACCCATATTTATGAGTGATAATGTACGGACCCATCCAGTTGGGAGAAAACTTACCACACTAACTCCTTTCGAGTGTAGTGACATTTTGATTTTCTTTAAGAACAAGATCACCAATTTTGAAGTCACGGTGCTGCAAGTGCTTGTTATAAGCACATTTGACACACTCAAGATAGACTTGTTGATGTTCAAGAGCATTGAGACGCCGCTCATCTAATAATTCAAGTTGTGCTAGATGTTTTTGATGATAGCCCTCATCAGAGACAAATTCTCTAAGAGAAACATGGAGAGATGGGATTTGGACTTCCAAAGGAAGAAAAGTCTCAGACCCATAGATGAGAGAGAAGGGAGTAGGACCAGTAGGAGTATGAATGCTAGTCCGATAAGCCCAGAGAGCAAAAGGGATATGTAAATGCCAATCCTTACCATCTCGACTAGTTACCTTTGCGAGGATATTACGCAAAGTTTTATTGGAAGCTTCGGCCTAGCCATTAGCTTGAGGATAGTATGGAGAAGAAAAGCTGAGTTTGATATTGAAAGCGTCGCAGAGGTTCTACAAATCAACATTCTTGAAAGACTTACCGTTATTTGTGATGAGTTTGTGTGGAACACCAAAGCGACAAATGATGTGTTGATAGACAAAATCAACTATGGGTTTAGCTTTTATTGAAGAAAGAGGGATAGCTTCCACCCACTTAGTAAAGTATTCAGTGGCAGTAATGATAGAATGATGATGCTGTGAAGAACGGGGATTGATGAGACCAATGAGATCAAGAACCCATTGTGAAAAAGGCCACAAATCTGTTGTAGGTTGTAAATCTTGACTAGGGATATGTGTGAGATTGGAATGTTGTTGACACTTGACACATTTCCTAGTGTATTCACAACAATCTCGATTAAGAGAAGGCCAATAATATCCTAAACGTAAGATGCGTTTAGCTATGGCCAAGCCACTAAAATTTCTACCACATATACCATCATGGACCTCCTGGATAGCTTTAGATGATTCAAGGGTTTTGAAGCACCGAAGCAAAATACCATCAAAACCGTGTTTGTAGAGGATCCCGCCTAGAATAGTATAGCGATTAGCGCATAGGATAAAATATCTTCTACCATTGGAAGTTAGATCTAGAGGAAGCACTGAATGAGATAGATAATCAATGATCTGTTGATACCACTCATCCTGAGTATGGGTTGTGACAGCATGGATTGAAGTTAGTTGCCTAAGATGAGATGGTTGATCTAATCGTTGCATAGTCACATAAATTTGCGAGTCCTCAGTAAAAGGCGGGATAAGCGAGGCTAATGAAGCCATTGTATCTGCGAATCGATTCGCAGTGCAAGTAATAGCTTGGATAGTGAATTTATCAAAAGATTGGAGTTGAACGAGAATGATATCATGATATTTTTGAAGGATATCATTCTTGCATTGATAGACACCCGTGACTTGATTAACAATGAGTTCAGAATCACCAAAGATGTCAATATGACGAGCACCAAGATTAATGGCATTTTGAAGACCCAAGACAAGAGCTTCAGTATTCAGCCATATTATTGGTGCACTCAAAGTTTAGTTTGTGTGTGACTGGGATAGGCGTACCCCAAGGAGGAATCATCAAAAAACCTACACCTCCCCCTTGCTGGCATTTGAATCCATCAAAGAAGAGCTTTACTTTAAATGGAGACAGACCAAAATCAATTTGTTAGAAATATTCATCAGGGAATTGAGCAAGGGGGACTTGAGTGTCCAGAAGAGGAGCATCAGCTAATTGATCTACAATGACCTGAACCTTGATCGAATTTTGCGGGATAAACTCGAGATCAAATTATGTCATAAGCATGAGCCAACGAGTGATACGATCATTGTGATAATGCTCGCATGAATTGTCTTGAGTGGATTGACACTTGTGACAATGTAAGTTTTGTGATTAAGAAGGTAATGACAAAGCATAGAAGTTGCGAAGAAGAGAGCACAACACAGATTTTCAGCTTTGGAATAATGTGTTTCATACTCATGGAGGGTGTGAATGATGTAATAGAAAGCTTGTTCTTTACCACAAGCGTCCCGATGCGAGATCATGGCTCCCAGAGCATGGTCAGTCATAGAGATATAAAGATAGAAAGGCTCCCCCTCGCATGGAGGTGTAAGCATAGGTGGAGAAAGAAGATAAGCTTTGAGATCATCAAAGGCCTTTTGGCAATGCTCATCCCATTCAAAATGAACATTCTTACGGAGGAGATGATGAAAAGGTTGACAACGGTTCGACAATTGTGAGATAAAATGATGCACTGATTGAAGACATCCTTGGAGACTGCGGAGTTGCTTTAAGTTAGAAGGGGGAGGCATCTCAAGGATAGCTTTTATTTTTGCAGGGTCTACTTCAATACCCCTAATGGAAATGATAAAACCTAAAAGTTTACTAGTGAGAACGCCAAACACGCACTTAGATGGATTTAGACAAAGACAAAAAGTGAATAATCCTCTCAAAGAGAGGTGCAAGAATGAAAAGACGATCCTGATGACGTTTGGATTTACTAAGGAGATCATTGACATAATCTTCCACAGTTTTGTGTAAGAGATCATGGAAGATGTAGGTCATTGCTTGCTGATAGGTTGCTCTTGCGTTCTTAAGACCGAAAGGCATGACACGATAACAAAAGATCCCCCAAGGAGTTATAAAAGAAGTCTTATGTTGGTCTTCTAGTGCGATGAGAATTTGATTATACCCAGAGAAACCATCCATAAGAGAAAGCATCTCATGACCCGTAGTTAAATCGACGAGTTGGTCGATATTAGGTAGAGGAAAATCATCTTTTGGACAAGCAAGATTAAGATCCCGGAAGTCGGTAAAAAATTTGAATTTTCCCAGTAGCTTTAGTTACTGGTACTACATTGGAAACCCATTGTGGATAATCGATGGGTTGAATGAAGTTAGCCGAGAGCAAGCGCTGCAACTCTTCTTTAACAAGAAGGGCTACTCTAGGGTGCATTTTACGTAATTTTTGTTTAACCGGTTTGATGTCGGGAAGAGTAATAATATTGTGGACCACGATATGAGGATCGATTCCTGGCATATCCTCATATGACCAAGGAAAGACTTGACGATGGTTGGAAAGAAAAGTGGTAAAGTCTTCTAACTCCTGTGGATTAAGGGATTGGCCGACCTTAATGATGTGAGGGTCTTTAGAAGTCCCTATATTAAGGTTGATAGTGGCTTCGATGAGAAGCGTAGATGTGTCAGAAGGAATGGTTTTAGGAAGATAGGAATCCTCTGCCCCCAGATAGGTGAGGACAGAATCATCATCCGCACAGTGGATAGTGTTGATAGTAGGAGAGTTGTCGCCAACTATTTCAGGGAAAATTAACGGTATGGAAGTGGACTTGTCATTAGTCTTATAGGCTAGTGGCCCTAAGGAAATGGTATTGACTAAAAAAAAAGTTAGACCGGATGGAAATGGCGTCGTCCATATTGAGTGATGCTTCTAACCTAGCGGGAGAAGATGGTTCCTCAATAGGAAGAGGCTCATCGAGAACAGTGACGGTGGCTTTTGAAAGAAGTTTAAATCCTAAACCAATTTTTTGATGTGGCTTGAGAGTTGGAATGGATGTGAGGTCATGCACACCTTGTTCATATTTACCCAAGCCAAATCCCTTCCACGCGCATCGATATAAATAAGTTTTTGCAAATGTGGGATTCTGTAGACAATCGAACCCTGTTAAATAAGGTTTGGTCCTAGGAGGAGAATCCGGGTGATAGTGAGGTGTATCAAGACCATCGTAAATGAAATTAGTATGTTGATTGGGCAGACCAATGGTGACGATGCAACCAAGACCTGGCTGATATTCAGGTTGTTTGTATGGTCTACCATACTCACTAGGTTTGAGATGGGCATCAAAAGAAAGGAGAGGAAGCTCTCCCAGTGAGAAATGCTGCAATGTCTCTTCTAAATTTTGTAAATCCGGTAGTTTGGTTGCAGGTATGGAAGAAGATGAGGCCCCGTCAGGAGAACAAGCGTTTTCCTTTAGAGGGGCAGACCCTGTGGTCATGTCGCATTGTGCGGAAGGAAAAGGATCTCTTGGATGAGTATAAATTTTTCCCTCATATTGATATTTTAAGCATCGATGGAGGGTGGATGGGACACAATGCATTACACGAATCCAGGAGCGTCTGAGGATCATATTATAGTGGAATTTCCCTTCAACAATGTAAAAGAGTTCGTGAAGCAGCTTCTTACCTACTCGAATGGGTAGGACCACAGTTCCTAAAGTAACTGCTAGCTGATCGCTAAATGATCGAAGAGCAAATGGCGGGGGTGACACTACGTTCTTCAGTAACTTAAGTTACTCGAATGTGTGCGAGGAGATGACATTGAGTGCAGCACCACTATCGACCATAATGCGTTTTAATGTAGTGTTGTCGATTTGGACTGTGATAAAGAGGGGAGCCTCCAAATCCTCGGAAGAGAGGGAAGGAATTTCTGAATCTTCAGAAGAAATGGTGGTTGATGGTCTATTCAATCCAACAACCATCTCGAAGGGCTGGGGCTCATCTGAATTCACTGCGATGCTACACAAATTATCAATCAGAGCCTGGCGATGTTGCGGAGAGGATTGAATGAGGTCAAAAAGAGACATTTTGACCGGAGCTTGGGTGAGTTGTTTCATAACACTCTCCTCAACTGACACAAGAATTTGAGTCCGAGGTGCAGCACGAATAGAGACCCGAGGTCTCGGGGCTAATGAGGAAGGAGGAACTCCTTCGGGGGCTGCAGAAATGACAACCTGTGGTCGAGATGTTGTAGATGAGGATGGATTATCATACTATTGGGTTCTAGTGGTGATATGAATTGTGTTGATTTGAGAAGGTGGAAGATCATTTGGAGTGGAATCACTAGAAGTAGAGGTCTGAGTAGATCGTTGGGGCTCAGATGGAGCTAAGATGACAGGAGATACTTGTTCCTCCTCCAGCAAAAGCTCACTTTCTTCCAAAAGGCTATTGATGACAGATTGAAGAGATTTACATCCCTCGGTATCATGACCCGGGGTATGGTGGTAAGCACAAATCAAATCAGAGTTAAACCTGTCATTAGTTTAACTCCTTTAGGGTTATAGGTTTTAATCGGAGGAAGAGATATCGATGAAGATTGGATAAGTTGGTGAAGGATTTCAGTATAGAACCCGGTAGACAAAGATGAGGACAGAGATGATGAAGGCACCTCTTTTACTTTAACAGACTGCCGAGGTAAAAGAACATGCATGTTAGGTTTCAAAGTATTTTTGGGATCATCTTATTTTTTTGGACATCTGGAGGAGTAGCCTTGGGCACTTGAGATGGAAGTAAGTGAGACATGATTGATTTCGATGGAGGAGGAGCCCCTAAATTAGATTTTGAAGATGATGGAGATGTGACAAGTGTTGTGGTCTTCAGAGATAAAGGAGGCTGCTTGGTCGAAACTAATGATGATTTAGATAATGTCGATTTAGATGAGGGAGAAGCTCCCAAAGTAGGTATAATCGGAGGAACAGAGGGTGCCCTAGTTTTTGGTAATGAAGACGATGATTCTGATAAAAGAGGTGACGTCTTTTTAGTAGGTAAGTCCACTTTTAAAGGTGCTGGTGAAGAATGTGTTGTAGAAGAAGATGATGGTTTTGATAAGTTTGTAGAAGAAGACGCCTTATCAGCGGACAAATCCAATCTTTTATGAGGCACAGAGAGGGATTTTTACGGGAAAGCACCAAGTGTCTTGATGGTTCGAAATATGGGCTTTCCTTTTTCAGGGATGGTGACAATTTCAACCGCATAAGGTGATTGTAACCTTTTCGGGGGAAGCAAATGGGGAGGTACTGATCACGCAACGTTAGATTTCAGTTGTCTCAGTCTAAGTTCAGGAACCAAGCGTATAGGTTTTGGTGCTACTTCTTTATATTTCCCCCTTAATAGGAAAAATAGCATTTGTGATGGAAGAAGTGAGTGATGAAGAAGCAGTTCCTTGCGAGGGAACTACTTCTGGTACAGTAATTGTGGGTGAAACTACTTTAGGAAAGGAAATAAGAAGAGTCAAAATTGAAGACTCTTCCGTCGAAGTTGGCACAATTATAGGTATGTTCACCAATGGCATAGTCACAGCAAAAATGGGAGAAACAGAAGTAGATGTATCTGCAGTGGAAACTCGAAGGGATGTAATTACCTCAAGCATTGAAATAATGTCCGATGATGGGACAAATGAGGATGATACTATCTCGGGTATGGATGGAAGATCAGAAAAAGAAGCAGAGAGAGGTGAATCCGTATCTAACAATGTTGGAATATTCAAAGAAGCAGATGGCTTAGTTTTAGAAGAATATTCTTCAGTAGAGATGAAGATGATAGTATGAGTGTTTGGTTTTTGAGACTTTGAAGCATCATGGTTCGGGGAATGATTGGGAAAAGGTTGTTTAAAGACATCCAGGGCTTGATTTGGGGGAGCATTTGGGTTATCTAGAATGAGCTCACCTTTATCAATGAATTTCTGGACAAGATTTTTGAAGGTCTGACATCGTTCGATGTCATGACCTTTGGTTCTATGATAATGAAAGAAGTCATTTTCCCTAACCAGAATGGACGTTCTTGGCTTTCATCAATATTCCTAATGAAGGGAAGTTCGATCATGTGGACTTCCAACATTTTTTCCAAGATAGAAGCATATGATTCCCCCAATGAAGTGAAAGATCGAGATGAAGAGGAACCTTTTTGAGAAGATGAGGAGTCTCTTCGTGGTGTTTGATTAGAAGGGTTATCGGCTCGTGATGTTTTTAATATGATAGCATTGGTGGATCCCTGATTCTTGTCTTTAGAAGTGGAAGGATTTGATTTGGTAAACTGAGAAAAATCTGGTTTAGATTTAGAGAGAACTTTTAACTTCCCTTGTTCAATGGTGCGAGACTCAAGTTTGCGTGCCATCGTAAAGGCTTCTTCAAATTTATGAAAGGTCTGGATCCTTAAAATGGAAGAAATATGATTAGCACAAGATCGAGTAAACAACTCGATTTGTTGAGATTGAGGAAGGGAGAAAGACAATTGGCTTATTATCCCTCTCCAACAAGCGAAAAAGTCTATAATAGACTCATCATCGAATTGACGAATTTTATAAAGATCTGTAATCGAGATCTTATGCACGATATTTATTGAAAAGTTTTCAACAAACATCTGGGCCAATTGAGAGAAAGAAAACAAGGAATGTTGAGGAATGTTATTGTACCAGTCTAAAGTAGGACCTGCTAGAGACATAGGAAAAGTACGGAGCATAAGCTCCTAATCTTGGACTATGAGGTAGCAAGCATGTTTGAATGCTCACAAATGCTGTTGAGGGTCCTGCTGACTATGAAATTTTGAAAATTTAGGAAGTTCCCATTGGGGAGGATAAGGCTTAAAGGCCACTGAGGGGTGAATGGGTTCATTACACACTTCTTCAAAAGAGTATGAAGGACGAGCCCCTTTGTTGGAGGCTTCCAAGTCTATGATTTTCTTGAAAATAATTTGAACCACGTCAGATTGAGGAGGAGGCACACTGGCATGTCCTACATAAGAATCAAATGGTGGATGTTGTTGAGGTGTCAACGGGGGATTCATTTGTTGATTGATAGGATGATAAGAGGAGTAACCAGGTGTTATGGGTGACACCTGGTGGGGTATTTGCTGTGAAGGAGCCTACGTATAGGCAGGATGTGAGATGATAAGTGGTTGAGAAAATAAATTTTGGATGACGGACGGAGCCTGTGATTGGTGGACTCCTATGCTTGTTGACTGAATCGAAACAGATTGAGGAACATGGGTGCTGATTTTATTAGACATGGTGGGGAACAAGACCTGAAAGAGGCTTTTTACTGCCAGATTAGTTATTAAGGGCGCCGATGCTAGAGGATGGGCGAAGGTCACTGTTGTTAGTACATTGGAAGAAAAACCCACTGGAGGATGAGAAGCAGGAACCATCTGACTAGTTGAAGGGGGTTGACTCATAAAGGGGTACTGACTCTGGGACACAATGGATGACATAGATGAATTAACAGTAATATGCGGGTGCGCAGACGCAATCATTATAGCCAGAGAAGAGGACCTCTCAGAAGTAGGTTGTGGAATAGTCGAGGTAACTGTGGCGTTAGGAATAGGTAAGACTATTTGAGAACTAGTCGATATGGTCAGTGGAAGAGAAAAAGGAGGCACAGGTGCGCCACCCTCTTTCGTGGCTCGAGGTGAGAAAAATGATGCTAACTGTTCTACAAAATCCTGGGATGGTTCACAAGAATAATCGTACACTTGTTGGATTGGTGGTCTCTGATCAGATATTTGAATAGACTTGTGTACTAGGTAGTCCATGAGGGCTACCGGATTGCAATAGAGGAGTGCCTGAAACTCAGGATCCCCATGAAGAACATACTCTAAGTCAGAAGCAGATGATATTTCCGAAGGACTAGGGGAAGCTAGATGTGATGGGGTTGCTTTGGCCTGATAGAAAGGATTATATGACCAAGATGGGGAACCAACTAACAGCGGTCCCGAGGAAGACCTGGGGGGTGCCGAAACATCCACACTAGCGGTCATCTCGGAGGAAGAAGAGGCTAGTTGAGCCATTCTTATAGATTGTAACCAAGTGATGACCGTCATAAACAAGCATAAAATAAGATTGATCTAACTAATGCACAGATAATTCAAGCAGCGTAGGTGATTATCTCTTTTAAGTTTTTATGCTTTTAAGAAATAAAATATTAGGGAAGGCCTTTTAGAACAGGAACTACTTAGATAACCAAACTAAGGATGGTTTGGGGGATGTTTTGGTGAGGAGTCCCGAAGGCACTTCAGTAAAAGACTGGTACGTGGCTTGATATAGGGGCCTACCCCCGCACTTCACACACCGCTGCGATAAGGGATTCGGGTGCTTTGCCAATATATACCAGAACTTCCGTGAATTTATAGTGCAACCCAAGTACCGCGTAGGCTCTTCCTCTTGGATTTCACTTCCAAGTAGGCGAGGCCAGGGAAAGAATTTTTGTTTAAATGCTTTATACCTAGTGATTTTGGCTTTGTGTGCAAGGGTGAAAAATAAAAATCAAATAGTGTCACTACCGATTTTGATCAATTTTCCAGCCTAATTAAAACTAGATGAAAAACATACAACAGAAATGACAAAGAAAGATTTCTTTTTAAGAACTTAAAAACGAAGTGTTTGATTTCGATGAAGACAAGTCAAACAGATTCTTTCCCAAATGTGATTAAATTCTTTTTAAGCACCAAAAATTGAAATGTTCGAATGTGATAGAAAACAAACAAAGAAAGTTTTTTTTTTCTTTTTTTTTCTTTAGTTCCTAAAAAGGAGAAAACACCGTAAAAGAGAAATACCTATAGATTTATCTCTCCAAGGTGTGTGGACTTCAAAAAGCACGTTGTTGAGCTCTTCCCCTCAAACAATCCACGAACAAGCAAAGTGCTCTGCTAGAAAACGTTAAGCAAAAACCAAACAAAATCCAGAAAGATATATCTAGATAATGGTAAAAATGAAAATTTCTATTTTAAGGAACTAGAAAAATTTCAAGGAAATAACAATTTCGCATAAAGAGATGGATCAAACATGCAATATTGAAATCAAAATGAAATATTTACTAATTTTATAAATAGAAATTGGAATTTAAATTTGTAAAAAAAGAACGGACCTAACTTTGCAAATTCAGAAATGAAAGAAGCAAAACTGAAACGATGAAAGGAAATGCTTAAGCAGAACTAATAAAAATTAGTGAAGAAAAAGAACAAAGCTCAAAACTAGAAAAGAGATGAACTTACCAATAAAGGACTTTGGTTGGGTCCCACTGGGCGTGCCAGAATGTTGATCAAGAATTTCGTGCTTGTTACCTATCCAAGTTAATGTACCAAACTAAACACAAAAACCTTGAAAAACTCAAATGAAATTGATACCTGATGGACAAGATCTGAAGATGTAGACAGATAAGGAAGCCGATGTAGATAAGATGGGCGCACACGAGCAATTTTACACAGTAGATCCAAGTAACTTGCGAGACACCGATGCTTGACAGAAAAAGACCACGTTAAAAGATATTTAGGTGGACTACCCAAGAAGTGGGTCCGAGAAGCGATAAGCTCCCTTGGCGGATGTCAGTCCACGTTTTCAATTAAGTAAAGAAGCATACATGATAAAATATGTACGTACAGGACTAGATTTTCTTATCAAAGTAATAAACATAATCTAAACAACAAACAGAAAACAACAGAAAACAGGGAACTGCGAAAGAAAACCTGGATTTGTGTTACCTTTGTCCTTTTACCTGTCTACAGGATGATCGATGTCGATTATGTAGAATCGGCATTGACTACTTCAGATCAGTGTCGACTGGTTCAGATCGGTGTCAACTGATATAGATCGGCATCGACTGGTTCAGATCGGTGTCAACTGATATAGATCGGCCTCGATCCGAGACAAAGTGTGAGAAGATTTGGGAATCAGAAAATGAAGGAAAGATCGTCAATGTCTATTGGATCTGTAGAATCTGGAGAGATACTGGCAAGGCTCCACCTATGCTGGATGTAGGAACAGAGTCACCAGAAAATCAATGGAGACGTGTGATGTTGATGTGATAAGAGCAGAGTAACGGTGCTCCTCTTAGGGATTGATTTGGACAAGATTCGCTCTCATTCGATAGATAATGTTCACACTTGATGCTCAAAACTCTCTCGTTCTCTCTCTTACAATTTGTGTCTCTCCAGAACTGAGTTCTGGGCCTCTATTTGTAATCGGCGCTATTCCGAAAAATCGGCGTCGACTGAGTACCGGTCGGCACCGATCATGGAATAGACTCCTGAGATGGCCAAAAGGAGCAATTTCTGGAAAGATGAGAGTGATCCCTCCACCTCAAATATGGGAAATATCCAGCTGCTTGGTTTGGGAGGAGGAGAAATAGGGGGGATATATGGATAGAATAGATATGGGGTAGATAAGTGGTTAGGATACATGTAAAAAGGTGTAATTCAATAGTTAATATTTAATTACTCACGGGTAAAACATAATGGGGTGAATTAAACTTAGGATAGGTGTTTAAATCACAAATTGAATAATACTCCAAGGGGATAGTGGTGATATAAATGTGCCCCAGGTTACCTGAGAGAGAAAACGCACACGAGGGACACTAAATTGGATAACCAATTTTAGGTGTCTACATTTAGAAAATGGTGAGATATCATGCCCCCTTAGTGGTCCTTTTAACAAAAACTTGTGATGTCATAATAGGAGGAAGTTAATTAAGAATAATCATACGGGAATGTGCTTAGAAAATAAATAATATTTGTGTATTGAGTGCAATGTGTAGTTGAACCTGTAGTTCTGTCGCCTACCCATAATTATGAAACACCTGATGGTTAGTAATGTGTTCTAGCTGCTTAGTACTTTCTTGTTCATAGATGCATGTTCCTTTCTTGTGAGATTTTTGGGTCATCATACCCTTATCATCCCGTAGCTCGAGGATTGTGAGTTGTGGTCTTTTGGATTGAGATTTACTTCTTGTTTAAGGAGAAACCTCCTTGCTTGTTGTCTTGTCCTTGATAACCAAAGTTATTATAATTTTAAGGAAACATATGTTAAGGATATAAAATAAATTTGGAAATTCTTATTTTCTTCTTGTTCTTCTTGAGACACATTGTTTTTGTTTCCCCTTGCCATTAGGATGGAAAGTGCAAGATGATGTTATTCACTTTCATCACGATGCACCCTTGGTTTGTAGTTGGACCCCGTGTTACTTGTTCTTCTCCCTAGTGACCTTGAGTGCTCCTTGGTGTTACAATTTATGCTTGTGCTCTCCTTGTGATTATTCCAAGCTTGACCATGAAATAAGATAAATGAATCCCATTGTGTTATTGTGAATGGTACTTCTTATTTTGATATGTTAGTTGTTAGGGGAGATATATATATATATATATTTATTTATTTTGTTAAATGGTTGACGTCTCTAGATTTGGTTGGTGTGTTGTGTTTGATTCTTAAAACAAAAGTGTAAAAATCAGACTATAGGAAAACTTGTGGTCATGAATTTTCTTAATATTACCATGAAAATTTTTATTACACCCTCTTGAGTTATATAAGTGCTTTCCATAAATATTTTCCTCGATTGTAAATGTTTTGTTGTTTTAGATGTCCTTCCTTGTTGATTAACCTCATCTTGTGAGATCTCAAATTGTGGGACCTTGAGAAGATATGTCTTACGTACAAAATTTTGGCCATGCTTGATTCTACTAGCCTTGTCTAAGCAATGAACTATGAAAACATAATTTAACCTTAGTGGAAATCTTAACTTTTGTTATTAAAGTATGTTGCATTCCATGGAAACTATGTGGTATTTCTAAAACTCATGGAATTCTCCTTATTATTCCTATACTTGGTGGTTACTCTTAAGACTTTTTGGAACTCTTCATGTTATATTGTTGTGTTGTATCTTGGTTGATAGCGTAAATTTACTCTCTAGATTTAAATATTCGTAGCCTTCCATGCAAAAATTTTAGAACTCATCTCTTACAATCTCCCTTCTTCTTACTAAATTGCATTAGACCAAACTTGGGTTCTGTGGACCCACACTTGTTTGAACCAAGAAATCCAATAATGGAGTGATCCTTTTTTTGTTGCATTTTTTCCCATCTCTCTTTCCAGTGACTTCTAAGAGGAAGTCGAGTTTAAGGGGAGGGGGATGTAGTGTCCACTTCCCTTTGACACTTTTGATATTGATCCTGATACTTCTAACTATATTAGGGACATTATTATAGTTTTGATTTAGTATGGTGTTGGATGTCGTATCATGGATTATTATTTACTTTGATTCATATATGATGCATGTGGATTATTAGAGACATTTATATGGATATTGACATGCTGTTGACATGGTTATATTTTGGATGTTTTGATATGGCCACGAGGCTAAAGGAGGTATTTGTATTTTGTAGGTTTAAAACATCATAAAAAACATTGAGGGATTAGATATGAACAACATTGGAATTGTAGATGAATTCAACAAGGTCACCATGGCAACTTGTATTTATTTGTGTGTTTGATTGTGTTAGATATTCCCATGGGGGGTATCACCTCTAAATGTGACCAAGGGTTTGTGTATTTATTTATTTGGTTCCTTTTTATTGATGTTTGTATGTGTTTATTAAGTGATGTGTTTACCTATTTTATTTAAATAAATTGTGGTATATAATGTGAGTAATCATATTGTTAAAATAAATAAATCAAATTGGGTCATAAGAAAGTAATTATTGGAGTGGTTGAATCTTGTATTAAATTTTTTAAGATATGTGTAAGCAATGTGTAAGTGATGTGTAAAAGATATGTAAGTAATAAAATTAGAGTATGAAACACTTTATCTTCTTTAGATTTCGAAATTATCCTTAGAGACTATTTTTGGAGGTTTGTAGGACAAGTTAAACTTGTCCCATACCTCTTAAATTTGCATACCAACCTTACCTACAGTTGGAGAGTTTAAATCTAGCCTTTATTACGATTTTTTGTAAGTGTAGCTGAATGTTGTAATTTCACTTCTTGCTTGAAATGAATTTTAGTTGTTTGGGATATCGGCTTGATTTGAGTGTGTAATTAAAACTATCCTATTATTCACCTACTTATTTATTGTGTCTTGGAGATTGAAGTTGACTTGTGAGTTGGAATTAAGGATGTGTAATTTGGCATCCTACAAAGATCCACCTCATCCTCCTCTCTTCCCCCTTCTATATATTGGAATTCATTTTATTTTTTTAGGGTTACACCCTTTTGGTTGCTTCACTTTTTCATACTTCTTCTATTGTGAATTATTTTTTTGTTTTGAGCCCTTACTTTCAGAGAAATGTTGTAGGATTTTACAAGCCTGTGTTTCGTTGATCTTGGGTTTTTTTTTAATTGGAAAGCTTGATAGTTGGAACTTGGAAAAAAATCCGTTATGGAGAGGTAAGAGCTTGGTTCTTGAAATGGTCTTCTTTTAATTTTTCAAATGTTATTATTGTGAATGTTTTGCCATGCGTTTGGGCTTTTCGGGTATATGGCCTAGGGATGGTGTAGAAGAAGACTATGGGGTATTTCTATTGGAGGCATAAGTGTTTCAGGGAGGTATAACTGTGGAGGGAGTAAGGATCGGGGTTCCACCTTAAAAATAAATAGCTTGCATTTCTTTATTCGTTATGGGGTGCCATAAGAGGTTGTGGAGGCATTAGGAAATGCAAGGAATAAGGGGTACTTGGGGGAGGCATAAGATAAGGGTATGTTAGGGATATGAAATTATATATGTATGTATGTATGTATGTATGTATCGGTGGTTTGTTCTCAGGAGCTAATACCCATTTCCCTTTTGGAAGGAATAAGCAGCATCCCCCATAGTCTCTTGCTCCTTTGGCTTGCCTGATGAAGCCTGAGTTGTGTTCACTATGTTTTAATGTGGTTGCAAACTACATTTTGTTTTGGATTGTGTTTTAAATGTGAAATTTGCATGTGTGTTTGTATTTTTAAGGTTTAAAATATCACAACAAACATTGGGGGATTGGATACCAACCACATTGGAATTCTAGATGAATTCAACAAGGTCACCATGGCAACTTGTATTTATTTGTGTGTTTGATTGTGTTAGGAATTACCATGGGGGGGATCACCTTTAAATGTGACCAAGGGTTATGCGTATTTATTTATTTGGTTCCTTTTTATTGATGTTTTTATGTGTTTATTTAGTGACGTGTTTATCCTATTTTATTTAAATAAATTGTGGTATATAATGTGAGTAATCATATTGTTAAAATAAATAAATCAAATTGGGTCATAAGAAAGTAATTATTGGAGTGGTTGAATCTTGTATTAAATTTTTTAAGATATGTGTAAGCAATGTGTAAGTGATGTGTAAAAGATATGTAAGTAAGAAAATTAGAGTATGAAACACTTTATCTTCTTTAGAATTTCGAAATCGTCCTTAGAGACTATTTTTGGAGGTTTGTAGGACAAGTTAAACTTGTCCCATACCTCTTAAATTTGCATACCAACCTTACCTACAGTTGGAGAGTTTAAATCTAGCCTTTATTACGATTTTTTGTAAGTGTAGCTGAATGTTGTAATTTCACTTCTTGCTTGAAATGAATTTTAGTTGTTTGGGATATCGGCTTGATTTGAGTGTGTAATTAAAACTATCCTATTATTCACCTACTTATTTATTGTGTCTTGGAGATTGAAGTTGACTTGTGAGTTGGAATTAAGGATGTGTAATTTGGCATCCTACAAAGATCCACCTCATCCTCCTCTCTTCCCCCTTCTATATATTGGAATTCATTTTTTTTTTTAGGGTTACACCCTTTTGGTTGCTTCACTTTTTCATACTTCTTTTGGATTGTGAATTCTTTCTCTTGTTTTGAACCCTTGTTTTTTGATAAATGGTTGTAGGATTTTACAGGCCTATGTTTCGTTGATCATGGGTTTATTTTGTATTGGAAAGCTTGCTAGTTAGAACTTGGAACAAACTCCATTATGGAGAGGTAAGAGCTTGGCTCTTGAAATTATCTTCTTTTTCATTGTGCAAATGCTATTGTTGTGAATGTTTAGGAATGCGTTTGGGTTGTTTTTGGTATATGGCCTAGGGATGGTGTAGGAGAAGACTATGGCGTATTTCTATGTGGAAGGCATAAGTTTTTCGGGGAGGTATAAGTGTGGAGGGAGTAAGGATCGGGGTTCCACCTTAAAAATAAATAGCTTGCATTTCTTTATTCGTTATGGGGTGCCATAAGAGGTTGTGGAGGCATTAGGAAATGCAAGGAATAAGGGGTACTTGGGGGAGGCATAAGGGTATGTTAGGGATATGAAATTATATATATATATATATGTATGTATGTATGTATGTATGTATGTATGTATGTATGTATGTATGTATGTATGTATGTATGTATGTATGTATGTATGTATGTATCGGTGGTTTGTTCTCAGGAGCTAATACCCATTTCCCTTTTGGAAGGAATAAGCAGCATCCCCCATAGTCTCTTGCTCCTTTGGCTTGCCTGATGAAGCCTGAGTTGTGTTCACTATGTTTTAATGTGGTTGCAAACTACATTTTGTTTTGGATTGTGTTTTAAATGTGAAATTTGCATGTGTGTTTGTATTTTTAAGGTTTAAAATATCACAACAAACATTGGGGGATTGGATACCAACCACATTGGAATTCTA
The DNA here is from genome assembly GCA_019776745.2 of Taxus chinensis. Taxonomy (NCBI): domain Eukaryota; kingdom Viridiplantae; phylum Streptophyta; class Pinopsida; order Cupressales; family Taxaceae; genus Taxus; species Taxus chinensis. The sequence goes on along the minus strand of CM034155.1, from coordinate 116,277,939 downwards.
GATGAATTCAACAAGGTCACCATGGCAACTTGTATTTATTTGTTTGTTTGATTGTGTTAGGGATTCCCATGGGGGGGATCACCTTTAAATGTGACTGAGGGTTATGTGTATTTATTTATTTGGTTTCCTTTTATTGATGTTTGTAAGTGTTTATTAAGTGATGTGTTTATCCCTTTTATTTAAATAAATTGCGGTATATAATGTGCGTAATCATATTATTAAAATAAATAAATCAAATTCGGTCATAAGAAAGTAATTATGGGAGTGGTTGAATCTTGTATTAAATATTGTAAGATATGTGTAAGAAATGTGTAAGTGATGTGTAAGAGATATGTAAGTAAAAAAATTGGATTATGAAACACTTCATCTTCTTTAGAATTTGAAATTGTCCTTGGAGACTTTTTTTGGACGTTTGTGGGACAAGTTAAACTTGTCCCATACCTATTAAATTTGCATACCAACCTTACCTATGGTTGGAAATTTTAAATCTAGCCTTCATTATGCATTTTTGTAAGTCTAGTTGAATGTTTTAATTTCAATTCTTTCTTGAAATTAATTACATTCCTTTGGGATATCGGCTTGATTTGAGTTTGTAAGTAAAACTATCATATTATTCACCTACTTATTAATTATGTCTTATAGATTGAAGTTGACTTGTGAGTAGGAGTGGAGGATGTGTAATGTGGCATCCTACAAAGATTCACCTCATCCTCCTCTCTCCCTACTTCTATATATTGGAATTCATTTTATTTTTTTGGGTTACACCCTTTTGGTTGCTTCACTTTTACATACTTCTTTTAGAGTGAATTCTTTCTCTGTTTTGAGCCATTGTTTTTTGATAATGGTTGTAGGATTTTATAGGCCTATGTTTCGTTGATCATGCATTATTTTGTATTGGAAAGCTTGCTAGTTAGAACTTGGAACAAACTCCATTATGGAGAGGTAAGAGCTTGGCTCTTGAAATTCTCTTTTTTTCATTGTGTAAATGCTATTGTTGTGAATGTTTAGGCATGCGTGTGGGTTGTTTTTGGAGATGGCCTAGGGATGGTGTAGGAGAAGACTATGGCGTATTTCTATGGAAGGCATAATTTTTTCAGGGAGGTATAATTGTGGAGGGAGTTGGGATCTGGGTTCCACCTTAAAAATAAATAGCTTGCAAATCTTTACTTGTTATGGGGTACCATAAGAGGTTTGGGAGGCATAAGGAAATGCGAGGAATAAGGGGTACTTGGAGGAGGTATAAGGGCATGTCAGGGATCTAAAATGATGTAATATATATATATATATATATATATATATATATATATATATAAATATATATTATATATATATTTGGCGGTTTATTCTTAGGAGGTGATACCCATTTCCCCTTTGGGAGGCATAAGAAGCATCCCCCATAGTATCTTGCTCCTTTGGCTTGCATGATGAAGCTTGAGTTTTTTTTTCTATGTTTTAATGTGGTTACAAACTGCATTATGTTTTCGACTGTGTTTTAAATGTGAAATTTGCATGTGTGTTTGTGGAATCTTGTTGTTGTCATGAGTTGAAACAAATCTCTCATTGAAATAAAGAAAATGGAGGATATTTATGTTGTTGTTCTAGAGAAGAGGAAAAAAAAAGAGAAGTTTGACAGTCCTTGTTGAGATTATTCTTATTGGAACCCTTTCCCACTTTGAAGTGGATGATCTTGTATATAATTGTGTTGGAAAGACTACTCTGTTTTAGCCATGAAAGTTGTAATTGATTACTGAAGAATATATCTTATATTCAGTCATGTGCATAGAAAAGAAAGATATGCATTTGGTATCTTGTAATTTGAAAATAAATGGGAAAGAAGTTGTAAGATATTCCTTTGAAATAATAGAAGTTTTTTTCCTTGATCATATGATATTATTTCCATTGGAAATATGTGTTTAATATAGAGTAGGAAATCTCTATTTATAAAAGTGAAAAGGAAGCATGTATGAAGAAATATTGCGCTGCTCTGTGTCATTTGAAATGTTTAATTTAAAAAAAAAAAAGAATAATAGAAGTTACATTATTGTCTTTTTCTTTTGATTGAAGGAAAGCAAACTATTTAAAACTAGCATGGAATAAATTCAATGTTTGCATAGCAAAAGAGATAGTTTAATCTCTTTTCTTGAAATGTACAAACTTTGTTTCTACTTCACTGTATACTTTGTAGATTCCTTTTTATCAAATGTCTAAAACAACCCTGCAAATCTATAAGAGACAAATGCATTATTAAATATGACTTAATGAGATCAAAATGATCCCCAAACTGAACTAAAACAATCAAGAAATTTTTAAATAACCCTTCAAATCAAGTAAAGGTGAAATTACAGGTCTTACGCTATGTGATCATTGGTAATTTCTAAATGCAAATCAATCAATCAAATTTAATCTTGCAATCTATCCTACAACCTTCAAAGTGAAATCCGTTATGCATGTTTGCAAAGATGAAAAAGAATTAATGACAAATTTGAATAAAATTGATAAGTTAAAAATACTAGTTAACTTTTAAGTTATAGAAAGATGTTTTCTCAAAACTGAATCTTTAAAATTTTGCAAAATCAAATTCTTCAGGTTTATGTGTAAAGAGGACATCGAGAGATTTCTAAATAGTGCTTGTTTTCGAAAAACAAAGTTCCCTATCAAAATTCATGGCCTTCTGAACTTTTTACTTCATTTCGGGCTCAAAATAATCTAACTGTCAAATTTAAATGAGTAAAATATTCTTGGGCAGACCTGCGAGCTAAATATTTCTTTTTTTGCTTTTTTTCCAAAAGGTGCAAAGTCATGAAGTTTCCCGTCGCTCCACTATTCAACAAGCCTTCATTTTGTCTAAAAATGATCTAAGTCCAAAAAGTTAATTTGGCAATTTTTCCTCCGCTGCCCCGTCGCCCCACAGCCAATCATTAATCGACACATGGTTTTGTTGGTCATCGGAAGAGGCTTGGATAGGTTTTAAACTTAAACGCTTTCAAAAATAAATTTCATTTTTTTTTTGTAAGTTTCCTCTGGAGCCCTGCCGGCCCACAGTGAATCAGGTGCTACCACATGGCTTCATGAGGCATTGGTTGAGGAGAAGATCTTTTTAAGCCTTAATGCTTCAAAAAAAAATTGAAATTTTTTTCAAACTATCCCCGTCGGCCCGCGATCCCGCAGCTAACGGTTGGCTGAGGCACAGGTTCATTTTGACCATTTTTCCTTTCCTTTTGAAAAGTCAAAATTTCCAAATGTTCCCCGCTAACCCGCTGACCTGCAACTAATAAGGAGCTGCCACGTGGCCTCCCTGGGCATCGGTGGAGGTTCGGGTGTAAAATTTGCTTTATCCCAAAAGGGAAAAAGTGCTAAATGCCTTCCCCGGTCTGTTGGCCCACGTCTAGGAAAATTTTTCTTCCCCGCTCCACCGGTCTTCTTTTCTCCTCTGGGTGAATTTTCTCTCCAAAGTGCACAGGCCTGAGTTGGAGAAAATTTTACTTCCCAGGCCCACATGCCCGCTCTTGGGAAAAATTTCACCCCAAGTGTCGCCGGCCCATAACTTGAGAAATATGAGGAGTTAGGAGGACTTATTTTTATCAGTGGAAAGGTAAGGAAATTCCCTGTCTAATGGGAATTTTTTCAGGAATTTTTAATTGGGTTAATCATGGGAAAAATCAAATTGAATATTTAACTGAGTTTTGGGAGTGGGTAAGTAAGAATTTACTCTGATGATTTTAAATATGTATTCTTTCCCCACCCCTGTTGTGGAATTAAATACCTTGGGTATTTAATTGTTTTGGACCCTTAACCCTTTAATTTCAAATCAGGGAATATTTAGCTAAAATATCATTGTAATCAGTGATTAAATTAATCCCTAAGGAGATTTGAGTTAGGTGTGGATTTATTACACTTATTGATTTATAATGTGGAATAAGTAATTTTTATAATGGGAAAAGTTATTAGTTGAATTTGATTGTCCTTGAGACTTTGGTTAATTATTCCATAATTTTTCTAACTAAACCTAGGTTGTTCTTGGTTCTCAATTACAAAATGTTAGCGGGAATTACAAATCATACTTGTATACCATGTGGAAGGAGAATCTATTTCTTTATTCTCAAAGACCTCAACATCCCGACTAGTGTATACCCTCCTCGTTTTTGGATCTATAAGTTTGTATCCAAGTTCTTCATCAATGTATCCTAAGAAGATAAGTTTTTCTAATTTCATATCAAGCTTAGTTATTTGTTTCTTAGGAATGTGCATACTCGCTTTACATACAAATACTCTAAGGTGTGAAATAGATGGCTTATGGTCTGACCATGCTTCCTGAGGTGTTATTCCATCAAGAGCTGCAATGGGAACTCTTTTTAGTAAATAAACTATCATTTTAGCTGCTTCAACCCAAATTTTTTTGATAAACTTGCATCATCAATCATACATCGCACCATATCCATGATAGTACAATTTAACCTTTCAACAACACCATTTTGTTGCGGTGTGTGAGGAGGAGACATTTGATGATGAATGTCATGTGTTTTCAAAAAATCATTGAACTCATTACTGGTGTATTCTCCCCCTCGATATGAGTGGAGTGTTTTTATTTTCCTACTAGAATATGTTTCAACAAGGGCTTTATTCTTCTTGAAATTTTCAAAATATTGTTCTTTTGTAGAAATATAATATATCCACATTTTTCTTGAAAAATCGTCAACAAAGAGCATGAAACATTTAAACCTAGAGTCTCTAGGTCTCATTGGTCCACATAGATCGGTATGCACTAAGTCAAGTTCTGAATTAGCATGAAATGTATTATGTTTGAATTTTTCTCTATTTTTTTTTCATGACAAACAATGCCGACATTTATCTGTACCCTTTTTTAGAGGTGGTAAACCCCTAAATATTTTGTATCGACGAAGTATGTCAAGATAGCCAAAAGTCACATGTCCAAGTCATTGATGTCATAGTTGAGTTGATGATGTATCCTTGGCTACAAGTGCTTGATCATTTCTTTGAATAAAATCCAACTGAAACATTCTTCCCACATTCAAAGATTCTGCAACAATTTTGGAGCTTCGTGACTTATCTCGAAATAGGCACATATTTTTACCACCTTTACAATCAAAGCTAATTTTGAGATTGTGATCTAATAATTGACTCATGGATAACATATTTTTTGTTAAGCCATGGACATAAAGAGAATCTATAATTTTACCCTTATGATTCCCAAGTGGTAGTGAAATGGAACCAATGCCTTCAACACTATATGATGTATCATCACCCAAAGAGACATTATTTCTTGTGGGTGTTTTACTCGTTGTGAAGAACCAATATTTCTTTCTTGTCATGTGTCAAGTTGCACCCGAGTCAACATACCAAATTTGATTTATAGAATTGGATACTTCAATTGATTATGCATAATATAGGAAGTCATCATCATCAAATTGATCTTCCTTTTCGGTTACATTTCCTTGTTGAGTTGCTTTCTTCTTCCACTTTTGATTATGATGTCCCTATTTACTTTGTTGTTGGCCAAATTTTGTTTGTTGGTAATTAATATTTTTACCACTTGATGATCCTTGTCGGAATGTGTTGTACCAACAATTCTTTAACTTGTGTCATTTTCGACCACAAATAAGACATTCTCTTTGGTCCTTTGGGACTTGTTGAGTATTACCTTTCTTCTGAGGTAGTTTACTAGACTTAGCCTATTTTTTTTCCTTTCTGATTAGAAGCAAGTGCCTGCTCTTCAATTTTAGTAGTTGAGTGAATAAATTCCTCTTATTGTAGCATATTCACTAACTCTTAAAAAGTTTTTGTTTGACCAGTTATGTTGAAAGTGGTCAAAAAAATCCTATAAGGAGGAAGATCTCTCAATATAATAGGCATGAGTGATGTGTCAGTTACTTCTTCTTCCGAAGCTTGAAGTGATGCATGCAAAGTTTCTACTCTTATAAAAAACATTTCAACTTTCTCTGTTGGTTGCATTTTCAATTTTAATAGTTGACTCTTGAGATGAAGTATTGTGTTCTTATTTTTGGAATCATATATTGTTTTCAAACTATCCCAAGATTATTTTTCTTTTGTGGTCTCATGACTATGAGGTTGTACCTCATCCGAAATACTAAAGAATATTATTAACTTTTCTTTTTGATTTGCACGACCAAATGTAGCTTGTTGTGTAACATCTGTTGCATATCTTGTTAATGTACTAGAAACAATGGACCATATATTTTTAAAATCAAGTTGTGCGTGATTGTTTTTCCATGCTAGATAATTATAACAGTGCAAAAGTTGAGAATCTAGAAAAAATAATTTTGGTACCGTAATTGCAGTCATTGTGAAAAGTAATAAAAAGTAGAAGAAAAAATTAAACACTTTCCCCCCCCTAAAACATACATAGCCCCCAAAAAAATATTATTTTATTTATTTTGGGCTCCTTTTCAGCCGTATACAATGAATTTTTGGCACTATTGGCCATATTACAACTTTGGCTCTGTGGTTGATTTTCAAAAATAAAATTTTGGACTCTTTCACCTCTTTTCAAATACAAAAATATATTTTTTGCAATTTTAATAAAATAAATATTATTAAAAACTAGACCAAGATGTAGATCTCGCAAAAACACACACTTTAATAAAAAATGACACCTTAATCCAAGGTACCAGTTCAAAGTTATGCCTTTTTTAAATTGCAATTTTAATATCTTTCAAGGCCCCTTTTAAAAAATGAAAAAAAAATCTCCTAATTTTTTTCACAGCGTCCAAAAATGTAAAAAAATTTAGATGTGATTTTTTTAATAGAAAAATATGTAGATAAAGGCTATCGTGCATGCGTAGAACATTTTAGGACACAACTGCAGTTCAACCACTTTACCTAAGAATTATAATAACCCTTGGCCACCTTTTTTAGTATTGATTTCCTCCTTCCTTTGGCTTCACGCATGTATATTATTGGCACACAATTTTGGACACTTAATATTTTGCATGCAACGTTGAATTTATTTCTTCCTCTATGTTGGATTTGTTTTATTTTTCTATGGAGGCACATCTTCTTCTTCTCTTGAATGTTCTTGAATTGTGAATGTAATCTCTTGGTTGATTGCAGGCTTTGGAAAGTCACTTTGGATAAATATCTTCTCACAGGGACATAGAATTTTCTTGCCATATATATGAAAATAAATAGCACAAAGAAGAGGAATTAGAATTTATGTGTGGAGCTTGAAAATATTTTGTCCCCACAGTACAAAAAAAATGTATATAGATATATATTTTAAAATACTTCCAATTTAAAAAAATTGTAGGTATAGGTAATTTTTATAAAAAAACCAGAGAATGAAACAATGGCACCTTTTACAATAGAGTTACATCCAAGTCTAAAAGGGATTATGATTACACTCCAGGTGTTCTTCAACTAAAAATAATCCATGAACCAAGGTGTGGCTTTGGGTAGGGGCTGTGAAGTGGTTGGGGTATCTATGGCTCCTCCTAGCTCTGTAATTTCTCCAAATCTCCCTAAAATTCCCTAAAACTTCCTACACTCCTCTTTCAATCAAAATGTTGCTTTGATACCAAATCTTAACAATGAATACTTGAAAACAATATTTGACACAAAATATTTTTACATAAATAAGATGGTGCTTGTGTATTTTATTAATATCAAAATCAAGCATTAAAAACAAATGAGAGAGCTATAATATTTATAGATATTGGATAGATTCTATCTCATCCACAATATATGGAAAAAAATCATCTAGTTTGAGAAAATATGCAAAAATAGCATATTTCCCCTACCTATGCCAATTGCCCCTCATGGAAATCATTCGGGAACAAAATATGTAAGATAGAACATGATCCCAAAAGCATAGGGATGAGAACACTATCATTGAGTTAACTAACAACTAAGGATAACTAATACCTATTGAGATAAGTTTAAATTAATTAAATTAAATACTTTAACTTATATCATTTATTCAAATATAAACTAGTGATGAATTAAGCTAATTCTTATTCCTAAAAAATTTAAGCACCATAAATGGCTCAATGCTTTTTATTCTCATTCATTCATCTATCATTAACTCATGCTCTCTTATTCCTGGTTTATTTTCGCACTTGGTGAATATGTACTCTCTTTAAACTAATTCAACATTTCATAAATTTTGAATAATGTTTTGGAGTCATGTATTCTTACATTCTTAGACTTTATTTATTATCTCTTTTTGATTTTTACATTGATCCCTTTGAGTTACACATGATTGAACCACGTGCCTCGATTTTAGGATCTCATGCATTTTAAGAGTGTTGTCTTATTATACTTTATTTTAAGTCTCTTGAATTTAAATATCCATGATTCATCCACGTGTACCACTTATAGATCTTCATGTATTCTGATTCTTTTACTTTTCAAATATAAACTCTTTACTCTTGGGTAATAGATTATCCATATCTACAATAAGTTTATCCTTTTATGAGCTTTCATATTTTTGTCGATATCTTGATTAACAATTATGTTGACAGAATCAAAGATAAAAATATTAGAGAGTTTTGCTAGGGTTTAGGTCTTAGTTATTTGTTCATGCATGCCATCACCCGTACCATTATCATACTATTATCCCTTCGGGTTTTTAGTAGGATTTTTACTCATTAATTTTGTTATGTGGGTATTTTACTCTACCTTTAGGGTGGCAGAATGCTCCATTTTAATGGCCTCTAATTTGACTCCCTAATCTACTAATGAATGGCTCATCGATAGAGTGACTAAAAACAATGGCACCAAAAAAATCACGAAACTTTTACCTGAGGTAATGAGTCGGATACTCCTTTATCTAATGTTGTTATCTATTTACTGAATTTTAATCATGCATGTAAATGGTTTGAAAATTATACCCTGGTTGGGTATTTTGTTCACTGAGTCCCCCCTAAGATCCTTTTGAAGAAATGGGTTCATAACCACTGAAAGAGTCATGGGGTTAAACTCTATGGATTTAAAAACCTCACAAAGGGTTTTTTCATTATGTTTCTCCAATCCAAAACATTGTAAGTCCATTTTTAACCATGGTCCTTTGTTTATTTGTAACTCCTTAGTTACTTTATTGCACTGGGCATGGGACTTTCAGGTTTCTGAGAAATCCAAGCTCAAAGTTGTTGTTTGGATTGAAATTCTAGGACTCCCCATACCACCTTGGGGTTTAATTGGGGACTTAGTAAAACCCTTAGGGAGGCTCATCTACAATGAGAAAGAAAAAATTTTCATGCTCGTCATCAACGCCATGTGTGCGTGAGATCAATTTGTTAAAGGAATTAAAATAAACCGTTGATATTGATATTGGGGACACCCATTTCTCTCGAAGGGTACTTCATATCAACTTACCTAATAATTGTTGCCATTATCAATCACCTGAGCACATGATTCATGAGTGTCCTCTTATGGCCGAATCTCATCCTACACCCGCTGATAAACTTCCAAAAAACTCTAAAGTCACCCCTTCTTTTAATGTTTATTCAACCATCACTAACAAAAAGGGTACTTTGCAAGGATCTTCAAAACGCTCAGCTCGCACTTATCATCTAGTTATTACTAATGGTTCTTATATGTCCATGACAACTGTTAAATAATATGAGCCTGTGAAATCCGAGCCTTCACCTTCCCGCACACCATTAGTTACGTATTATTTTACCCCTATTAAACTTCCTCATCTTCCTGCCATTTCTCCCTTGGCCCTTCTTAAGTCATTTTTGTGGACAACTCATCTCAAATGTGTAATACTCAACTTACATGCTCTCGTAGCCCATCCCCCGTAGAGTAAGGTGAGTATATACAAAACAAACATTGTCCTTGGAATTTAGGATATCTTTCTTAGTTTTTTCTCGGGTATCTTCTTCTTATAATAAATTTTCTAACCTTTCCAATATGTATAATGAGGGTAATATGTTCTTAGAATAATCTCAATGATTTTTTATTCTTTTAATATACGTGGGCTTACTGAACCAACACTGTGTTATTTGGTCAGGGACAATTGTCTTCATTTTTGTCAGATGAAAACTTTATGTCTACAAGTAGTCAAGCTAGATAGATTTTTGTTATACTTTGTATCTCTTTTAATTTGGCCCCATGCCATTTATTATACCTCTAATTATGAGCCTGGTGGTGGTGGAGTCATGACCTTGATTTCTCTTGACATTGTTTAGCATGTGATTTTCTAGGGATTATACTTGACGTATCAAGTAGTATGGTCTCTTTTTGATTTAGATGGCTATATTTTTTAGGTTAGCCAATATCTATGTTTCTAATGATGTGGGAAAGCAAGATATTATTTATTATTGGTTTTCCAACTCCTTGTCAGGGGCTCTATGAATCATTTGCTGTGAATTTTATATGGTTGAAATCCTAGAGGATAAGATTGGGCATCTTACTATGTGCTTGTGTTCGGGAGAGAGGGAGGATTGGTTTTATTTCAGGCACAAGCTTGGAAATTTTGATCACAATATTCCCTTTTGGCACAAATCCTCTTATTCCTTGTTCACTTGGTTTAATTTTAGATAAGGAAAAGATCAAATTATTTAGTAGCTAGTTCACTCCCTCATGACCAATAATGGTTTTTTCTATCTTTCCCATGTTTTGTGTTGTCTTGTTGTTGTTTCTGACACTAATTTTCTATCATACCATTCTCCCATATTTTTCAATGTTACATGGTCTAAACCTACAAAATATCACCATGTTATTTCTTATTTTTTCTTAACATCACTCACCTTAAGCATTCTCAGATTGTGTCACACATACAATGAGTATAGAATTTGGTTAATCGTCCTTCTAATGGCTCAAGATGGATCACTTAGTCGAATGATGCTATCAAGTGCACCACCACCTTTCTCTATATATATGGTAAGTAGGCATCCATCTTTAGGAAAAATTCCCATGAGGATTCATATCGTGAGTTCTCCAAAATCTGATAAGAGCTTAATGCATCACCTTTCAATTATGTTCTATAAACCCAAGCTTCATGTTGGTGAAACACTCTTAAAGTCCACAAATCCTACTAAGCCCATCGGGTGTAGCTTCATACTCTCCTACATTATCTTAAAATTGTGGATTGAGATTCTAAGGAATTCTTTGCCATGTTGTGCTCCAAACATTCTTTATAAAAGATTAAGGCAATATCTCAGGGAAATGCTAGGTTTACAAACTTTCTTGAGATTATCTATCTTTTGTGCATCTTTATCATGAGGTTTTTACTAGTCAACTTTCTGCTCCATCTCAGGACACGTCTATTTTAAAATGTCTCCAAGTGGTTCCTTAAAAATTTTCACAAACCCAATGGGTTTCCCGTGATAGGAATTTATCTGTTTCTATTCTTTAAAAAGTTACCTTTCAAATGGCTTCAGATAAAGCTCCAAGGGTTGATGGATTTCTTGTTAAATTTTATCAAGCTCTGTGGGAAACACTTGGTCCTGATCTCCACAATGTCTACATGGTATCTCTGGAGACTCAATCTTTGGGTGACCTAATCAATCAAGGAAATATCAAATTCATCCCCAAAATAGGATATCCTAAGATAATTTCTAATTAGAGACGCATTAATTTTATTAACATGTCTTACAAGATCATTTACTAAGGATTTGGCTAATAAGATTTTTAATATTTTACATTTGATAATCAGAAGTGACAAAATTGGATTCTTTAAACACAGGTATATTCTTGGTAATATTATAGACATCTGGGAGGGTATTGAATGGGCTCGTCTTTCCTCTCAAAAATATTTATTTATCAAAATTTATTTTTCTAAATCATATGAAAAAATTGAATGGTATTTCATTTTAACTATGCTCCAAGCTTTAGGAATTGGTCCTCGCTTTGTTAGGTATTTGCAAATTCTCTTTCAAAATGTTGGTTTCTGTATTTACTATCAATTGTGCCTAGTTTTCTATGTTTTTTTGTTCAGATGTATTAGGAAATTTCACATCCTATCCCCTTCCCTTTATGTGTTGAATTTTGTATGATTTAGTTATCTTCTTATCAATAGTGCTTCTCAAGGATTAGTGAAAGGTATTTATTTACCTTCTTCTACTTAGAAGCTTATTAATGGTATTTTACTGATGATTTTTTTCTCACACTCTTGGAGGATGAGGAATCTGTTCATCATGCTCTTGATTATCTGGATACTTTTTGTCTTTCTTTGGGTTCTACTATTTAATGGGAGAAAACTCACTTCTATCGACGATCTCAATCTCCCACTATGGCTTAGTTGTCTGATATGAAATGGATTTGGATCCAACCTGGTGTGTAGTTTAAATTTCTTTGCATCCCTTTAAATTTTTAGGCTAGTTTAGCTCATATTTTGTTTTAGGTGGTCCAACATGTTGAATGTGAAATTTATTTTTGGATCACCAAATCAATTTCTCTAGTAGGGAAATTTCAAATATGCTCTAAGGTTCTGACTGCCACACATGTGTATTAATTTTCATGATGGGATCCTCTAAATGCTATTTATGCCAAACTGGAGAAGCTTCTTGATGATTTATAATGGGACAACACTAAAAGGCATAAGGTGTTACATAGGGTTTCTTAAGAAGTGTGTTGTATGCCTAAAGATGCTGGTGGTTTGGACTTAATTTATGTCAAACACTAGGGTCAGGATATTTGTGTTAAATGGATATTTCGTAGCCTAGAAGGGAATGAATTATGTAAACTTATCCTTTGGGATGGTATTTTCCAGGGTATCCCTCTGGGCAGGATCACTTGTAAGGGTCTTATATTTCAATCTCTCCTTCTCTACCTTGTTTCGGTTAAGATTAAGGGTACTTTTATTCTGTAGAGTATTTGGAAGGCTTGGGAATTTCTCAAGCCTCACCTTCTTTGGGTTGGAAATGGCTTTAGATTTAGAATATCTCTTAATTCCTCATCTCTTTGGTAGTCCTCTCTTTTTTATTTTCAATATTCCCCCTGGAATTAGATCCTTAGGCTAAATATCTTAGATTTTTCAAAAATGGGATTAATTTTTTTTGGGAATTTCTTTTGCAAGAAATATCATTCCTAGCTTTCTTGGGAGACTCTATCTTTGAAATTCCACCTTCTTCATACATATTTTGCTTCTATCTAATAATTAATTAACTTTATTCCTAAATATTTATTCCTAATTTTTTCACCTATACAGTGGTTTGCTTGGGGATTGAACCATGTTATTTGTAGTTTACAAAAAATATTGGCATATCTTTATAACTAACATTTTGTTCCATTTATGAAAATACAGAAATAGTTTCATATTTAATAATGTTCCTGTTGATTATGATTTCTTTGTTATAACTAAAGTGGCTATGATTTCTACTTATATGCTCCATATTCAAAAGCAATTTTAAAAAGTGTAGTTAGATGTGGAGTATATCCAATGCCTCCTTAATCATTGGGGTTTGACTCCCTATGTCATCAATAAGGTGCCCCTAAATGCACCTCTATGTTTCCTCTCGCCACCTTAGTGTTATCGTTTTCCACCTCTTGTTAAAGGATGGGGGGTCCTCACCACCATCTGAAGAGTCCTTGGAGGAGGTACACTCGTTTAAGTATACCTTCACCAAAGTTTTCTCTGTTTGGTGATCTTGTTTGGCTTGGATTGTCTCAAGACAAATTACGTTGGCTAGATTTATCCATTTCTCCTCACCGGCATGATGAATATCCTTCTAAAAATCCAAAGTAGGAAACTAGCTAGGGTGGGTTGGAGTTTATTTTTGACAAGGCTCACCCCTCTAGTTCAGGTTAGGGTTATAAGCCCAATAGTCTACCTATTACTCCACCCCCTACCACCATGTTTGCAGTTTCTATTTTATGTTTATGCTCTTTTTTTTTTAATTTTTCACTTTGTGGTTATTAATGTAAGTTCTTTGAGGTGACTTGGCCTCTCTCGAGGCCTTTTTGGATTGATCTTATTGGACCCTCATTAGAAACTGAAAATCGAATAAGTCTTGAGGAAGAGGAAGAGCACGGGTGCTCAACGCATGTAAGGAGAAATTCACTCAAGGAAAGGTATGCGGGAGAAATAGTTAGCACGTGGAAGTAGGATAGAGTTCAAGGAATTAGTAATTTTATCATATATAGTATCACAGGAAAAATAGGTGAATGCTCGAGTAGGTTTGACGAGTGGATAAGGTGTTAGCCTAGAGTCTTGGAACTCAAGGAAAGAATATTCTAGGAAGGGATTATTCTAGAGGAGGATCATTACAGTTAGTGGAGGATTTTGCAAGATGACATAAGCACTCAAGTATGGAGGGGCATTTTTCCATCTAACATGCGGTTTGATCATGGAAAAGGTTATGGCAGTGAAGGAGAGCCCCCATTTTCTATATAAGGAGGGTTTTGGATCAAGAAGAGGATGTTGGATGATAGAGAAAGAAGAAGGGTACACAGGTATGAGTATAGGGATGCATGTATGAATGTGATTTGGTCCAAAACTATAGTTGTAATGGAAGAACATAACTAGGGCTCTTTGTGCAGAGTAGTTTTGTAGGGTTACATTGTTATTCCTTGATGTATTCAGTATAATATGACACTTTTTGATGTAATATGTATAATATAAATGATTATAATCAATATATGATGCTATGTTCCGAATATCTATGTTTATGGACCCAACCCTAGTGTTTTTTCATATTATTTATAGTTCAGATTTGTTTCTCTTATTTTGTTGCAATGTTTATATGTATATCATGGTGCATTTATGCTTAGAGCTAGTTCCTATACCTCTTTATTAGATTATATGCATTGTTCCTAAAAATGTTCCTCCATTAATGGTGAAGAATTCTCACAAGGATCACATAAAAGAGGGGCTCAATACCTACATGCACCTCGAGTTAGCACCCAACTTGTGTTGGGTGATAGGCTGACATGCTTGGGGTTTAAAGGGAGTAGGGAAAAAGTGACTACATCTTGGTTATGTTGCCGATACCTCTTTTGAAGCTATTGTGAAAATGGTGTCTGATGGAAAAACATTTGACCTTGGAAACCATCAAGATTTGGATTTAAAAAATGAAGGATTAGTTTACACAACAACTCAGTAATGGATGTGAGTTTGATGCACATAAATGGGTAGAAGAGCACCTATATCGTGAGCTTTATGAGACCTTATTTTGTTATTTCCCAGTAGAGTTGTATGAATTTTTATCAGTATATGCATCAAGGAGAAGTTTTTATTATAGACTTCATTTTTACACCCAAGAAGAGTATCAGAGGCTACATGATGCTGATATGACCTAACATGTATCATTTATCATTAGTGGAGTGGAGTGTTGGATAGTTATACATTATAATATGTGGTTTCTATGTATTATTTCCTAGATATTATTGATTTTGAGTTCTTGAGGGAGCCAAGAGGATGATTCTTGCATGTTATACCATACAACCATTAAGATCATGATCATTAGTCTCAGTATAGAGTCATTTCCTATGGGTGGCTAACTACCCTCTAGGAATGGGGTGCAGAAGATAGTGTGAAAAGAGATGGATGACCTTGCGATGAAAATGGAGAGAGAGGAGAGACAACTCAAGTATAATGAAGCGTGAGAAAGGAAGTTGACGAGACAATGAAAAGTTGTAAGAGTGATGGACTTATGGAGATAGATGTTGTGGGATGGATGTAAGGTTTGCGTGGAATACGTAGAACATGAGCATTCTATGTTACTGTTATCCATATTTCTCCCATGGGTCAAATATCAGATCGGAAATGACCCTGCAAAGAAGGAACCTAAAAAATCTCATTCAGATCTATAAATTAGTTGTAGAAGGACTCAAAAAATGAAGCGGTCAAGGACGAGAAAGGATAAGGGACCCTGTGCTAAAGAAACAACTATGTCAAATAGTTTCCACGTCTTAAATCCATTTTTCAAGTTACAGGACTCAATGGTGGAGTACAAGGGTAAAAAAAGAGGGGCAGTGCCACATAGGAACTGAGAGTAAGAGAGAGAAGAAAAATAAAGATCTGAAGTCCTCGGGCTCGAACCGTTCAAGAAAAGATCCAAAATTACTAAGCATGAAGGAGGCAATGGAAGGAAACGCGTGTCCTAACAACGCTTCTTCAAAGGAGAATGTAGAAAGGGAAGCCCAAAATTTCACTAGGATTCCACGTGTCTAGAGCCCTAAAAATTTGTGGGACCATTGAAAAATATTCAACTAAGCAAAGATGCCAGGTGTTAGCTCAATGAAAAACTAAAAAAGAAGCCCATGGTGATGACTCAAAACCAGCCATCCACGTACCAAATAGTAAAACAGAGTCAAAATCCAAATAGAGTGGGCCTCAAAATTGGCTTAGTATAGAAGTGTAAGTAGAGAATGCCAAGTGCCAGTGTGGCACATCTCCAAGAGTTAGTCCCAGAGCAGAGACC
Source organism: Taxus chinensis (assembly GCA_019776745.2). Lineage (NCBI taxonomy): Eukaryota > Viridiplantae > Streptophyta > Pinopsida > Cupressales > Taxaceae > Taxus > Taxus chinensis. Next base: position 116,261,593 of record CM034155.1, on the reverse strand, counting down.
CAAATGAGCATGAGCTCACCACGTAGCCCAAAGTCTAAAAAGTAAGGACCATAGAAAATTCCATAGACCAGCGGAGGTGGATAAGTGTCAAGTTTATGCTTCTCTAAAGGAAAACTTTGAATAAGGCTTTCAAGCAAGCACGGTACCTCCATGTGTCCAATCTTATAAAGGGGCAGAGTCAATTGAATAGTCAATGCATAAGCCAATTTTGTGGAGGCTACCTAGTGTCTAAATGGTGCTGATCCAAGGATTGGAGATAGAGAAGGTTCCCAAATGAGCGTCAGGCTTATGCGTGTCACAGATCAAGAGATATGCCCCGTCAAGCAAAAGACTTAGCCAAAAAAAACAAAATGGACAACAACTCCGCGCAAGGGAAAAATTCAGCATTTGGGCCTGAGTCAATGAAAGCGGGCCACTGGGGGAAACTCTAGTTTTTCTCCATTTGTCATCCCAAAAGGATAAAAGTCACAAAAAGTGCTGCAACTCCGCGCAAGGGAAAAATTCGACATTTAGACCCGAATCAAAGCTAAAGCGGGGAGTTAGAGGAAAAGGTGAAAATTTTCCTTTTGTCAAAAGGAAAAAAGGTAAAGATGGAAGTGTAACTCCTAGCCAACCAAAGGGTGCCACGTGTCTAGGCAGAGCTTTGGGGCCACGGGGGTTTTTTTAGTTTTGTGTTTTTTGTGCAAAAAGAAAAAAAGATAAATTGTGGACCTGTAAGCTTGATTTTTGTTGTAATCTAGTTGCCATGTGTCCCATATCAAAAGGGTGACCCATTTTTCAAAATTTTTACCCACCCATTCATACAGACACAATACAAAATTAGAAGGGGTATATATTTCGACTCAGGGCTCGAAATATTACAAATCTAACAAAGGTAAATGACCTTGCCTTAGAAAAGTAGACCTATAGAACTCATTTGGGGGTGTTGTGATTCTACACTAAAATTTTTGGCATGCCCAGTGGGACAAAGAAGTCTCCATCTTATTATAGTAAGATTGATGTACACTTGCTGTGATTCTAACTTTTAAGATGTTCTAAAATATACATCATGTGACTCCAGAAGAAACAAATCCACTAGTTTCAGTAGTCCAAGCAAGTTGATGAGAAGAATAAAACAACACTCAAGAACTAGAGAAGAGGAATTATTTATCTATCTAAACTTATCCCCAGATAGAGTGAGGGAAGGAAGAAGAACCCAGAGGTCTCTATCTCCACCAAAAAGGGCCTTACCAACACCTCCTCTTGGAAAAACGTTCTCTCAATCAAGAGCGGTGCTCAGGCCGATCGGGATGGCTCAACCAAATCCTTATGTCAACTTCACCGGTAGCATCCCACTCACTCTAAATGCACATAATCCAGTTCTGATAGTAGCATTAAATAGCATTTCATATTTCACTGGGGAAACCATACTTCTCTTGGTGATTATGTCCAAGCTATTACAAATGTCTATACAATCCACAAAATCCATGAGATGGAAATTACAATCAAGTTACTCACCTATTCACTCAAAGGGAAAGCTTCACAATGGTTCAAAAGCCTTGAGGTAGGATCTATCAAAAATTAGAACCAGCTGTACACAGTTCTCCATAACCAGTTTGGAGAGAAAGGTGATAACTTAGCTTTGTTGGAGCAACTAACAAAAATTAAAAGAGCCCCGAACGAGTAGCTGACACACGTCAACCTTAGATTTCAGTAGACATGGGATAGGATTCCAACAACAGTAAATCCAACTAATGAAGGTTCCTTCCTATACTTTCTTAGGGCTTTAAATTCTGATATTTCTTTGATGATTTAGTCAATGGGGGGCACAACCTTACCTGCAGCCTATAGCCTTTCCATAGGGGCTAAGAACCATTTGATTCAGGCCTACAAAATTTCTCCTAGGCCATAAATGCCTCTATAACCTGAGTTAGGAAGCTCAGATGCTAGCCAAACACCTACGTTAGCTCCTATACCTACCCCCAGTAGTCAAAGCTCAGCTTAAGCATCCATGTCATCATCTAACACCTCTAAGTAACTCCAGGAAGTCATGAAATAGCTTCAAAACCTGGGAATGAGATAGTAACCATCAAAAGACAACAAGCTTAGAGTTCTTGGCCATATCAGTCTCAGTCTCAGTATCAGACTAGACCCCAGTACAAGTAAAATAGGCCCCCATCTCAGACTGTAAATCAGATCTAGAAACAAGGATAACCCCAAGCTGCTAGACCTTTCAGGTCATATGATCCAAAAAAATCCTCAATGTCAAGGGCATTAGTTCCAGCACAATAATAGCATGGCACGGGAGTATGCTTGGTGTTTTCCATGAAATCAGCCACATAACCAATCAATATCCTTTAATGATGCACTAAATCAGGCCTTGATGGTGCAAACTAGTATGGCATCACAGGAACCTAGCTAAGAAGGAGATCAGTGCCAGGGATCTCAACAAGAGGGACCTCCAAGTGAGACTATGCTTGTTAGTTGGCAAGCTAAAAACTTATATGGGATGAATAAGTTCCCTTCTCAAAGTATAACTGCCAATACACGGTCTAAGAGGAGAAATATTGGAGAAGGAAATTCACCAATCTCAAGTGATCCTCAACCCTCCATTTTTTAGCAAGGTATTGGCATTCAAAATAAAAATCTCAATGTGTAAAGTCAGTCCAAGCCACCTTCCAAACCTACTCATTCACTGGTTGTAACAACCCAGGTGTAAGAGAAAAATGTGCATGGGAAAGGGCAATAAAAGGATAAATCATTCGACATCATTGAGAAAATGAAGAAGACAAGTGTGAACATTTCACTATGGGAGTCACTGGCCATCCCATGGTAGAGGGATCTATTACAGACTATTATATAAAATTGGTCAAGCTCAAATCACACCCCTAACCAGCAAGAGAAAGTTCTTACCAATGCGGTTCAACCTAGGAGGAACCATGGAGAACAATAAGGTAAGAACCTGAGACCTCCTCCATTCTATGTATCATTAATTATTGGAGACAAATTGGTACACAACTGTATGATTGATTCGAGGGCTAGTAGTTATGTGATGCCTAAACAAATATCTAATCAACTGGGTCTCTAATATGAAGTCATCTCTAGAGGGGTAGTACAATTAGATAGGACATCCGTGATAACTATTGGAATCATTAAGGATCTGAGCCTCACTCTACATGCCTGCCCCAATATGACTATTTTGTAGAACATATCCATCATAGATTTTGCACCACATTTTACCTTGTGTTTGTCTAGAGACTTAACTGCCAAAATTGGAGGCTATCTGTCTGTTTATTTGTTACATATGCTCTTTAGAACAAGGTATGGGGAAAAAACCACAATAAGATCTAAACCCATTGTTTATTATCATATCGAATCATATGTGCCTAGCCCCATCAATTCCAAATTCTCATATTTTGATCAAGAAGACTTCCTAAACACTTATGAAGCAGATACCAAGGTGGGATGTATCCCAGACTTGACTCTCGACGAGTGGGCTAACAAAATTCATGCTTTTGACCCCTATAAGGAGATGGAATAATATGAGCTAGGTGTTTACTACCTACATGAAGAGAATCATACCCTTCCTGACCTAATCAATCCAAAATATAAGGATGACAATGAGGTATGGAAATTATTCTTTGAAGGGTCAAGGAGTAGACAAGGAACTGGAGGAGGAGCTATTATTGTGTCCCCAAAGGTATGAAATATTATTCATCCTTCATATTTCAATTTTCCTACTCAAACAACACTACTAAATATGAGGCTTTGGTCCAAGGTCTTCATTGGGCAAGGAAACTAGGAATTAAGAACTTGCAAGTGTTTGGTAACAGTGAATTGGTTTCCAATCAAGTTAGAACTACAATAGTAGGGTATGGGATCTCATAAAATATTTCAATGCCTTCAGCATTGTGTCCATACCCAGGAAGGAGAATGAAGATGCTAATAGGCTTACAGTAGTTGGAGCAATGTTTGATTTGGTTGATAGCATCAAAAGAGACAAAGAAAAACCACATATCCATATAGTTGTGAGGCCAGCGGTGCCAAATAACAACACATGTTAGCAGGTGTTCAAGAATGATCAGCAAACCATTAAATTTTTGCAAGAAGAAGCTGAATTCTCAGCTAGAAACCAAAGCATATTAGAACAACAATACATGAATCAGATAATACAACTACATAAAAACAAGCTTCCTAAAGGATTAGTGACTTTGGAGTCTATATTCAACCCTAATGATTAGTTTAGAAAAGAGAAGGATAACATGAAAATCAAAGGAGAAGATTAAGAGTAAATCCCAGTTGGAGAAGACCAAAAACTTCAAATTGGCAAAGTGGCGATCGAGCAAGAAAGGTATGAATTCATACAAATTTTCCAAGAATTTCCAGATGTGTTTTCTTGGATCTATGAAGACCTAAGAGGGTTCAATCCAAATCTAGCACAACACACAATTGAATTAGATCTAGTTGTTCATCCCATCGGGTAAAAATAGAGACCATTTAACCCACACATTAAGCCTCTAATGAAGAAGGAACTGAACAACCTGATAGAGGCAAGTATCATATTTCCAATCAAATACTCAAGCTGGGTTACAAATCTAGTCCCAGCCAAGAAGAAAAACGGAGAGATTAGGTTGTGTGTCGATTTTTGAGACTTGAACAGAGCCTCCCTCAAAGATCACTACCCAGTCCCTTCAATGGAGTAGATCTTGTAAGTCATGTCTTGGTTAGAGAGATTCTCCCTCCTATATGGCTACTTAGGGTACAACCAGATCATGGTGAAAAAATATTATCAGTTCAAAAGAGATTTCACCACCAAATGGGGCATCTATGTCTACAGAAAAATGTCATTTGGATTTTCCAATGTTGGAGCCAATTTTCAAAGGGAAATGGAAATGGCATTCAAAGGGCTGATAAAAAAAATAGTATTGATCTATCTAGATGACATCATGGTGTTTTCCAAAATTGTAATATACCACCTTTTCCACCTAAGGCAGGTGTTTCAAAGGTGTAGAAGATTTGGGGTGTCATTAAACCCTAAAAAATCCATATTCTTGGCCCATGATCATAGGATTTTATGCCATATTGTATCAAAGGAAGGACTAGAAATCAACTTGGAGAGATTTGAAGTAATAAGAGCATTTCCATTACCAAGCCACAAGAAGGCTCTTCGAAGCTTCTTGGAAAAATAGATTTTGTCCGCAGGTTTGTGCCAAACTTTACTACCCTTGTTAAGCCAATAACATTAATGCTGAAGAAGAGTTTATCATTCAGATGGAAAACTTAAGGAAAGATGATTTTTAGGCCATAAAAGAGGGTATATCGCAAGCCCCAACCCTCGTGAATCTAGATTTCTCTAAAGAATTCATATTGTATGCCTTTGGTGACAGTGACACAATTTCTGTAATCTTAGTTCAGCAGAACAAGGGAGGTACAGAATAGCCAATTGCTTTCTTTAGTCAAGGTCTAGAATATTATCAAGTGAGATACTCCATCGAAAAGCACTTGTTTGCAGTAATCAGAGGATTAAATAAGTTCAAGCATATGGTGTCAAATATTAAAATCTAATTGTTGGTATCTCATGCAGGAGTTAAGGAATTCCTTCTCAGCAAGGACTTGAATGAAAAACATGCAGGATGGATCACTCATGTTATGGAATATGACATTGAGATCAAGGTCTCTAAGTTGGTCCGTGGGAAGTGGCTGTTTGAACAACTAGCCTCATGTCAACAAGATGGAGCAAACAGTGAAAAGGATGTTATTTTTGTTCTATAAGGTAATCAAGAAGAAGAAATTGATGATGTACCAACTCCTTGTTGGACCCAAGACATGGTGCACTTCATTCAAATAGGCCTATGTCCTCATGGTATGAGTAAATAAAAAAGGATACATTTTAGACTATAGGACATCCCATATATTCTCATTAATGATGTCTTGTTCAAGAGAGATATCAATGGAATTTTGATGAGATGCATTAAGAAAGATCAGGTTGAGAGAGTGCTACAATAATTTCATGTCGAAGTAGCTGGAGACCATTTTTATCCAAGGGCGACATCACTCAAAATCATAAAAGTAGTTTATTATTGGCCCAAAGTGTTTAGTGAATGCTATATATGGATCAAAAGGTGTAAGAGTTGTGCATTATTTAAAGGCAAAGAAAGGCTAGCAAGACTCCCATTGCACCCAATTTCAGTTCACCAACCTTTCATGCAATGGGGATTGGACATCATTAGATTCATCAATCCAAATTCAAGCCAAGGTCACAAATGGATTCTAACAGCAACAAAATATTTCACCAAGTGGACTGAGGCAATGGCACTCAAGGAAGCTAATGAGTCTAGCATAATTTATTTCTATGAAGGGATAGTGACAAGATTTGGAGTTCCAACCAGTAGTATATTAGACAATGCATTGGCATTCATAGGTTCCAAGATCACAAGATGGGTTGTTAATAATGGGACTTACTTCAACACTTCATTGAACTATTACCCTCAAGGTAATGGTCAGGCTGAGTCCACAAACAAGAACCTGCTAAAGTTCATCAGGAGAAATCTTGATGAGAATCAAATAACTTGACACACAAAGATCAAAATGGCCTTATGGGCTAATAGGATAACACCTAAGATATCTACAAGAAGCTCTCTATTCAAACTTGTCTATGGGAAAGAATCAGTGTTTCCTATTTCACTTGAGTTGCCAGCATTAGAACGCATGAAGCAGCTAGAGATGTTTAAATTTAAACCAATGGAGGATAGGTATGCAGAGCTAATAGAATTAGAAGAAGTCAGATAGAAAGCACACTACGCAACAGAAAATAATAAGGAATCAATCAAGATATGCTTTGACAAGAAAGAAAAAGTGAGGACCTTCCAGGAAAGAGACCTGGTTTTGAAATGGGATGAAGATCAAGCAAAACCAGGAAGGCATTCCAAGGTTGATGCCATTTGGAGTGGCCCTTATATGGTCACAAAATGTAAGAGTAGCAATAATTTCCAATTATCTATATTGGAGGGTGAAGAGTTGTAGATTCCAGTAAATGGGATCTATCTTAAGCACTGCTACTAAAAGGAAATTTCTCACCACGTACATATTAGTTAAGTTTCTCTTTCCTCTAATTGCTTGTGCACATCACATTCCTATAGTTTAGTTTGATTTTATCCTAAGTGTTTTTCATGCTCTTCATGTTCTATTTGGAGCATGTATGATTTCAAATTTTGTATATAGTTGTGGTGTTGTTTTTTCACTCTTATGCAGTCCATTCAAAGAAATAGATGAAGCCTCAAGTCAAAACTATTTTCTACTCTCAAAAACCTTCAAATCGAGATTTCTCATGAAAATTGAGAGTACAAATAGCCGGGGTCGTGAATCAGAGGTAGAATCAATATTAGATGATTGTTCTCGACTCCATGCCCAATGGATATGATAAGGCAATTGGTATTTCATATAGTAAGCAAATACCCCTATGAGCCACCAAATTTTTATCCATATTTTTCCCCTTGGTCAAATATTGGATTGGCCATGCCCCCATGAAGAATAAACTTGAAAAATCTTGTTAAAATCTATAAATTGGTCGCAGAAGGACTCAAACAATGGAGCGGCTAGGGCCAAGAAAGGATAAGGAACCCTGTGTAAAATAAACTTCTCTATCAAACCGTATCTATGTCTTAAATCCATTTTTCAAGTTGCAGGACTCAACAGTGGAGTAACAGGATAAAAAAAGATAGGAAATACCGCAGAGGAAGTAGGAGCAAGAGAGGGAAAAACAACGAAGATTTGAATTCCTCGAGCTTGAAACCGTTACGGCAAAGGTCCAAAATGAATAAGTATGGAGGAGGTAGTGGAAGGAAACTTGTGTCTTAATGGTGATTCTTCAAAGGAAAATCCAAAAAGGGAAGCCCAAACTTGTGTCAGGCTTCCAAGAGTCCAGAGCCCTAAAAAGTTATATGATGGTTGAAAAGTCTTCAACTAAGTGAAGATGCCAGGTGTCCACTCAATGTAAAACTAGAAAAGAAGCCCAAGGTGGAGACTCAAACGCTCGCTAGCCCTCTACATAGAAAATAGTCAAACAAATTGAAAAGGAGGACAGAGTGAGCCTTCAAATTGGCTAAGTATAGAAGTGTAAGTGGAGAATACCAAGTGTCAGTATGGCGCATCTCCAAGAGTTAGTCCTAGAGCGGAGACCCAAATGAGTGCAAGTTGGCCACATAACCCAAAGTCTAAAAATTAATAAGGACCGTTGAAAATTCCATAGACCAATGGAGGTGAAAAAGTTTCAACTCGATGCTCCTCCAAAGGAAAACTTTGAATTGGTATTTCAAGAAAGCATGGTGCCTCCACGTGTCCAATCTCAGAAAGTGGCAGAGCTAGTTGAATAATCAATGCATAGGCCAGGCTTGTAGAGGCCACCAAGTGTCTAAATGGTGATGATACAAGGATTGGAGAGAGAGAAGGTTCCCAAATGAGTGTCAGGCTGCCGCGTGTCATAGATTAAGAGATATGCCCTGCCAAGCAAAAGACTTAGCCAAAAAAAACAAAATGGGCTGCAACTCCATCCAAGGGAAAAATTCAGCATTTGGGCCTGATTCAATGAAAGCGGGCTATCAGGGGAAAATATGGTTTTTATCCCTTTGTTATCCCAAAAGGATAAAAATCACAAAATGGCCCACAACTCTACCCAATGGAAAAATTCATCATTTAGAACCAAGTCAAAGCCAAAGTGGGGAGTTAGAGGAAAAGGTGGAAAATTTTCCTTTTACCAATGTTACATTGTGGAGCCTACTTTCATGTGAGAAAGTGGTTGAAGACTATACAATAAGAGTATTGTACACTTTCCACAGTTGTCTCACTGGGGTTCAAGGCCGAGCCGAGCCCTGAACAGGGCTCCGGGGCACCTTAAAACGTGCTCGATCAATCGAGAAACGTTATTTTCTCATATGGGCAGGATTTTTGACCCATGGGCTTATGGGACGGTTTGGCCCATGGTTTTAATACCCACAGTTTTATAAAATTTCTTAAGTTGTTGTCTACATATAAGGTTTTATGCATATGGTAGGGAGTATGTAACATTTTAGATGTGTTTTGAATTCAGGTTTGAATTTTGTAGAGTTGGTTGAGCATAGCTCCAAACAGATTTGGGTATTGTATTAAGAGAGTGGTGGGTTGTAATAAACTATGAGCAAGTGATTCTTGGTGGACATAGCCCAAATTGGGTGAACCATGTCAAATACTATCTCTTTGTGTTGTGTTATTTTATTCTACAATTTTATTTGAGATCTGTAATATTTTTCTTCTTATTACTTTCTACTGTTACAATTATGTGAGGGATTGTTCTAGAAATTTTATCCCTTATTTCCTAACATCCAAAAGGCACAAAGGTAAAGATGGAAGTGCATCTCCCAGCGAACCAAAGTGTGCCACGTGTCTAGGCAGAGCTTCGAGGAGCAGGGGTTTTTTGAGTTTTTCATTTTTTTGTGCAAAAAGGCAAAAAGATAAATTAAGGACCCGTAAACCCAAATTTTTCTATAATTTGGCTACCATGTGTCCCATATCAAAAGGGGGACCATTTTTTCAAAATATTTTCCCACTCATTCATATGGACTTGATATGAACTTCGAAGGGGCATATCTTTCGACTCAAGGCTCGAAATATTACAAATTTGACATTGTTGGAAGCATCTCTACGTCTTCTACACCATGGAAGGATAAAGAATCATTTTTATCTAGCCCTGGTAGGTGAAAATGGAGGAAACTTCTTTAAGGGCCATAAATGCGGGATCTATCTACCTCAACAACTAGATCTTTAAGGGCCATTAATGGTAGTGGTTGAGTTCCGACCTGATTTCCTACTTCTCTCTCTCTTTCTTCTCTCTTATTGAATATATAAATATAGAGGCAGGATTCATTGTAAAGGGTTGGAAATTCTTTGTTTTTTGGGCTCCCCTTTCTTTTAACAAAGGGACTCATGGAGTTTCAGACCTTCCAGTAGACTGTGATATGATTTTGCCTTTTGGCCACTTTATAATGCATTGTATCAATCTGCAGAGTAATAAAACACATATGTGATCGACTTTAGATCCATTCTTATCTCTTTTTCTTCATTTGATCTTTCATTATAGTTTTACTTATGTGTGTTTGGTTATTTTATGCATCTGGTTGGTTTATGTCTATTGGAAAAACAAATGTTCATCATTCCTTTAGTGCATCACCTTATAGCTTAGTTTGATTTCTTGTAATCCTTTTACCCCTATCCCCTTGACAAGATTACATTAGGTATAGAGAGAAATCCTCTGCAATTTATCACGTATGCACCTAAACAAAGGAATACGAACCAACCTTTAATATGGAGAGCTTTCCCAATTTTTCAAGGTCCCACACCTTGGGGTATGTTCAATGCTATGAAATCACACCAAATGACCCTACCTTAGGAAAGCAGACTTGTAGAACTCATTTGGGGGTGATGTGATTCTGCACTAACAGTTAGCCCATCTTAGAAAGAGTGGGAGAAAAACCCCCTCAACTTCTAGTGAGAGCTCCTCATATGTAGAAAGGAAGAGACCCATAGGCACAAATATTATTCCACATAGTGACTAAACCCTAGTGCTTAGTTTTCCAATTCCTGAGACAAGTTTGATTAACCTGATTGGTATTAATATTTGTGGTGAAGCAACACATAGTAGATATAATTTCTCATTTAGTTCATCTATGGAAGCACAAATATTTCATGTGTTTGGAGGCATCCTTTCTAGCACAATATTTGGGCAAATTATGGGTACAAAAGGTTTGAGTACCATTTCTACGGGTGGTTTGATGTTACAAATTGTTGTTGTGAATTTTATCATAATAGTGGGGGCGCAAGGCACAACTACTTACTTAGGCCCTTTACCTACTATAGGAGGAGGATTTGGTGGATCTAGAGGAATAGGATCTAGTGGTTCTACTAGATCTGGTGGTGGTGGCAACACATGAAGAGTTCAAAGTTTTGGAACTGGTGGACAAGGACCTCAACCACCTCCATAGGTGTTTTATGAGATGTCTCTACATCTACCTGATTACAAGGGTGTTGAGAAATTTATAGAGCATGTACAAACATGCAAGTTGTTATGTCATGCTAAGGGTATCACTTCCCCAAAGCAAAGGGAAAGTCAGTTTGTAGCTACGTTGCAAGGGTGCATACATAGCTGGTACCTAAAGTATGATCCACATCAGAAAGAAATGGATTATATTTCATTATGTGATGCCCTTATAGCATAATTCCATATTCTTGTGTTTGAACAAAATATATTTAGTATGCTCAAGGAGATTTAACAAATTATGTTAGATAGTGTGCGGGAGTATGACATGCACTTTAAGACTCTCTTGTCAAAATTGTTTTATGATATCCATCCATCTCAAGATGCTCAAGGGTTTGTTAGAGGATTGATAATGTCTTTTAGAAGAGTAATTTCCCATAATACTTTCAAGGATCCGCATGAGGCCTTGGAAGCATGTCTACACAATCAAGCCTTTGGAATCATTGACACTAGGGTAAGCCCATTTTTGGAAGCATAGATTGTTGCCATAGAAAAGCAGCTTGAAAAAATATGTACAAATTAAGCTCATGAAACACGTATTAGACGTTGGTGTACCTGATGTGAAGTAAAAGGACATACCAAGGATAGTTTCCCTTGAAATCTAGTGGTGTTATGTAAGTAGATTGTAAAATTTTCCATGGGGATCATGATGCAAGTAGATTCCCATTATTAGAGTGCACGATCCATAAGAATGTGTCATGTTATTGTAAAATTTATACATCTACAACCCATGATACAAAGGAATACAGACTGATAGACCAAATCCATGACACCATTGACAATGGTGTGTGCCATACTATTATTGGAAGAGGTTCAAAGGGTGAAGGAATTCAATATGAAGGGTGCCCAGATGGAGGTGGTTAAGGAAGAGGTTTTTACGGAGGATTCATAGGTCATGGCAGTCAAGGATGTAGAAGTGACTTCCCCCGTGGAAATTTTTACAATTATGGATCTACTGAACACTAAAAATGTGACTGTATGGATCTGCTACAATTCTCATGGTCCATTAAAAATCATGAGTATGAGGAGTACCCTGAGTTTTATGAAAAAATGAGCTAGAACTAGAGGAAGGAAAAAAGGCACGGAAATGGTTAGCGTGAAGTGGGTTAATCCACTATGGATTCCTAGGATGGCATATAACCCTGAGTTAGAACTATTCCTGGTGACTACACGGGTGGAAGTTTCTCATGCCAGGAAATACTAGATGAAAAGGCCTCTCATTACAAGAGAATAAGTGTTACACAGAAAGTATCTTGATCCAAACCATCAGAAGGAGGTTTACCAAGAAACCATGGAGGTAATTCTAAGCTTGCAAGGAAATATTAATTTTCTAAAGGACAAATCATGGAAGCTGGAATAGAAAAAGAGCATTGAGGTCCCTTAGAATTATATGGATGAAGTTAGAGAAGTATGTCGAATGTTGTTCCAAGAGAATACTATTCCTCTATTAGGGGAATGGTTTAGAACAAGTGACATGCGCTAGAGGTGAGAAAAAGAGACAATTTTTACATGCTAATATATCTCCTCAAAATATTGATTATAATAAGGAATTCACATTAAATGCAGTGGTTTATGGATGGCTTTTAAGAAACATATTGATTTAGACATGCATGGAATTCAATGTCCTTACCTTAGATGCATAGAATCAGATGGGAAGGCCCCCATTATAGCCATCTTCAAATGTGTTGTATAGGGCTAATTTAAAACAAAGGCTCTGCCCATTGGAGTTTTGAAGGATGCGTCCATAACCATTCAAGGGGCAATGTTTACTAGGGATTTTAAGGTTCTAGAACTCAATTTTGCAGAAAATTTCCTAGTATTACTTAGATGCCCTTGGTGTTACAGGAATGATGTTGATTTGTGCTTCAATAAGGTGTACATTAGTTTTGAGAACAATAAGGAGTGCATGATTATACCACTGATAGATGGAAGGTCTGCATCATATATTGAACCCTTAGGAGAAGAGGATCTAGATAGAATACATGTGTGCACCATTAGACACCCTGAAGTTATTCATCCATCAAGAGAATGGGTCATTCAGTGGGAAGATGATCATTTTATGAGTGACATGACTATAATTTCATGTGATAATTGGGTGCATGGGATCTATGAGTTGATTAGAAGACAACTAACAAGATCTATCACTCAAGTTACCAGGGCACACATAGTTAGGTGTCAGGGAGGAAGGTAGTTACCAGGTTACATTGGGGAGGTAAACCTTGATGTCTTTATACACACAATGGAGGTCCAATGGACATGTCAAGTAGAGAGGACGAATATGCTAACTTATACCTTGAGTGGGATAGTATTACGTTAGTTTGTGAAAAATCGCAGTAATCTTCTAGAGTGGTGTGTGTTGGTACCAAATTTTTTTCTCCTTTTGAGTCTGAGTAGCATCAAAGATATGGCATGAATATTGAAGATAGATAGATCATTATGTATGCCATTTTGTAGCTGGGGATGTGATCTAACTGGCACTCAAATTTTGTAGCCAGGGATGTGATCTAACTTTACCTTGCCCTAACTATTTTAGGTTGTGCCTTTCAACCAAGGTAAGATGACCTATTTTATAACCCTCAAATTGTGAAGGAGATGAAGATATCCCTAAATTTGTAAAAATAGTATGAAAAGGGCCTTGGGAAAATATGATCAACACTCCAAATATGACTTTCACAAGTTTTCACTTCTAGATTATGGAGATACTTTCAATGCAAGCCAAGGGTTATTAAAGACATTTGAAATCCTAATATGTTCTGCATACTTTAGAAAATGTATTTTGATCTTCTCTGGGTATACAGGACAAAACAACGGTAAAAAAGGGTAGGATTAGTTGTTTTGAATAATTTTTTGGGTTGGAGTTTAGATAATACAAACCAAGGTCTGCCAGACTCTTTGAGGATTTCAGAAAAATTATGGAGAAAATTAACAACAGAATGTATCAAAATGGTTAATCATCCCTTCGACTAGGATATGTGCATCACATGGAGGCCCAAATCTGCACTTTTCCACACAATATTTGATCAAATATCACAAAAGCTTTAGTTATAATGAACTAATGAAGAATTTAGCAATCACTATTTAATCATTTCCTGAGGTGCACCCAAAGGTTTACAAATAATATCTAAAATCAAAGAAAATAAAGTGATTTTAAATTTGTTTATCTCTTTATCAGATGAAAGCTCTTCCAAATATGAGATTGAAAATGCCACTAAACTAATAACAAGAAATGAGACCATGTATGATCAAGATATATTTTAAAAACAAGACTGTAATAGGATCAAGAAACACAAATTGAAAACATTTTGAAACATAAGTGTATCCAAATTTTACCAAGAGATGACACAAAATAAACAAGAAATGATCAAATTTATCAGCAGGGGAATGTTTTAAGAACAATATCAGATCTTGTTGATGGATTTACAACTGAAACAAACTCAACATGATACAAATTTGATGTAAAAAAGGAATTAGAAATGGCTCTCAGGTGGTTCCTCAGAGAATGGGCTTCTTCCCAGATTTTCCCATGAAATTTTTAGTTTTCCAGGGATTTTTCAAACTCTTCCAACCCTTAGCATGAAAAATTCATGCAATATATAGCTTTCAATCTTCTTCAAGCCTTCTTTCCCAAGAAAATAATATGCCAAAGGATCAAATTTGTGACAAAAATTCCTCATGCTTCGTAGACAGGGACATTTAAAAAAACATGTCCAAAAAGTTTCCAGTTGTCTCAAAAAGAGATAAATCATTGCAAAATTTGCAGCATTATCAATTATGGAGGCACATTTTTATTCTTCAAAGCATGCAAACCCCATTCCTTTCATTATTTCATCCTTATCCCTCCAAAATTTGACTTTGCAACTTTTGGATTTGATATTTTACATATTTGGACTAGTTAGGGAAAAAATTCATTTCAAATATATCTTTGATCTTTAAATTGATCCTCAAAATCAATTGCATTGGTCCTTGCAGGCACAAACGACATGAATTTGTCAAAAAATCGATGAAAATTGATGCAAAAAATACATCTCCAAGCTCCTAGAGCTCAAATGGCGGTGAAACTAAAAAATGCACAGTTATTGTTGATCTTTTATTCTTTAATCTGAGCCTCCCACATGTCACAATGTGATTGGAAATGGTATTGGGATCAATTTTTGACATTTTAACACTTTTGGAAAAATGTAAAAAATTTGACATTTTTCTCTGCCCCTCCACCCTTGAGATTTGGCGTTGACACGTGGCACAATATGATTGGATCCGGGGTCGCAGCTCATTTTTACAAATTTCCACCTTTTTTGGAAAAAAAAAATCACAATTATCCTCACAGACATGTACCTCCACTTCTGTCCTTGACACATGGTGATCATTGATTCATTGCAGTTCCATAACTACCTTTTTTGCTTCATACTTCCTTCACAAAACTTCAAAGTTTTCAAAACTCACCGACGGCCTGCACTCCCCTCTTCCATTGCTTTTGACACATGTCTCCCTCTAATTCATTGCAGAGCCACACTTCAAATTACCACTTTAACTCATTTTTACAAAAAGGCAACATTTCCCTTTTTTCCTCAGGCAGCCCGCCGACCTGCATAATCCTTTAATTTTCTTATTTGTTGGGGCCGCGCCTTCTTTTAAGACTTTAACCATTTTTAGGAAAAAGGTTAAAAATATCAAACTCTCCAAGACATATGCCACTCTACCTTTCCTTTCAAAACAAAAAAGACTAAGGCATTAATTTACTCTAGCAGGCTTGCGTCCTTGTTTTGCATTTTAGTACTTTTCGCCAAAAAAGGAAAAATTTCTCCAAGTCCACCACCAATCTGCATCCCCTATGCCACTTAGAACAAGCCATGTATGCAAAAGTATATGAGCTAGAATTTTATGGGCAAAGGATGCCCATATGACTGTCAAAAAACATATAAATTTCCATTGACACCCTCAAAATTGATTTTTTCTTCATGGGTGAAGAATTTTTTGATCAAAAGACAAATGGAAAGTGTTTTTAGGAAATTTACGACCATGAAAAGGGATATTTGAGGGAAAATTAGTACAAATTGAATGATTTCAACCTCCAAAGGCCAAGAAAAAATGAGAAAAATGGCAAAGGCATTTGAACAGGAAAAATTAGGGAAAAACGTAGGGCAAACTTAGATATTCCTTCAAAATGGCACAAAAATGGAGAAAAAACAAACTCAAAGAATTCAAATGTAGAAAAAGTTTTTTCACCAAATACAAAGGATGGGAGAATCCAAAGCCATTTTTTCTCAGAAAAAGGGAAAAAACACACTTCTCCTTAGCAAATTAGGGCAAGGTAGTGAGTTTGCAAACAATCCAATGCACAAGAATGGAGCTACAACTTCACATCATCTATTTGACGAGGAAAAAATGTTTCAGAGCACAAATAGCAAAGGGGAAACATGGAAAAAGAAAGGAAGATCAAAATGGGCACCAACATCAGCTCCTACTCGGGGATGGGCACTCCCAGTGAGTGCCACAAGAAGAAAAGTAGACCAAGTACAAAAATAATTCATTGGGCAAACAGAGTCATGAGCCAAATCCACCAAAAAACCAGCTGAGAAGTTGAAAAAAATGACTGCCACACACCAAGGCAAACCACAAACTGATAAAACACCAAAAACAGAGAAAAATCCAAACACTATACATTGTACAAGTTGGTAAGCAAACCTTGATTCAAAGAAAACAAATGAAGGGGAAACCCAAAATGTTCTCCATGATGGATATGACCATGCCAAGAGGTTCTGATATAGTTTTAGCAATTAGAAATATACCTCTTTTTCTTCATTGTTTAATTTGTAAACCATCTAGTTTCTTTGAAGCTCCTCTATTGTGTTCAGGTCAAACCTTTTAACATTTTTCAAGGCTGAATCAAGGACCAAATTTCCAGAAAAAACAACATACTTAGGAGATATATTTTCAACAACTTCTTACTCCCTAAAATCCACAAAAGTCACAAAGTGATCAATACTAGCATTTGCCTACAAAAATTCATAAGACACATTGTTTGGGTATTGAATAAGGTACAATAAATTTTTCTCTCCATATAACTTTACTAAGTTTCCTTCAATGGGGATAGTGGCATACGACATTCCCATTTGGACACTCCCACAAACAATTGCACCCCATTTTCTTGATAATAACATACCCCATTTGGTAAGGCAATCAACAATCACAACATCCAATTTTAAATTCCTCCCAGGATAAGATGCAAGTGTCACCACTAGATCTTTGACACACCCAAAAACTAGCACTTCCCTAGAATCCATAGCAGTACACTTTCCATAGGCTGTTGTCACTTTGATATCCAACTCATTCATGACTTCTAGAGGCAAGACATTGCATGATGCACCAGAATCAAACATACAATTGTGAATTAGTTTATCCTTTATGATCAAATTTGTAAATAATGGATCAACATTCAATTGGGAATCAACCAAGGATGTCCCCAAGTATATCTCAAGTGTTTCTCCAAGATCCTCTACTGTTGGTGGTGATTCAAGGTCTATAATGATTTGAGGAGGAGTTTAAACAACATTTACATTTATGCTTATGGTAATCTTCTCCTCTTTCAATCCCAAGTAATCAAATGCTCTCTTCGTATGCTAAGGAATCCTAAGAAACTCAATGATTGCAACACTCACTTTGATTTTCCTCAATACCTAAGCTATGTCATATGCAACACTCTTTGGCAAGGAAGCATTGGAAGGGAGACAAGTAGATTCATCAGATGGCATGGGATTCTTGGTAGCTTAGGCATGAGGAGGACTATAATTTTTGCTTAGGACAACAAAGCTTTTGGTAGGTGTTTCTCTTCTAGGAGAGTCTTTTTGAATACTTGTAAGCAAGGGTTTTTTAGGTTTGTCTTGAGGCCCAACTCCCTTAACAACCTTGCTCCTATTGTTATACTCTTTCTCTTGAGCCACAAAAACATTCATTAATAATTTTCTATCTTCCTCCGAAGGTATACCTCCATCATACTTCTTGATCATCAAAGCTCTTAAGTATTCAAAGTCATTTTTAGGAATTTAAAAAGCTTGCACTACATCAACTTCAATAGTATGAGAGGGAAGAAGGACTTGTACCCATTTGATGAAATCCAAAAAGGTTATAGCTATCCTTGCACTTATTACCTCAATTGATGTTGCTCCTTGTGAGCTTCAAGAACAACCCAAATATCATCATCAGTACCATCATCATTAAATTATCTTCACCATCTTTCTGGTCCACTTCACATGGAGGATGGGGTAGAAAACACTTATCACACCAATCAATATCAACAACTTTCTCAACAACAACAACCCTAGTAGTTAGGGAATCAGGTAACACTCTTCCTTCACGTGCTTGAGGATGTCTATTTGTAGACCCCATGGGTCCTTTCCCTCTATCAACAGATCTTTGATCTTCCCTAGGATGATTGGAAAAAATTTCATGGTTTTGTGTTTTTTTCTTATCTTGTGAAGTCTGCCCAATTCCCTTCTCTTCCCTAGCTAACTTGTATGATATTTCTTTGATAGCCCTTACAAAAATTTTCACAACCTCCTCCAAATCATAACCGTTGCTAGCTTGATTTTTTTCAGGGTTTATCAACTTTACACCATCTCTCTTGAGAGGTTTCCCAATGTCCTTAATGTTATTTTCAATCTGCAGTGCCATGGTGAAGGCCTGCCTCAAATTAGTAGGGTTCTTGTCTCTTAACAAGTAGTCTGCCATCTTATCAAATGCAACTGCATATTTGATCAAGCATGACTGATCACATGGCCTCAAATTAACTGGAAGCCTTATCAAAGTTTTGTTAAACCTCGTGTTGAAGTCATGAACTGATTCATTGGGGTTCTTCTTGATATTTTCAAATTCAAACAATAGAAACCTAGGATTAGTTTTGTCATCATATTGTAATCTGAATGCATTCTGCATTTCAGTCCATGAATCAATATAATTGTCAGGAAGAGCCTTATACCAATCCCTTGTATCCTCTTCTAGTGTATGAATGAAAAATTTAACATACACATCTTCAAACTCTATTTCAAAATGCCCCATCATGTTGACAAAAAGTTTGAGATGCTAATCACCAGTTATGACATTATTCCCTTCAAAATTTGGCTATCTACTTCTATCAACCTGAGGCACAACATTATGATAACCAATCATTCCCCTAAAATTTATTGGTCTAAAGGTGTTAACAACAAATTGAGGTCTAGGCTAAGCCATGTTTTCTGGTGGAAGTGATCTTGGGGGTGACACAAGTTGATGAGGACTGTGAGGTCTTTAGGGCTCAAGAATGTGATTCAAAAGATTGGTATTCTCTAGGTATTGATTTTCTTGGAAATTTTTACTAGAATTGAAACACATAGGTGAAAATTGAAGAAGGAACTCACCAGGTATAGCAGAAGGACCTTCAATAGTTGAGGTAAACAAGTTTATGATAATATTGCTTGAATCAGAATCACTGGAAGAAGAGTGATAATCCTCTATTAAAGGCTGATCTCTATCACCAATGGATATTCATTTTCTTGATGTTCGACATTCAACAACCTTCCAAACTTTTCTCTTCTCTAAAACTATCTTTCCAAATTATTGAAATAAATTTCTACTTGGGTCCCTCCTAAATAGATATCTTCTTCCTTCCAAATTTACAAAGATTATCAACACCAAAAAACAAATGACAGAAAGCTTAGACATTGGTATTTATCAAGATCAAAACATCATGGAGTCACCACTAAGTACTTTCACCCTAGTTGTGAAAATGCACTAAAATAATCTGTTAAATACCTATTAGTACTTAAAATATTTCCAAACTTTATAGATCAGATCTTCCTTTTCTTGAATCTATCAACCACAAATGCAAATGAAGTGCAACTACTATTGGAAACTGATAAAATTGCAGAAAGGGTTTGAAACCTTTGCATACACCTTGTAAATCTGAGTATAGAATGATGCTTTAACAATATATTTGTAGTTAGAGATTGCAAGAGACATTACCAGGGTTTGATATGCATTCAAATATTTCAAATATGTATGCACATAGATCAGATTGAACTAAGAATGTCCTCGGCAATGGCGCCACTAGTGTTGATGGGATCAAAAGAATATGAACTAGAAGTAGTTAACAAATTGGTCTGGATATTGCATTCTTCATTCCCGGGAATGGCACCACTAGTGTTGACGGGATCAAAAGAATATGAACTTGAAGTAGATTAAAAAATTTGTCTGGATATTACACTCTTCATCCCTGCCAATTGCGCCACTGGTGTTTGTACCAAAATTTGTTCTCCTTTTCAGTCTGAGAAGCATCAAAGATATGGCATGAAGCTTGAAGACAGATAGGTCATGATGTATGTTATTTTGTATCTGGGGATGTGATCTAACTAGCACTCATATTTGTGGAGAGATGGATAGCACTCAAATAGGACTTGACCTTGTCTTAACTAGTTTAGGTTGTGCCTTTCAACAAAGGTAAGAGAACCTATTTTGTAACCCTCAAATGGTGAAGGAGATAAAGATATCCCTCAATTTATACAAATAGTATCAAAAGGACCTTGGGAAAATATGATCAACACTCCAAATCTAACTTTCACAAGTTGTCACTTCCAGATTATGGAAATACTTTCAATGTTAGGCAAGGGTTAGTGAAGACATTTGAAATCTTGATCTGTTATGCATACTTTAGTAAATGGATTTTGAGCTTCTGTGGGTATATAGGTCAAAACAACAGTAAAACAGGGTAGGATTAGTTGTTTTGAATTATTTTTTAGGGTGGCATTTAGATAAGGCAAACCAATGTCTGGAAGAATGTTTGAGGATTTCAGTGAAATATGGAGAAACTTAGAACCAGGATATGTGCATCAAATGGAGGCCAAGATCTCAAATTTTCCACACAATATTTTATCATATTTCAAAAAGTCTTGAGTTAGAATGAACTAATGAAGAATTTAGCAATCACTATTTAATCATGAGCTCTAAGTTGCACCCAAAGGTTTACAAACAATCTCTGAAATCAGAGAAAGTAAAGTGATTTTAAATTTGTTTATCTCTTTATCAAATGAAAGCTCTTCTGAATGTGAGATTGCAAATGCCACTAAAATAATTAAAATAAATGAGACCATGTATGATCAAGAGAGATTTTAAACACAAGACTGCAATAGGAGCAAGAAACACAAATTGAAAACATTCTGAAACATAAGCATTTGCAAATTTTTCCAAGAGACAACAAAAAATAATCCAGAAATGATCAAATTTGTCAGCAGGGGAATTTTTCAAGAAAAATATCAGAGCTTGTTGATGGCTTTACCACTAAAACCAACTCAATATGATACAAATCTGATGCAAAAAAGGAATTAGAAATGGTTCTCAGGTGGTTCCTCAGAGAATGGGCTTCTTCCAAAATTTTCCTGTGAAATATTTAGTTTTCTAGGGATTTTTTAAACTCTTCCAACCCTTTGCATGACAAATTCATGCAATATATATCTTTCAATCTCCTTCAAGCCTTCTTTCCCAAGAAAATAATATGAAAAAGGATCAAATTTGTTACAAAAATTCCTCATGATTCACAGATAGGGATGTTTAACAAAACACATCAAAAAAGTTGCCAGTCGTCTTAAAAAGGGATGAATCATTGAAAAATTTGCATCATAATCCATTGTGGAGGCAATTTTTTCATCTTCAAAGCATGCAGACCCCCTTCCTTTCCTTATTTCATCCTTATCCCTCCAAAATTTGACTCTACAAATTTTGGATTTGATATTTTACATTTTTGGATGGGTTAGGGAAAAAATTCATTTCAAATACATCTCTGATCTTCAACTTTATCCTCAAAACCATTTTCATTGGTCCATACAGGCACAAATGACACGAATTTGTCAAAAATTTGATGAAAATTGATGTAAAAAACGCATCTCCAAGCTTCCTGAAGCTCAAATGGCGACAAAATTGAAAAATTCATAGTTATCATTGATCTTCTTTTATTATTTAATCTGAACCTTCCACGTGTAACAATGTGATTGGAAATGGGCTTGGGATCATGTTTTGACATTTTAACACTTTTGGAAAAATGTAAAAATTAGACATTTTTCTCCACTCGTCCACCCTTGAGATTTGGCGCTAACACGTAGCACAATATGATTAGATCCGGGGTCACGGCCCAATTTTACACATTTCCACCTTTTTTGGAAAAAAGGAAAATTTTCACAATTATCCCCATGGACCTGCACCTACGCTTCTATCCCTGACATGTGGTGATCACTCATTCACTACAGGGCCATAACTCCTTTTTTGCTTCATACTTCCTTCACAAAAGATCAAAGTTTTCAAAACTCACCGACGGCCCGCACTCCCCTCTACCATTTCTTTTGACACGTGTCTCCCTCTGATTCGTTGTGGAACCACACTTCAAATTACCACTTTAACTCATTTTTCCAAAAAGGAAACATTTCCCTTTTTTCATCTGGTAGCCCATTGACCCACGCAAGCCTTTAATTTTCTTCTTTGTCTTTGTTGCGCCTTCTTTTAATACTTTAACCCGTTTTAGGAAAAAGTTTAAAAATCTCAGACTCTCCCAGACATCTGCCACTCTACCTTTCCTTTCAAAACAAAAAATACTAAGGCATTAATTTACTCTAGCGGGCTTACATCCTTGTTTTGCATTTTAGTACTTTTCGCCAAAAAGGGAAAAATTTCTCCGAGTCCACCGCCGCTCCGAATCCCCTCTACCAATCATAACAAGACACGTATGCAAAAGTATATGAGCTAGAATTTTATGGGCAAAGGATTGCCGTAATACCGTAAAAAAATGGAAAAATTTCCAGCGACCCCCAAAATCATTTTTTTCTTTGTGGGTGAAGAATTTTTTGATCAAAAGACAAATGGAAAGTGTTTTTAGGAAATTTTCGACCATGGCAAGGGATATTTGAGGGAAAATAAGTGAAAATCAAATGATTTCAAGCTCCAAAGGCCGGGAAATTATAGGAAAAATGGAAGAGTCGTTTGAATGGGAAAAATTAGGGCAAAATGCAGGGAAAACTTAGAGATTCCTTCAAAATGGCACAAAAATGGAGAAAAAATGAACAACTCAAAGCATTCAAATGCAGATACAAGTTGTTTTTTCACAAAATACGAAGGATGGGAGAATCCAAAGCCATTTTTTTCTCAAAAACAGGGCAAAAAAAATCTTCTCCTTAGCAAATTAGGGCAAGGTAATGAGATACAACTTCACATCATCGATTTCATGAGGAAAAAATGTTTCAGAGAAAAAAGAGTAAAGAGGAAACATGGAAAAATGACAGAGGATCAAAATGGGCACCAATAGTGTGAAGTGAGAATTGTGCTCTCTATTAGGTTTCTCCGAGGTAATGCACCATCTAAGATATGCAACTATTATGGGAAGGGATTTACCTCATACTATGTTCCGGAGTGTAATAAGAACTAGAAGGAAGGATTGGAAGCCTTACCCCCTTCCCTATGGGTGCATAATTTCTATTCCACATTGCAGGATTATGCGCATGCATGTTATATCCATTTGGAGATACGTCGTCAGAGGGGAAATTGGAAAGATATAAAAATGGATATTATTAAGTGCCTTACCTTAGGAGATAGTGTCATGGTTGAAGACAAAATCCTATATTTATTGGGTGAACCCTAGTTGGAAACAAATAGAGATAATATTCTAGAGTGGTGCGAAGTGCGAATTGAACTCTCTATTAGGTTTCTCCAAAGTACCACACCATCTAATATATGTGAATATGATGGGAAGGTATCTTCCTCATACCATGTTCAGGAGTGTGAGAAGAAATTAAAGGAAGGCCTGATAGCCTTTCCTCCTTCCCTATGGGTGCATAAGTTATATTCCACCTTGCATGGTTGTGCACACGCATAGTATATCCATTTGGAGCTACATCATCTGATAGGAAATTTGCAAGAGATGATGGCAGATATTACTAAATTTTTTGAATATCAATCTCCTAAGCCATCAGTAAATCAGGTGTTATAGGTAGTTAAGTGCCTTACCTTATGAGATAGTGCCATGGATGAAGACACAATCATAGATTTATTGGGTGAATCCTAGTTGGAGGCACACTTCATAGAGGAAGAGGCAGAATAAGTACAACTATAGTGGGCCTACTTGGAAAAACAAAAGGGTAAGTTGGTGTACCAGATAGATGACAAGGAAGTGGAAAATTTAAATGTTGATCACACAAATGGTACGCGTGAAGTATTGGAAAAATAATATGAGTGAGTGCATGCCTACCATGAGCCCTTGAAAAAATTAAAGGTCAACATTGGCACTAAAGAGGAACCAAAAAAATTATCATTGGAAATTACTGGACGGACAAGGAGGTTTTAAAAATAGTTGATTTGTCGCAGGACCTCCAAGATTTGTTTCCATGTGGATACCATGAATTAAATGGTTTTCATCATTCCTAAGGGTAAATTCACATTAACTTAAAAGAGGGTGCGCACCCTGTTAGGAAGAGGCCCTATGGGATGAACCAAAATTTGTGTATAAATGTTAAGGAGGAAATTGATAAGATGACAAAATCTAGAATTGTTGAGGCAATTGAGGAATTTGAATGGGTGAGACAAATGGAGATTAGTATCAAGAAGGATGGAAGGATAAGGATATGTGTAGACTATATAGATTTGAATGTTGCATGTTTCATAGACCCTTTTCGAACCCCATTTACTGAAGAGATCTTGGAAAGTGTAGTAGGGCAAGAAATTTATACTTTTACAGATGGGTTCTCACATTATCACCAGGTAATAATTACGAAGGAAGACTAGTAGAAGACTAATTTCACCATTGAAAGGGGAATGTTTTCTTATATATTCATTCCTTTTGGACTGAAGAACACACCTACTATATTTTCACACATTGTGGTGCAAGAATTTTAAGACTTCATCCACAAGTTTTAGCATGTTTACCTAAATGATCAGACGGTATATGGGTTAGTAAGAGATCATATTGATAATTTGAGATTGATGTTTTAGAGGTGCAGGCAGTTAATTATCTCTATAAACATAAAGAAATGTGTCTTTTATACTTCATTTGGCACACTACTAGGTCACATCATTTACAAGGAATTTTTATTGGTAGATCCTGTCAGAGTTGTTATCTTAGGTTTGGAGGAGCCTACTACTTAGAGCATCGTACATGGAATCTTAGGGCATACGGGTTACTACCAAAAATATATCAAGGGCTATGCAAAAATCTACGTGACTTTGGAAGATTTGTTGAAACATAAGAGTAAATCTTATTAAGGTGAGGCACAATAGGTGGATTTTGACAGTTTGAAGGATAAACTCATTACTACGCCCATTTTTCATTATATTTTGATTAGTGTAGACTTGTATAAGATTTGACGAAATGATGTTTTGTGTCGATGCATACTAGAACATGAACATACTAAAATCATGGAGGAATCTCATGATGCCATTTTCAGATGTCACTATGTAGGAAATTAACCACGTATAAGTTCCTATTGGTAGGTATTTGGTGGGAAACAAATTATAAGGATTGTATAGAGTATTGTAAGGCTTGTGACCATTTATAGCGCCTTTGCAAACTAGAGAAGAGAGATGAAATTCCATTAAGACCTATTACACCATTCGAGAAGTGGTTAATTGACTTTGTGGGACTAATTTCCCTATCCATGCACAGTATAGGTTTGTGCTATATTATAACTTGTATAAACTATCTTACAAGGTGGGAAAAAGTGGTTCCTATGAAGGATTACACTATGGCTATATTATATTCTTATGGGAGAATATAATCAACAATTATGGATTCTCGTTGAGTTTGACTAGTGATAGGGGAACCCACTTTTTGAATGAAATTGTTATACATTATAGTGGTGCATCAGAAGAGTATGTCATATCATCCTTAGGATGATGGAATTGTTGAGGCCTTTAAAAATAATTTAAGCCACACGTTGATTAATATTTGGGATGTCGAAATAAAGGAATGGGATGATAAAGTATCTATCGTAATATGTGCATATCACACAACTAATAAAAGATTGAACAAGGCCAATGCTTTTCAATTGGTATTTGGTGTAGAGGTAGTTCTTCATGTGGAATTTATGTTGCTATCCCTGCGTATTGTGTACGCAGGAGGATTGGTGGATGAAAAAGCATTAGAGGAGTGCATTGATAAACTTATGTAACTTGATGAGAGGTGATCCATTTCTCAATCAAGTTAGAAGAATGATAAAGTAGGACAGAAGGCATGGCATGATTGTCATATTAAAAATAGGAAGTTTGAGGTTGGGGAGAAAGTTTTTCTATATGATTGAAAAGTTTTACACCATCTTGGAAAACTTAAAGTGCATTGGCTGGGACCATACATGATATCTCATATACTTAACTCAGGTAATTGCAAGTTACAAGCATTGAATGGAAAAAAATTTCCTTGACATTTAAACGGGACTAGGTTGAATCCAAAATACAAATAATTCTTCAATGTGTTTATAAATAAGGTAGTATTTCCGTTTAGTTTAGGATTTACCTTAATGAATTTTCCTCTCTATGTGTTTCCTTTCATTTTTGTTTTTCTTTGTCTTTCTAATTGGTTTGTTTTGGGCACACTTGTGCGCTAGTAGCCATTATTTAAAAGTTTTTTATGTTTAGAGGACCATGACTATTTTTAGTGTGGGGTGAAACATGTCAAATAAGATTTTTATTGAAGATTATGGTAATAAGAAAGTGTTGGAAGTGATGTGGATTGTCAGCCCAAGTGAGAAAATAAAAAGCATGCGAGTTCAGAGGAGTGTGCGTAACAGCAGTGACTATGGGTGGAGATTGGTCTCAAAATCTTTGTAGAAACCATGTATATTGAGAAAAGCACAGAGCAAGATGAGGTAGGTTATTGAAATAACTTGGTAAAATACGTAAAGGTAGATATAATTTGGCATGGGAGTACACGCAAGTTAGTCTATGGTCAAATAATTTATTTCCACAAGAAGGTTGGAGGTGTTTCATGTGGGTTTGCACAGGCAGGAAAAGTATTGGAAAAACTATGCAGAAGGATGGCGTTGGAAAAATATGAATTTAATGAATTTTTACGTTAGTAGGTGGCATCATATTTTATGGGGTAAAAAGAAAAAATATATAAATACAAGGTCGGGCTAAGTTTTTTCTATTACCTTGCATTTGTTTGTTGAAGATATTTTGCAATCTAGGGCATCCTTGTGAAAATAATTTATGGATTTTTATGTATGAAGTGGAAAGTTTAGTAGATTTGTGAAACAGAGTGGAAAGGAGTACATATGCATGAGTGAAGGATTTTTTTTGGTGGATTCCTACTAGTATTTACACTTTGTTGTGGAAGCTTAGATTTCTAGGTTAAGGTTTAGAGAGATAGGACACAGGTTTTGGAGGAATTTCTCAGAGGAGTGAAGGTGAGGGATCAAGCAGAGTTGAAGCAAGACGCGAAAAAGAACTTGTTATCCCAAATTTACCCTTGGGTTAATTTTGATAAATCATCATAAATGGACTTAACCATTCAAAGTTTGGGATGTGCATATGATTGTCAAATTCAGCCCCAGATTGTCATGAGACAAAAGAGATTAGATGGCTCAGAAAACTTAATCTTCATGCGAAGTGAACTGGAAAGCCATGGTGAAATGAGCTAGTCAGGTTGTCTGGTGAGTTGAAACTGAGCTATTTTGGATGTATTACAAGTTGGAACTAAGCTAGATGTTAGCCAAGCTATAGAACGAGATGGAAGACCAAGTTGGATCGACGGATTCGTCAGCCAAGTTGGCCGGTTGGCTAGATAAAAAATTGTAGGTTAGATGGAAGTTAGACAGCTACTCAGGTGAAACACTAGGTTTGATGCTTGCGTTAGACATCTAGGTTGGATGTCCAAGTTGGTTGGATGGGTCGATCAGTCATTTTAATTGGCTAGATGGATGGCCCAGGGGTTGGTCAGTGGCACAAAATACGATCGGGTTAGATGGCCTAGGCATATGGCACCTGGGTTGGTCGATAAACCATTATGGTAGCATCATGACAAGCTCAGGATAGATAGTATGGAAGTCACATGGTGTGTAATCCCCTTTGGATAGATGACACAAGGTGATACCTCTCAGTTGGTCAACATACATGTTGGACGCATCATACAGGCATGGTTAGATGGCTTGACTGGGTGAAGGAGAAAAGGAAGATGGACAGGTCATAGGCCAGTCAATTGGGTTATACATTTCAAAGGTTGGAAAATGTCCAACCCTAGGTACGGAACATGTTGGTCGACCCATTACTCAGTGGTGGCTCATAATTTTTTGGTTTCTTCAAGTGTACGGCCTGCATAGTTGGATGGTCAAGGTCAGGAAACACATGATTATACATTTCATAAGGTTTGGGACCTGTAGATGGTATGAAGAGGGTGGATGGGTTACATGTTAGATGGCTCATAAGTCCCATGTAAGGAAAAGGTAGGTAAGCAAAAGATAACTTGACAACTAAGTTTAATGCGATATGGTACCCATGTCTTTTCTAACAGAAGGTACCCTTAAGAAGTGACATTGTTTGGGTGCCCATAGCTCTTTAATGAGATTTGGTAAAAATTAGCTATAAAAAGAGCTCAAACCCCTCATTTTTTAGAGGGACATTTTGGGATTTGGCGAAAATTTTACAAATTTTTCACTCAATTCCATTTGAGTTGTGAGCCTTCTCTTGGGCCTATCAATGTAATTATGCCATTGTGCATAAAATGTAATGGTCTTTGCATACTATGAAGCAATAAAAATTGTCTTTTGTGGTGTTTCTTCAACCCTAGATCATTTTTATTGTATTTTCTTGCCTCTCCATTATTATTGTTGTATTTTGTGCATGTTCTTTCACTTGTAGGTTTATGATGTCATGCTTCATGGTGTGTTGATGAAGGATTATGATCTGGGTCTATGTGACATTTAGCTGACTTCCTTTTGCCATATTTTCATTATTTTATCCTCCCTCAATAGAATATTTTCATCCCTTCTTCTGATGTTATCACCCCCTTAGTGTAGGATTTCCCCCTTTTCATGCTATTTCTCTCTCTCTCTCTCTCTCTCTCTCCCTATCTCCTTGTAAGTTGTTAGGATAGCTATAGTTAGACGTATTTTCCGCATTAGAAGTAGTTTAACATTATAATTAGGAAGAGGAAATTGGCCTTCTCTGAAGGAACATATCAAGTTCACAAGTCCCACAACTTGAGAGATGGTCCCATGTTAGCAAATTACACCAAATGCCCGCTCACAGTCAGGCCATTTTGGGGGTGTTGTAATTTTTCATTAACCATTTTGACAAGATCGTGGGACAAGCAGGCGAAAGCTTTATATTCCACAGGGGTATATTTTTGTCTACATTTTCACTTGATCAAGTTGATGTGCTCTTTACAAATATTTAAACCTTTGGAGGAACATGCATTTAGCACATATGGATACTCCATCTGGTCAAAAACCCGTTATGAGAGTTACAAATCTTCCTAAATTCCATCCATTTCTATCTTTCCTTCCACATCTTGAACCACTAGCTTTTATCCATGAAGTTTATCAATCGTGACATCATTCCCCTCTTAGAATTCTCACATGCAGTAGCAT
Organism: Taxus chinensis; assembly: GCA_019776745.2. Classification (NCBI taxonomy): domain Eukaryota; kingdom Viridiplantae; phylum Streptophyta; class Pinopsida; order Cupressales; family Taxaceae; genus Taxus; species Taxus chinensis. The sequence goes on along the minus strand of CM034155.1, from coordinate 116,231,965 downwards.
TAGTACTATTAATTCTCACCTCCTAACTCGCAGAGTTCATTCTCAAGTTACTATTTGTCCACCTCCATATCTATACTTCACAGAAGATCAATAGTATGCGTACTCCTATGAACAAGATGCAAGAGAGTTTGGTTACGTAATAAACTATGGAGTTGTTGAAGTGATAGGGTATGCATATTATGGAGGATACTATTCTACACCTGAGGATATGGAGCTACAAAACAAATTTCAAGAATTGGAGGCAAAGATGGCACATTAAAGGGTTGTGAATCAATTACAAGCATGCAAGATTGGTTTTAGGATGCCTTGTCCAAGCTATTACAGCCCTCAGGAGAAGCTCAATATTATTGTTGAGATTTTTCCTAGGCTTACAGAGTGAATCAAGGAGATAGGAGATTTTATGGACAAGGCTAGTCGATATTGTCAATGGGAGACCCTAGCATTGTCATCCTACAAATCTCCCCTCACTCCCTAAATTGAACCATCTCAGTGAGAGCCACAATTTACAAGCTTCTCACCTACTTCCCCAATTATGGAATCAAATTTTTCATCTCCTAATATTCCATCCCATTTCATCTTCTCTACCCTTTTTCCTTCCAAGTACAAGTCCCCTCCATAAAATCCAAAATAAATACCTTCCCCTCCACAACAAACCAAGAAATAACTAGTGGTGACCCCACCCACTGCCCCTCCCACTTTCCTAGGTCCATATCGGGAAGAGACTCAAAAATCCAGTCAAGGGGAGCGGTAAAAAGAAGAGCCAATAAAAGAAGAAATGATTAGAATATTGGTGAGCTTGGCTCTTCGATTTAGAATTGATAAAATCACCTTGATGGAGAAACCTTTGGAGAAGGGTGAGTTCCATCCACAAGTGGTGTAAGTTGATTCAATTGTAGCAAAAGAAAAATAGGAACAAGAAGAAATAGAATATTACCAGCAGTCCCTTTTCTCATAATTTAGTGTCCATGAGGTCACCCTCTTTCTAGAGGTTATTGTTCAATCACAAGCTACAAAATAAATGAGGGAGGAAGAAGAAGCTCATGGTCCAGTTGAAGAGGAACATATAAGAGATACTAATTCAGATCTAAAGGCCCTGAATGAAGAAGACATCATTGATATTTTATTGATCTCATTTGTAGGGTCTCATTTAATCAATGAACCTATGATGGAGGAAGAATTTCAAGAAGATCTCACTTCTAAAGACAGTGATTAAGAGCATAAACTAGAGGAGTTTTACTTGTAAAGATTTATATTGGAGGAAATGGACAAATGTGCACATAGTATTGGTCTTTAAGAGGAGGAGGAAATCCCAATTGATAAAAAAACTTCAACAAGTTGCAACAGTTTACCAATATTTACATCAAATGCTGCAATCATTCCTAATGAGATACACACTACAGGAGAGTTTATTGCAATTGAGGAAGGAGAAGAAAGAAAGAATGACACCACTACCAAATCATTCATCAAAGCATAGGACCAACTATTTTTAGATGCACAAAAAGGTAAAAATCAACATGCAAATAGATCCATTCAAGGAAGTCTATAGGAAGGCTCCATTCTTGGAGTTGAAACTTAGAGCAGTGGGAACATGTAGTGGGTAAGACCATGCCCTATCTGGTACTTGGCTTCATTGGCTCCAAAGGAGAAGCCATAGCCATTCATGCTCATTTCTGGGCATAAGGATGATTTTGAAAGCACTAAAGGTTATCCACAACACCTCCAACCAAATGAAAAACTAAAGGAGGTATTAATTTTATTTGTGGTTGATGCTTTAAGTAGAAGGGTGGTAGATATTTTTCCACTCTTATTACATGACATGTAAATTTTAAAATTAATTACATGGCCACACTTTGTAAATATAATAATATATTTCTCCCTTCTTGTTGCAGGCTTGGTTTAGCTTTCCCTTATTCTATTTTTTGTAGAGTAGGTAGGTGTGCTTTCAACAAAAGGACTGCTCTTGCACACTCTGCATATCCCATGGTGAATTTTGTGGGCATAACTAACAAATGGTACACAGATATTGATTTCTTCCTGACTTAGGGTGAATGACCCCCCCCATTTAATCCAAAAGGAGAAGAGGATAGTTAAGTTAAGATCTGCAAGATACATCCTATGAGACAATGGAATATACAAGAAAGATATTGATGGTGTATTCCTTCATTGTGTTGATAGATATCGACATGTAAAGTTACTAGAATCCTTCCATAGTCTAACATGCGAAGGACATTTCTCATCTTCTATGATAGCTTATAAGATCTTACGAGCCAGGTATTATTGGCCTACTCTCTTTTGAGATTCAGCAGAATGGGTGTCAAAGTGTGAAGCTTGTCAGCATTTCATTGGTTGCCCTAAGTTAGCAACTCTTTCCCTTAAGCCTGTAGTGATTGAAGAACATTTTCACCAATGGGGAATTGATTTCATTGCAACGTTGAATCCTACCTCTAGTGCCAGACACAATTACGTGCTCACTGCTATAGAATATTTCACCAAGTGGGTGGAAGTTACGCCAATCAAGCAGGTAACCTCAGAAGTTGTGTGCCTTCAAGAAAATATAATTTTCAGATTTGGTGTGCCTCACAAGATTGTGGCTGATAACGCCTCCAATTTCTCGTCACATGAGCTGAATTTTTTTTGATATGGATTCAGGTGGCTCACTCATCTAACTATTACCCATAAGGCAATGGTCAAGCTCAGTCTAGTAATAAGAACTTGGTTACCATAATTATAAAGATAGTAGATGAAAACTAGAGGACATGGCACAAAGTGTTGTATGATGCGTTGTGGGAAGATTAGATTACTCCAAAGAGAGCTATTGGAATGTCCCCTTTCCAAGTGATGTATGGAATTGATGCTGAAATTCTCATTTCTGTAGAACTACCAGCCTTATAGTTGGCCAAAGCAGTCAAAAATGAAACTTTTCAAAACTCTATTGAGAAAAGGGTAATGTACCTAGCCAGGCTGAAAGATGAATGAAACAAGGTGATTGATTGCATTACAGATCATCACAGCAAAGTAAAGAAGATGTTTTATAAACAATCAAAGCAATGTGACTTTAAAATAGGAGATCTGGTGCTTCTTTAGGATAAGAGAAGGGAGCAGAAAGGAATGCATGGAAAGTTTGGAAAGGACCTTTCAAGATTCATCAGTTGATTGGTTAAAATATATTTTGTCTATCATACTTGGATGGAGAGTTTCTCCCTTTACCTTTCATTGGTCAACATCTGAAGCTATTCCATCAGTAACGCAAGATGCTCTCTTGCATTGTACATAATTTATTTTCTGTTGTGTTATTGCTTTTGTTTTATTTCTTTCTTCTCCATAGCCCAATGGATAAAGCCAAAAATTTTGAGTTCTCTTCCTTTTCCATTACAAATAAAATCCCCAACTGGAGCCAGCTGTTATCCCATTTTAGTGATTCTAGCTAAAATGAAGATAACCAGAGAAATTTTTCAAAAAATTGACTAAAATACCTGTTTTAAGAGTATTTTGGGATTTTGTGTTTCAATAACATGCAAACAGGTTATTTACATGCAAGATTCTCATTGTCTCCCAAAACCCAAAACCTGATTCAACTCCCTTGTGTCGGTTTTTCAAAACTCCCGAGCATCAGAACATGCATGATCAAAAACATGTTTTATGTCACATGACTTCCGAAACCCGAAACCCGATTCAACTCCATTGTGTCAGGTTTGCGGAATGTTCAAGCATCTCAACATATCAACTCCCTTGTGTCTTGTTTGCTGAACCTTCAAGCATCTCGACATATCATGCTTTGTGTTGGGTTTCTGGACAATCCAAATATGATGACAGGGCATTCATGTTGAGTTGTAGGGTAGTTGGCACACATGTCAAGTGAAATGTAATAAATATGGGGTCTTTATAAAAATATGGATTTACACGTCATTTTTACCTTTTGTGCTTTTCGTTGCATGGATTTTTCTCCTACATGCTCTCTCATGTTCTGAAGCTGATTTGATCTTGTGCTCGATTGCAGGGTCCATTTTCAATTATTTTTTGAATTTTCTAAAGGAATTTACTATGCCTTTTTGCTTCTGATGTTTTGTTGAAATGTTTTTATGATGGTCTCTGCATCTTATCCTTCCTTTCCTGTTTTTCTTTTTAGGTTTAGAGTTTAGGGTTTTTTGTCTTCTTTTGAGTGAAATTCCAATGGAAATCATTTTTAAAAAGTTCACCCTTAGGGTGGTTTTCTATTATATTCCTTACAATATGCCTTTTATATTTTAAAAGAAGAGAAGAAGAAGACAAAAAATCTTAACTATTGAAATGGCGGGAAAATTTAATGTTTGGACATCTCAAAAACCTGATCCCTTATCTTCATGTTTTTCAGGGTGTTTTATAGTTTATAAATTCCATAGTGTGTTGGGTCTTGAAGCTTGTCAGACATATAACATATTCCAACATCCATTTTCCTTTGTTTCGGGTCTGTCGGTGTGTCCGACATCTTCCATTTTCCACAGTGTGGTAGGTTTCTACAGGTGTGCAACATCTAATATCTTCTGACACATTCAAATGTCTATAGGGTTTTACATAGTGTCTGACAAAGCATAACCTCTGACACACTGAGTAGTGCATCGGGTCTGTGAGGTTTTTTAACAAGTTGTCAAACTTGAAGTTTTCAAACCAGAGGTGATCAAGGCATTCCTCCTCTAAGACTCTTTATTTTGGATCCTGGTTCATCATAGGAGAAGTATGATAAATCCGAGAAGATGAAATATAAATTCAGGAAGGTGGAGTCCCCTTTGTACATGGATTATAATTATGAGATCTATGATATAGAACTCAGAAATATAGACATGGAAGACTTTTGGAATAGAGTCAAGAGTTCTTCCCAAACCTCTTGGATGAAAGATATAGCTGGCAGTGGCCTCCCTCTTGCCCCGAGTTCATCTCAGCATGCGCTTCAAATTACGACTCTACTTCTCATTCAGTGAGAAATCAGGCGTGAGAAGTTATAGTAAAGTTATATGGAGGTTACTTTGATGACCTCCTCGAATTGCCTAACTTTAAAGAGTATAGGGATGTAGATCTCAAGACAGCCCAAAAATCCTAGGACAAAGACCAAGAAGATTTTCTTAAACATGTGAATAAGAAGTTCCTAATAAATGCCAAGCCGACTGTCTCTAGGTTTCTAAGATTTGTTCCTAGAAGTGATTTCATTCAAGAGATCAATGATATCATTAGCTTGTTGAGCCAGGTTTTTGGATTCCTCAATTCAAATGTTTTCCAAGGATGGATGTACCAATTCATGGTCATCATTAAGAATAATCAATAGGGGATTGATTAGGGTAATATTATCAGTAACAAGATAGAATCCTAGATGAAAACAGTCTTGTCTACGAGAAAGTTTAATATGTCCTCATATGTCACCTATTCAGCAGTTGGTATAAGGAATTATCCTGGATTGGACACAAAAGGGAATAATGAATTTGAACACATCTATTAGAATTTTCCTTAGCTAACAAGGAAGGGGTTCGAGGACCAATTTAGAAGAGTAAATGATTCCTTCTTTTATGAGAACATCTTTAGGATGAAACCCAAACTGAGGAAAACAAGAGTCTCTGATGAGGCATGGGCTGAAATTTCAAAGTGGGGTTATGTCTTCTTACAATTTAAGAAGTTCACATATCTTCGAGTGGTCATGTACCTAGGAGATACTTTCCAATTTCCTAGATACCCAGGAGACAAGATATTCCTGATGGAATTGGTCAGGCAATTGTTGGATTTCCACAAGTTCCAATAGAGTCAGCACAAAGCCGCTATATCCTTCCCAATTTCTATTAGAAGGTGTAACTGCTCAACGGTGGTAAAATCCAAGAACATAGTTCATGAGCTTCAGGACAAGTTAAAAAAGCATATGAAGCCCAGAGATGGGTTCTACATTCGAGGAGTTCTTAAGGCATATGGAACCCTATACCTAGATGTGCCTAGCATAGAAGAAATTTGGGTTGATCTTCGTGATGAAGTCACTGTCCACAGAAAATATCATAGTAGATTAACAGTTGAAAAAATTCAGACACTTGAGATCGCTGACATCCCAGAAGGTACTGGTGAGAATAAAAGTGTTCTAGATCCTTCATACGATAGACTGAATGATGATCAATATGTTTTCCCAGCTATTGATTGGTCTATCAGTGAAAAATATTCTATTGCAAATAGATCAGCTCTAATTCTCACACGCACTAAGGCATGGCTCACCTCTTGGGGAATGAGTTACAAAGAAGATAGTTTTTGAAAGTTGATTGATTTTAAGGCAGGACCCTCTAAAAAGGACAAGAGCTCTTCCAAGAAGCCTATAAAGGTCCAATTCGTGAAGAATAGAGGAGAACAAGAAGCCCTTTCGACTGCTACTCCAGTTGAAACGGTGAAAATATCAAAATCACCAACCCGACCAGAAATAGGGGAAATATCTTTGGAGGTAGAGGTAAGTAAACCTCTAATTTCACCTTTTGTTGATTAACCGATAGAAGTAAGTTTATCTCTCACTTATCAGGATTTGGCTTCAGAATCTACACCTCCTCCTTTGCAAAAACTTGTACCTCCTCCTTCACAACCACTTCCACCCACTCCTTCATAACCACTTCCACCTCCTCTTTCTCCATCTTCTTCATCAGCCAAGGCCAACATCTTCTCAGGTCTCTCACCCCTCTCTACTAGAACCAAAGTGAGTATGGATATGCCTCATCCTTCTACACCTCTTTTCACTAAATCCACTACCACACTTGTGGTTGTTCCCACTCCACCAGTGAGTCTTCCTCCACATGAAAGCATGATCCTAACTCCTATAACAGTAGCAACTCCTTCTGGCACACCTCAATGGTTGCTTGAGTAGACTCCAAGGAAAAGGAAGGTGGTAGTTCCCATACCATCCTTTGATTTCATTTCACTCAAGGCTTCTACTCTTATATCAGCCAAGAAACCCAAAACAATTTCAAGGGTTTTAGTGGATGCTTCAGGACACAAGTTTGTAGAGATCGCCACTCTAGCAACTGACAAGACCAAAGAGGACATACTGGCCTCTGACTATTAGATAACTAGGGTTGATCTAGGGAAGGTGACGACAGAAGGATCACAAACAGATGCATGAGATGCTATGAACGTGCTATGTCAGAAGTTAAAGGAAACAAAGGAAAGCAGGGATGAGCTTAAAGAGAAAGTGGAGCAGTTGACTGAAGTATTACTGAAGCTCTTAAAACCTCTTGAGTCAATACCATCATCCTCTACTCCTATCGGGTTTGATTTCTAATAGGTACCCATGATTGAAAGGATTAATGAAAAGGGGAGAGTGGTCAATTAATGGACCCAAAGGCTCCTCCAGTAGGGAAAATAAGTAATCCAAGTTTCATGGGAAGTCTACCAATATTTTGAGGATATAAGAAAAGATGGAGGAAAAATGGATGATGAGTTTTCTTTAGAAATCAGGAACTTGGAGTTGACTTTTGAAACTCTCCAAATGCTAAAACAAATTCCATCCTGCATCTTGGTCGAAGAGGGCATCATCCCACATATAGATAAACATTTCTAGCTAACCAAATCCATCAGGTTTAGAATAAAGATTCTCAATGAAGCTTGGAGTGAATTGAGAGAATCAAGAGATCAATTGATTGATGGAAAGAGTGACTTAGAAGAAGAGTTGGTCAAAATTTGTGCAAAAGTGTTGAGTGGAGATTTAGGTATCCTACCAGTTGATGATCTTTTCAAACAAATCCAAGAATCAATTCAGCAAGAACCAACCCATGGATTTAGCATGGAAATCATTGATAGGTTTGTGAATATTGAACATTATTTTCAGACCCTGAGGAAACTCAACAAAATATTGAAAAATATTCCTAGCAACGCCAGTGATACTCAGGAAACATGTGAAGTTTTGAGTGATCATTCCAATGCGCTAGATGAAAATGAAATGCAAGGTATAATCCAAAATTTCCAATAATTTTTGAACAAGCAGGCTTTTTTGGAAGAAGAGAAAGATGATGATTATTACTAGGCATAATGCAACATGTCATTTCAATCTTGAAATCGACATGTCTTTTTCATTTCTGTTTCGTCACATAGGAAGTAAATTTTGACTTGGTCTCCTGCATGAGAGTCAAACAAAATAGAACTCTTGTTAAAAACACTATTTCCTAGGGTTTATCCTATTTTCTCTCTACTCTTTTATTATAAATAAGGTATGCTTATGCATTCCAATGGGTTGAGATATTTGGGAGATTGAGAACTATTGTGAAGAAGAAGAACTTTGTGTTTTATTTCAATCATTTAAGGAGTAGAAATCAATGTTATTTTTACAAACTTTGCGTTGTGAGATTCATCTCTCTTAAGATATTGTTCTTACGTTCAGGATCTTAAGCTATTATTTGTTTAGCATTCTTAATCATTTTAATTGTTTCAATCATTACATTACATTTGTTATCTAGAACTCGTATGATTATTTCTTGATTTGTGTTTGTTCGAAAGAAAATACATTCCCATCATTTCCTTTCCATCGTGTATTCTTTCTAATCCGTTTTACTTCAAAAGAAACAATATTTTCATTCACTATTGATATGGATTCTGGAATTCTATCCCAACCCCAATGGTTAGATTAGTGTGAATACTATACATATCATTTCTGTTGTGTTTTAGATTAGTAATAAATAGGCAGCCTCACCTATCTTTGAGGAGAGATTTTATCCCATGCAATGTGGTTGAACTTCATATTTTGTCTTGAAAAATTATCCAACAAATATTTTTTGGTGACTCCACTGGGGAATACGGATTGATAGTATAAAGCTTATCCTTTTGGTGTCTAGCGACTCCATAATTTCCTTATTTTCAACAAGATCTATTTTCCAGTTCTAGTTGGCTAGAAATATCTTCACTCAGTAAAACCGAGCCCGGGGTGAAATTGATCTGTTCTTTGATCTTATTCAGCATCATAATTTCATAATTTCACCCAACAGTGTTGCATCTAGCTGGGAAAGAAGTTCTTCACCCATCTGAAAGAATTATATTCCTCAAGAACTAGAAGTCTCTGTAACTTGTCATGTATTATTCTTACTGGATATTCAGATTCTTGTTCGCACTTCATTTAGAAGAATGGCAGAACAACCTGTGCCTTTGGCATAGATATTGGTCCTCTTTCCCTTACTCCATCATTACATGACTTACCTCATGGATCACAGAAGAATATTCCTAAGTTCAATGATGATGGGAAATAACATCCTGATGAACAATTCTTTGTTGCATGCGGTGTTCTTGGGGTGGCTCACGAAGATGTCTCTGTTTGACCCTTCGTTGAAACATTGCATGGCGTAGCCATAGAATGGTTCTATCATCTCCCAAATTCCTACATTACCAACTGGGCTACCATGAGATCTGTATTTGAAGCAAGGTTCAAACGAGCTGAAGATTCTCACGCCTTGTTGGCATAACATAACCACATGAAGAAAGAGCCTTATGAACCCATGTGGGATTTCATAGCCAAATTCAACAAGCTGATCCAAAAGATTCCAGACCTTGTTGTTCCTACTCTTGAAAATTAGAAGTGTCTCTTCATGAACACTCAACCTCCGGATGTAAGCTTCTTGTTAAGAATATCTATCATTCTTGATCTGGCCACTGCTCAAGCTATGACCACTGAAATAGAAGATGATCTTATTTTGGCTTGAAATATTAGAAAATAATCATCCAAGCCTAAAAATCAAAGTTCTTCTTAGATTCCTACTGATCTCATGATTCATAAGATGGCTCATGACTTGATTTCTTTAAAAAATCAAATGTCTCAAAAAGTGAGCAACGTTCCATATCGAGATATTTCGAGATGGAATTTCAATAATACTAACGGTGCTCCCACAAGAGATAGACCATGGTTGAATGCTGCTTAACCGAGACTAGCTATTAAAGATCCTCCTGTTAATGCTACAGTGGAGATAGTTGAAGAAGATGAAGAAGTAGAAGAACCAGATTCTCACGAAGATTTTGAAACTTTGGGATACGCTGATGAGTCATATGACGATTCAGCTGATGACTCTAGCATTGGGTATTTGGAATATAAAGAAGATGGATACAAACCTGATGGTTAGTTATTCATGGTCTTCACTCGATCTCAATCCTAGAATCCCAGAAATCTGGTGGAAAGTTCTAAGGAGAAGAGTAAAGATACTCCCATGGTCATAGCTAAGAGAGGATCTCCTATCTCAGCACAAACTGAAAAGGAGATGACTAAAAAAGTAACAACTTCCTCCTATTCTCCTTCTCCTAAGACCAGTACCACAACTCAGGCCCATGTGATCAGAAATGAACCTACCATCACTCCTTCATACACTACTTTTGACATCATTGACCATGCAAAAAGAACCAAGATCCAAATTTTAGAAGCAGAATACCTTCAATCAAACCCGGAACAATTTGAGAAACTTTCCAAATTCATTAGAAGTAAGGCTGCTATTCCTTCACCTTCCAAAGGAATTTTTCCAATTCCTAATCAATCTTCACCTTCTACCAATATGATCTCTGCTTCTTCTTCAGGAATTATCGAACCATTTTATTTGTCCTTACTCATAAACGGATTCAAACTCAACAATTGCATCATTGACTCAGGAGCCTCTGATAATGTGATGCCCACAAAAGTAGCCCATGCCCTTGGATTTAATTTGACCAAATCATATGGATGATGTTACTCCATGGAAACCAAGAAAGTCCCCTTGATTGGTCAAATCAAAGATGCAAAATTTTCATTTGTTTCCTTCCTGGAGAAGAGAGTGACAATGACCATTCTGGTTGCTGATATTCCAGATGCTTATGGTATTCTTCTAGGAAGGGGTTTTTGTAAATACGTTAGGGGAAAGTCAACATGGACTGGACCAAGGTTAAAATTTCAGTTAATTGAGTTTCTCACATTCTCCATCCTGAACCTTAAGCGAAGTATTTGGTTACTAAATCAGACGACCCCAAGGCTCAAATTCTTTTCGAGGATGCTTGCTTGGGAAATTACTTCATGACATCAGAGGTACTAGCTATAGATGTTAAAGATGAGGATTCTAATGCTATTTGGACCTTCGAATTTGATGAGAGATTTTCAACTACCAAATCGGGAGCTGGTGTATTTCTTATATCTCCAGATTACAAAATGTTTCCTTTCACCTTCAAGATGCAGTTCAATAAAACTAATAATAAAACTGAGTATGAAGCTTTTTTATTAGGACTGGAAATGGCTAGACAAAAGGGAATTTGTAATCTCAAGGTTCAAGGAAATGCCAAGTTGATTGTTAACTAGGAGAAGGGGATCTATTAGGTGAAAAATGATCACCTAAAGCATTACAAGAATAAGGTCTAGGATAACATAGAATGCTCTGATGATTTTTCCATCAAGGTAGTTTTGAGAGATCATAATGACAAAGCTGATTCTTTAGCCGTGTCTACGTCTCTTCTCCTTCCTCATCCACAGTTCAAACAAGACACGTACACCATTGAAATTGTATATCATCCCAATGATCTGGATAACTCAACACATTGGCAAGTATTTAATGATGATCAACAGATATTGTCTTTTCTGGAGAAAGATGATAATTTTAGTGAATTGTATTTTGAAGGGTCAGAATTATCTTTCCGTGAATCTGTTTCAAATTCATATCAAGAGGTTGATGGAAATTTTATTCAGTTAAAAGGAAATAATATTCCCAAGGGATTGGTTTCTCTGGAAGGTCTATTTGATAAACATGATAGTTTTATCAAAAATAAAAGGCAGACGAAAGGAATTTCCTCATTAGAAGTAGACCAAGTTAAGTTGGGCTCTCCTGATCAACCGCAGATGGTGAATATCATGAAATTTTGTTCCCTGAGGAGAAAGCAAAATTCACTTCACTCTTGAAGAGATAAATGGATGTCCTGGCCTGGTATTATGTAGATTTAAAATCCTTCAAGCCCAAAGATGTGCAACATAGAATTCCCTTGAAGCCTGAAGCTAAACCCCATAGGCAGAAGCAAAGAAATTACAACCCTAAGATCTCACCGACTATTCTTACAAAAATTCAGAAAATGTTAGATGCAAGAATTATTTTTCCAATCCACCATTCTACCTGGGTTGCTAACATCGTCTGTGTCAGGAAGACGAATGGCGAAATTTGGATTTGTGTTGATTTTTGGAATCTGAATCAATCTTCATTAAATGACAACTATCCCTTGCCTATCATGGATTAGGTGTTACAGACTGTTATTGGATCAGAGATGCTATCCATGCTTGACATATTTTTAGGGTATACTTAGGTTGAGATAGCTGCCAAAGATCAACATAAAATGACATTCACAACCCCATTGGGGACCTTTGCTTACACGAGGATGCCTTTTGGTTTGATCAATGCCGGGGCCACATTTCAGAGAGCTATAGACTTGGATTTCAGAGATCTGATGGGAAAAGTTATAGCTGTATATTTGGACGACTTGACTCTTTTCTCTAAAAAATAGAGTGATCATTATGATCATCTGGAGAAGGTACTCTTGAGGTGTAGGCATCATGGGATTTCATTAAATCCTCAGAAGTCCATGTTCGGAGTGACAGAGGGAAAGTTGCTAGGTCATATTGTGACTAGAGAAGGAACCAAGATCGACCCAGAAATGGTGAAGGCCATTCAAATCCTTACCTTACCCATAAGCAAAACTGGAGTTCATTCCTTTTTCAGAAAGGTTAATTTCCTAAGGAGGTTCATACCTGACTTTGCTGATAAAACCAAGGATGTCCTTGGGATGATGAAAGGTAAAACTCCATTTTGATGGAGTACTGAAGGGAATCTCACATTTGATGAAGTCAAAAAGGAAATTTCTCATGCTCCTATTTTGGTGTGTCTATATTTCAAAAAATATTTCATCATGTATATCTATGCTTTCGTGCACACAGTTTCATCCATCCTGATCCAGGAGAACGAAGAAGGCATTAAAGCTCCTATCACTTTCATGAGCTACCCATTAAAGGAACATGAACTAAAGATGTCACAGATTGAAAATAATTCTTATGCGGTGGTACGAGTGGTGAAACATTTCAGATACTATGTGTTGAGTTCTCATACCCTCGTCCTCATTCCCGATACTGCAGTTAAATCCATTTTGATTGAACAAGAATTGGGTAGTCAATGGGGTACCTGGATAGCTAAAGTTCAAGAGTATGACTTGGACATCAAACCTACGAAGTTGGTACAAGGAAGGGGCCTGTGCCAATTGATTGCGGAAAATAATGCTAAGACAGAATGCAAGAAAACTGAAGATACCTTTTTAGAGTTGCCCATGGTGCTTTTTGTGAGCATAACTGACAAATGGTACACAGATATTGATTTCTTCCCAACTTATGGTGAATTACCCCCAAATTTAAGCCAAAAAAAGAAGAGGACAGTTAATTTAATATCTACGAGATACATCATGTGGGATAATAGAATATTACAGAAAGGTATTGATGGTGTATTACTTCGTTGTGTTGATAGATCTCAGTAGGTAAAGTTACTAGAATCCTTCCATAGTCTAGCATGCAAAGGAAATTTCTCATCTTCCATGATAGATTATAATATCTTATGGGCCAAGTACTGTTGGCCTACTCTCTTTCGAGATTTATAAAAATGGGAGTCCAAGTGTGAAGCTTGTCAGCATTTCGTTGGTCGCCCTAAGCTAGCATCTCTTCCCCTAAAGCCTGTAGTGATCGAAGAAAATTTTCGCTAATGGGGAATTGATTTCATTGGAACATTGAATCCTACCTCTAGTGCTGGAAAAAATTACATGCTCAGTGCTACAGACTATTTCACCAAGTGGGTGGAAGCCGTGCCAATCAAGAAAGTAACCTTAAAAGCTGTGTGCAAATTACTTAAAGAAAATATAATTATCAGATTTTTTGTGCCTCACAAGATTGTGGCTGATAATGCCTCCAATTTCTCATCACATGATCTGAAATAATTTTGTTAGGGATTCAGGATCACCCTAGCTCACTCATCTGACTATTACCCCCAAGGCAATGATCAAGCTAAATCCAACAACAAGAACCTGGTTACCATAATTAGAAAGCTAGTATATGAAAATCAAATGACATGGCACAAAGTGTTGTATGATGCATTGTGGGTAGATCAAATTACTTCAAAGTGAGATATTGGAATGTCCCCTTTCCAAGTGTTGTATGGAATTTATGCTGAAATTCCCATTTTCATAGAACTACCAGCCTTAAAGTTAGCCAAAGCAGTCAAAGATGAGACTTTTCAAAACTCTATAGAGAAAAGGGTAATGTACCTAGCTAGGATGGAAGAGGAATGAAGCAAGGTGATTGATCACATTTTAAATCATTAGAGCAAAGTAAAGAAGATATTTGATGAAAAAATCAAAGCAATGTGACTTTAAAATAAGAGATCTGGTGCTTCTTTGGGATAAGAGAAGGGAGTAGAAAGGAATGCATGGAAAGTTTGATTCTTTATGGAAAGCACCTTTCAAGATTCATCAGCTGAATGGTGAAAATAGCTTCTATCCATCATACTTGGATGGAGAGTTACTCCCTTTACCTTTCAATGGTTAACATCTACAGCTATTCTAGCAATAATGCAAGATGATCTCTTGCATTGTACATAATTTATTTTCTATCATGTGTTTGATTTTGTTATCTTTGTTTGTTTGTTTGTTTGTTTTGGTTTTCTTCTTTCTTCCTTATAGCCCAATGGATAAAGCTAGAAATTCTAAGTTCTCTTCCTTTGCCATTAAAAAGAAATTCCCCAACTTGAGCCAGCTATTATCCCATTTTAGTGATTCTAGCTAAAATGAAGATAACCATAGAAATTTTCATAAAAAATGACTAAAATACCTGTTTTAAGAGTATTTCGGGTTTTCGGGTTTCAATAACATGCAAACAGGTTATTTACATCCAATATGCTCATTGTTTCCCAAAATCTTAAACCTAATTCAACTCCCTTGTGTCATGTTTTCAGAACTCCTGAGCATCAGAACATGCATGATCAAAAACATGTTTTATGTCAAATGACTTCCGAAACCTGAAACCTAATTCAACTCCCTTGTGTCGGGTTTACAGAACTTTCAAGCATCTCGACATATCAAATCCCTTGTGTCTGGTTTGTGGAACCTTCAAGCATCTCGACATATCATGCTTTGTGTCAGGTTTCTAGACAATCCAAATATGATGACATGGCATTCATACTGAGTTTTAGGGTAGATGGCACACATGTCAAGTGAAATGTAACAAATGCGGGGTCTTTATAAATAGCTGGATTTACACGTCATTTTTACCTTTTGTGCTTTTGGTTGCGTGGATTTTTCTCCTGTGTGCTCTCTCAGCTTCTAAACCTGATTTGATTTTGTGCTCGATTACGTGGTCATTTTCAATTATTTTTCAAATTTTCTGAAGGTATTTACTCTTCCTTTTTTCTTGTGATGTTTTGTTGAAATTTTTTTATGATGGCCTCTGCATCTTATCCTTCCTTTCTTGTTTTTAATTTTAGGTTTAGAATTGAGGGTTTTTTGTCTTCTTTTGAGTGACATTCCAATGGAAATCATTGTTTAAAAGTTCACCCTTAGGGTGTTTGTCTATTATATTCCTGAGAATATGCCTTTTGTATTTTAAAAGAAGAGAAGAAGAAGACAAAAAATCTTAACTATTGAAATGGCGGGAAAATTTCATGTTTGGACATCTCAAAAACCCGATCCCTTATCTTTAGGTTTTGCAGGGTGTTTTATAGTTTATAAATTCCGTAGTGTGTCAGGTCTTGAAGCTTTTCAGATATATAACATCTTCCAACATCTATTTTACTTTGTGTCGGGTCTTCCAGTGTGTCCAATCTTTTCCATTTTCAGTAGTGTGGTGGGTTTCTACTGGTGTTTGACATCTAATATCTTCTGACACATTCAGCTGTCTATTAGTTTTTCGTAGTGTATGACAAAGCCTAACCTCTGACACACTCAGTAGTGCATCGAGTTTGTGAGGTTCTTTAACAAGTTATCAAACCTGAAGTGTTCAAACAAGAGGTGATCAAGGCATTCCTCCTCCGAGACTCCTCATGTTAGATCCTAGTTCATCACAAGAGAATTCTAATAAATCAGGGAAGATAAAATATAAATTTAGGAAGGTGGAGTCCCATTCCTACATTGATTGTAATTATGACATCTGGGATACAAAACTCAAAAATGTAGACAAGGAAGTCTTTTGGAATAGAGTCAAGAGTTCTTCCCAAAGCTCCTGGATGAAAGCAATAGCCGGCAGTGGCCTACCTCTTGCAACATGATTCCCCTTGTCTACTAAATGCCCTGAGTTCATCTTGGCATGCGATTTGAATTATGACTCTGCTTCTCATCAGTGAGAAATCAGGCGGGAGAAGTTATAGTCAAGTTAGACAGAGGTTTCTTCGATGACCTCCTCAAATTGCCTAAATTTTAAGAGTATGGGGATGTAGATCTCAAGTCACCCCAGAAATCTTGGGACAAAGACCAAGAATATTGTATTAAACATGTGAATAATAAGTTCTTGATCAAAGCCAATCCAGTTGTCTCTAGGTTTCCAAGATTTGTTCCTAGAAGTGATTTCATTCAAGAGATAAATGATATCATTACTTTGCTGAGCCGGGTTTTTGGATTCCCCTAGTTAAATGTTTTCTAAGGATGGATGTACCAATTCATGGTCATCATTACGAAGAATCAACATGGGATTGATTGGGGTGGTCTTATCAGTGATGAGATAGACTCCCAGATGAAAACAGTCTTGTCTACGGGGAAATTTTATATGTCCTCATATGTCACCTATGCAATAGATGGTATGAGGAATTATCCCGAATTGGACAAAAAAGGGAATAAGGTATTCGAATACATCTATCGGATTTTTCCTCAGCTAACAAGGAAGGGGTACAAGGACCAATTCAAAATAGTAAATGATGCCTTCTTTTATGAGAACATTTGCAGGATGAACCTCGAACTGAGGAAAACAAGAGTCTCTGATGAGACATGGGCTAAATTTTCAAAGTGGGGTTATGTCTTCTTACAATTTAAGAAGTTCACATATCTTCGAGTGGTCATGTACCCAGGTGATCCTTTCCGATTGCCTAGATACCCAAGAGACAAGCTAGTCCTGATGGAGTTGGTCAAGTAATTGTTGGATTTCCACAAGTTCCAACAGAGTAAGCACAAGGTTGTCGTATCCTTCCCAATTTATATTGGAAGGTATACCTGCTCAATGTTGGTAAAAGCCAAGAACGTAGTTCATGAGATTCAGGACAAGTTAAAGAAGCACATGAAGCCCAGAGATGGGTTTGACTTTCGATTAGTTCTTAGGTCATATGGAACCCTGTACCTACACATGCCTAGAATACAAGACATTTGGGTTGATCTTCGTGATGAAGTAGTTGTCCGCAGAAAAGATCATAACAGATTAACACTTGAAGAATTTTATACACTCGAGCTCGCTGACATCCCAGAAGGTACTGGTGATAATGAAAGTGTTCTAGATCTTTCATATGATGGACTGAATGAGGATCAATACGTTTTCCTAGCTATTGATTGGTCTATCAATGAAAAACCTTCTATTCCAGATAGATCAGCTCTGATTCTCACACGCACTAAGGCATGGCTCACCTCTTGGGGAATGAGTTACAAAGAAGATATTTTTTTAAATTGATTGAGTTGGAGGAGGGACCCTCCCAAAATGAAAAGTACAACAGCTCTTCCAAGAAGCCTATAAAGGTCAAATTCGCGAAGAAGAGAGGAGAACAAGAAGCCCTTTTGACTGCTACTCCAGTTGAAATGGGGGTCATACCAGGATCAGAAAATCCACAAGAAATAGGGAAATATATTTGGAGGTAAAGGTAAGTCAACCTCTAATTTCACCTTTTGTTGATTGCCCGACAGAAGTAAGTTTATCTCTCACTTCTTAGGCTTTGTCTTTAGAATCTACACCTCTTACTTTGCAACCACTTGCACCTCAATCTTCACAACCACTTCCACCCCCTCCTTCACAACCACTTCCACCTCCTCTTTCTCCATCTTCTTTATCAGCCATGGCCAACATATTCTCAGGTATCTCACCCCTCTCTACTGGAACCAAAGCGACTATGGATATGTCTCCTCCTTCTACACCTCTTTTCACTAAATTCACTACCACACTTGTGGTTGTTCCCACTCCACCAGTGAGTCTTCCTCCACTTGAAAGTACAATCCTAACTCTTGTAATAGTAGAAACTCCTTCTGGCACACCTCAATGGCTGCTTGACTAGACTCTGAGGAAAATTAAGGTGGTAGTTCTCATACCAGCCTTTGATTTCTGTTCACTCAAGGCTTCTACTCCTAAATCAGCCAAGAAACCCAAAAACGTTTCAAGGGTTTTAGTGGATGCTTCAAGACACAAGTTTGTAGAGATCTCCACTCCCACAACTAACAAGACCAAAGAGAACATAGTGGCCTGTGACTATTAGATAACCAAGGTTGATCTAGGGAAGGTGACAGAAGAAGGAGCACAACAAGATGCATGAGATGCTATGAATGTGCTATGTCAGAAGTTAAAGGAAACAAAGGAAAGCAGGGATGAGCTTAAATAGAAAGTGGAGAACTTGACTGAAGTATTACTTAAGCTCTCAAAGCCTCCTGAGTCAATACCATCATCCTCTACTCTTATCGGGTTTGATTTCCCATCGGTACCCATGATTGAAAGGTTTAACGAAAAGGTGAGAGTGGTCGATGAATGGACCCAAAGGCTGCTCCAGCAGGGAAAAGAAGTAATCCAAGATACTGGAGAAGTCTACCAATCTTTGGAGGATATAAGAAAATATGGAGAAAAAATGGATGATGAGTTTTCTTCAGAAATATGGTACCTGGAGTTGACTTTCTAAGCTCTCCAAACGCTAAAACAAATTCCATCCCACATCTTGGTCAAAGAGGGCATCATCCCACATACAGATAAACATTTCCAGTTGACCAAAGCCATCAAGTTTAGAATAAAGATTCTCAATGGAGATTATATCAAATTGAGAGAATCAAGAGATAAATTAATCAATGGAAAGAGTGACTTAGAAGAAGAGCTTGTCAAAATCTATGCAAAAGTGGTGAGTGGAGATTCAGGTATCATACTAGTTGATGATTTTTTCAAAAAAATCCAAGAATCAATTAACCATGAACCAACCCATGGATTTAGCATGGAAATAATTGACATGTTTGTGAAGATTGAACATTCTCTGGAGATCCTAAGGAAACTCAACAAAATATTGAAAAATCTTCCTAGCAATGCCAGTGATACTCAGGAAACATGTGAAGTTTTGAGTGATCGTTCCACCACGCCAAATGAAAATGAAATGCAAGGTATAAATTGAAAGTTCTAAGAATTTCGGAACAAGTAGGATTTGTTAGAAGAAGAGAAAGATTATGATTCAGACTAGGGACAATGCAACATGTCATTTCAATCTTGAAATCGACATGTCTTTTTCATTTCTATTTCATCAAATAGGAAGTAAATTTGGAATTGGTCTCCTGCATGAGAGTCAAGAAAAATAGAACTCTTGTTAAAAACACTATTTCCTAGGGTTTATCCTATTTTCTCTCTACTCTTTCATTATAAATAAGGGATGTTTATGCATTCTAATGGGTTCAGATTTTTGGAAGATTGTGAACTATTGTGAAGAAGAAGAACTTTGTGTTTTCTTTCAATCATTCAAGGAATAGAAATCGATGTTATTTTTACAAAATTTGCGTTGTGAGATTCATCTCTCTTAAGATATTATTCTTACGTTCAGGATCTTAAGCTATTATTTGTTTAGCATTCTCAATCATTTTAATTGTTTCAATCATTACATTACATTTGTTATCTAGAACTCGTATGATTATTTCATGATCTGTGTTTTCTCGAAAGAAATTATGTTCCCGTCATTTCCTTTCCATCATGTATTGTTTCTAATCCATTTTACTTCGAAAGTAGCAATATTTTCATTTACTATGGATATGGATTCTGGGATTCTATCCCAACCCAAATGTTTAGATTAGTGTGAATATTATATATATCATCTGTGTTGTGTTTTAGATTAGTAATAAACAGGCAGCCTCACCTATATTTGAGGAAGGATTTTATCCCATGCACTATGGTTGAACCTCATATTTTGTCTTGAAAAAATATCCAACCAACAGATAGTCAGTGACCATTATATCCTCTCTAGTTTTTTTGGCCGCGGGAGTAGAAATTTCTGCAAATATTTTCCCTGAAGCATCCACTGAAACCCTTGAAACTATTTTGAGTTTCTTGGCATATTTAGCAGGAGAAACCTTTAATGAACTAAAATCGAAGGCTAGTAGGGGAACTACCACCTTCCTCTTCCTAGGAGTCTAATCAAGAAACCATTGAGGAGTGCCAAAAGAATTTTCTCCTATTAGAGGTTTTGAGGTTTCACTTATAGGTGGAGGGAGATTTAGTTGTTGAGTGGTAACAACCACAAGTGTGGTGATGGATTCATTGAAAAGAGGTGTAGAAGGAGGAGGCATGTCAATAGCCATTTTAGCTCCAGCGGATAAAGGTGAGAGACTGGAGAAGATGCCGGCCATGGATGATGAAGAGAATGGAGAAAGAGGAGGTAGAATTGGTTGTAAAGAAGGAGGCAAAAATATTAAAGCCAAATCCTAAGAAGCAAGAGAAAAACTTACTTCTGATGAGCAATCAACAAATGGTAAAATTAAAGGTTGGCTAACCTCTACCTCCAAAGAGATTTATCCTATTTCTAGTGGGGTTGGTGAATTTGGTATGTTCACCATTTCAACTGGACAGGAAGATGAAATGGCTGCTTGCTCTTCTCCCTTATTGACAAATTTGAACTTTATAGGCCTTTTAGAGGAGCTCTTGTCTGTTTCTTTCCTAGAGGGCCCTGCTTCATAAGTGACCAAATTTGAGAAACTTTTTTCTTTGTAACTCATTCCCCATGAAATGAGCCATGCCTTAGTGCATGTGAGAATCAGATCAGATCTATCTGCAATAGAGGATTTTTCACCGATGGACCAATCAATAGCTGGGAACACATATTGATCTTCATTCAGCCTATTGTATGAGGCATCCAAAACACTTTCATTGTCGATAGTACCCTCTGGAATGTCAAAAAGCTCAAGTGTTTGAATTTCTTCAAGTTTTAACCTCTTATGGTCCTTTCTTCAGATGGAAACTTCATCGCAAAGATCAACCCAGATGTCTTCTTTACTAGGCACATGCAGGTACAGAGTTCCATATGACTTGAGGACTCGTCGAAAGTTGAACCCATATTTGTGCTTCATGTTCTTCTTTAATTTTTCCTGAAGCTCGTGCACCATGTTCTTGGCTTTTACCACAGTTGAGGAGGTGTACCTTCCAATAGAAATTGGGAAGGATACAGTGGCCTTGCGCTTACTTTGTTGGAACTTGTGGAAATACAACAATTTCCTGACCAACTCCATCAGGATTAGCTTGTCTCCTAGGTACCTGGGAAACTAGAAAGGATCAGCCAGGTACATGACCACTCGAAGATACGTGAACTTCTTAAATTGTAAGAAGACACAAACCCACTTTGAAACCTCAACCCATGCCTCATCAGAAACTCTTGTTTTCCTCAGCTCAGGGTTTAGCCTACAGATGTTCTCATTGATCTTTGGACCCCTTCTTCGTCAAGTGAGGAAAATGCCGGTAGACATGCTCTGCTACCTTGTTCCACTTTGTATCAAATCCTGGGTAATTTCTCATATCAGCTGCTATATAGGTAACATAGGAGGACATATAAAACTTGCCCGTATACAAGACTGTTTTCATCTGGGAGTCTATCTCGTCACTGATAAGACTACCCCAATCAATCCCCTGTCGATTCTTCTTAATGATGACCATGAATTGGTACATCCATCCCTAGAAAACACTTGACTTAGGGAATACAAACACTCATCTCAACAAAGTGATGATATCATTGATCTCATGAATGAAATCACTTCTAGGAAGAAATTTTGGAAACCTAGAGATAGCCGGTTTGGCCTTGATCAGGAATTTCTTATTTATGTTTTTGATGTAATCTTCCTGGTGAATGTCAAAGGCCTTCTGAGCTGATTGAATATTTAGATGAACATACTCTTTGAAGCTAGGAAATATGAGTAGGTCATCGAAATAACCTCCATCTAACTTCACTATGACTTCTCCTGCCTAATTTCTCACTGAACGAGAAGTAGAGTCATAGTTCGAAACACATGCCAAGATGAACTCAAGACATTGAGATGACATGGGGAATCCTGCTGCAAGAGGGAGGCCACTGCCAGCTATTGATTTCATCCAGGGAGTTTGGGAAGAATCCTTGATTCTATTCCAAAAATATTCCATGTCTATATTTCTGAGTAATGTAAGAAGGGGACTCCACCTTCCTGAATTTGTACTTCATCTTCCCGAGCTTATCTAACTTATACTGTGATGGTCCAGGATCTGACATGAGGATTTTTGGAGGAAGAGTGCACTGATCACTTCTTACTTGGATACTCAGGTTTGAAAACTTACTGAGAAACCTCACAGACCCGATGCACTATGGAGTGTGTCAGAGATTATACCTTATCAGAAAATTTGCAAAACCCGATAGAAAGCTGAGTGTTTCAGAAAATATTAGGTGTTGGACAATTTGTGAGACCCGACACACTACGGAAATTGGAAGGTGTTAAGAACCCCACAAGACCTGACATAAAACAGAAATCAGAAGGTGTTGCGCACCCCGTAAGACCCGAAACAAAGCGGAAATCGGAAGGTGTTGAGCAACCTGCAAGACCTGACACATTGGAAATTGGAAGTCAGAAGATGTTGGATGTCCAACACTTAGAACAACCTGAAACACTACGGAACTTGGAGATTATAAAACACCCTGTAAAACCTGAAATAAAGGGATCAAGTTTTTGAGATGTCAAAACATGCAAACTTTCCACCATTTCAACAATTAGAATTTTTGCATTCTTCTCTTTTTATTTAAAACAAAAAAAGGTATATTCCAAGGTATAAAATAGGAAAAAACACTAAGGGTGAATTCTAAGAAACAATTTCTATTGGAATACAACCTAAAAATGAAGAAGACAATCTAAAATCCTAAAATTAGAAGAAAAGTAGGAAAGGGAGGAAAACGTCAAAAATATCATCACAAAAACATATCTAATAGACCTCACAAAAATACGGAAAAGAAAATACCTTCAGAAAGTTTGAAAAATAATCGAAAATTAATCACGCAATCAAGCATGAAATCAAATCCGGTTTTGAGGTTGAAAGAGCATGCACAAGAAAATTCACGCAGAAAAAAGTACAATAGGTAAAAATGACGTGTAAATCCAACTATTTATGAAAACCCCTACATTTATTACACTTCACTAGACATGTGTTCCAACTATCTGACAACTCGACATTAATGCCATGTCATCATGTTTGGAGTGTCTGAAAACCCGAAATAAAGGATTTGCTATCAATTCAGGTTTTGGGTTTCAGGAACAAGAGACAAGGAAGATGATATGTTTAGTTGTTCCAAGGTTCCGAAAACCTGACATAAAGGAACATATCGGGTTTCAGGTTTCAGGAAACAAGTGACATGAGACATGTTTTTGACAATGCTTATTCCAATGCTTTGGAGTTCTGAAAACCTGACACAAAGGAACATATCAGGTTTCGGGTTTTAGGAAACAAGTGACATGAGACATGTTTTTGACAATTCATGTTCTGATACTCTAGAGTTCCTAAAATATGACACAAAGGAACATATCGGGTTTCAGGTTTCGGGAAACAAGTGACATGAGACATGTTTTTGACAATGCATGTTCTGATGCTCTTGAGTTCTGAAAACCCAAAACACTAGTTGTTTCAGGTTTTGGGTTTTGGGAAACAATTTGCATGAAACACATAGAAAATATGTTGTCATGTTGTTGAAACTTGAAAACCCGAAAATCTACCTAAAAGAGCATTTTAGGAGATTTTTTCCAAAAAATTTCTATGGTTATCTTGATTTTAGCGGGAATCACTAAAATGCGATAACACACCTCCAACCAAATGTAAAACTAGAGGAGGTATTAATTTTATTTTTTGTTTATGCTTTACGTAGAGTGGTGGTAGATATTTTTCCACTCTTATTACATGCCATGTCCATTTCTAAATTAATTACATGACCACACTTTGTAAATAAGGGAATCTATTTCTCCCTTCCTGTTGCAGGCTTGGTTTAGCTTATCCTTCTTCTGGTTGGTGTAGAGTAGGTAGGTGTGTTTTCACCAAAAGGATTTCTCTTGCACACTCTACATATCCCACGTGGGGTGTGTATGATTTTCAGTTTTGTACATAGTGTGTGTTTATGGTGTGTGGTTGCTCGTGCACAATCCATTCATTGGAAGCAACAATGCTCATGGTAGAAATCAGATTTTGAGGCAGTTTTCAAGGTGCATCTATTAACCCCAATAGATTAGTACAGGTCCATCGTTCTCCATGCATTTTCCTTATTCAAATTTTCATTCTTGGGGATAGTTTACAAATTTATCTAAAATCCCAAAAACAACTTTAAGAGTAGGAAAAGGTAGTTTCAGCCCAAATGCTAAGTTCATCCAGATCTGGGTGACAAATTTTCAAATGGAATAGATCATTTTTTCAAAGTTAGGATTGACTTCATGCCCAATGGATAAATCAAGGAAATTAGTAAGACATCTACCAGGTAGATGTCCCTGAGAGGTCACTATTTTTATCCCAGACTTACCCTCGGGCTAATTTGGATAAATCATCATAAATGGACTTAACCATTCAAAGTATGGGATGGGTAGACGGTCGTAAAATTCAGCCCCATATTATTAGGAGAGTAAAGAGCTCAGATGGCTCAGACAAGTTAATATTCATGTGCGGAGAGCTGGCTTGTTGTGGCGAAATGAGCTGGTCAATTTGTTTGGCGAGTTAGAACTGATTTGGTTGGGTTGTCTTGTGATTTGGAACCGAGTAGGATGATATTTGAGCTATAGATTGACTTGTATAGATAGGTCGAATAAATGGGTTGGTTGGCTGGGTTGGTTTGTTGGACGAATTATAAAGTTTAGTTTGGACGACGATTAAATGGCTAGTTAGGTGACACACTAGGTTCGATGCCTAGGTTGGACTCCTGGGTTGGGCGTCTGAGTTGGTCGGTCAGGTTGGTCAGCTAGATGGATGGCCTAGGGGTTGGATGATAGAGTAGTGTACGATTAGGTTGTGTTGGTGCTCGTTTTGACCTCTACCATTTTTCACTAATTTTTGTCTCATCTGCGTGTTATAAAACATTTTTTTTCTCAATGTGGATGCTTTGAAATCTCTTACCTCCATTTGAATGCCTCGAGTTTTTTGTAGAATCCATTTTCATGTCCCTCCTTGAAGAAGTCTCCGAGTTTTCCGTTTTTTTTCCCTAATTTCTTCAAAATCTACACGATTTGCCATTTTTCCTATTTTTCCTTGACCATGGAAGCTCAAGAATGATCAATTTATATTTTTATGCCTTTGAAAATCCAAATCCATGGTTGAAAGATGCTCAAAACCATGATCCACTTGGTTTTGTTTCGAAAAAATTTCATCTTGAGTGAAAAATTGGGTTCTGGGCATGAGTGGTGAATTTCTATGTTTTTGACGGTCTGACGGATGTCTTTTTCCTGTCAAAGTTATTCCTCTATGAATAGCAGTCATGTGGCTTCCTTTGGTTGGTCAGGGGATGGTGGGTGAATGCTTTAACTTATCACTTTTTACTTTTTTGGCAAAAAGGAAAATTTTGTCCCTTAGCCCCACTCAAATCTGATTGGTTCTTTTGGTGCTTACGTGGCTTCTTCCAATTGGATGGGGCGCGGCTAGTTTATTTTTTGAACTTGTTATTTTTGGCCACTTCGGTAAAAATTTTGAACCTACCCCGCAGCCTCGTCAGGATTTGATTAAAGAAAAATGTAAGTGGCAAGGAAAAAGTCTTACCTTGACCCCACAGAAGGACACGTGGAAAAGTTAAAGGTGAAGATGCGAGCCTTCAGAGGCAAGTTGAATGTTTTTCAATTTTGGTAGAATGGAGTAAAATTATAAAATGGAAGCATGCCCCCGCCAAATCATTTTTGAATCCTTAAGGTTTTTGAAGAAGTGCCAGGAGGACACTTGGAGGCCTCCGCTCACTTTGCTTTTTTCTTGGAATTTTCAATGGCCAAAGGAGATTGCCTAGGATCCTGACACTTGGCACCTTCCACTGAGCTTTGAGCCTTCAAACAATTTTTTTTGGGCCAGGACACATGGCGAGCCCATGCTCATTCAAGGTCTCAACTTTTGGGGACTATCTCAAGATGCGCCATTGTGACGCGTGGTAGTTTGACAAGTCAAAGGGGGTGGGGAGGCAGACCATCGGGGGCAATTTGGAATATTTTTGCCTCTTATTATCAAAAGGGTTAAGATATCAAAAAAGGCCCGTAAACCTGACAGAGGATCAATCAAATTTTGTTTCAAGTCAAAAGAGTGGGGAGGCGGAGCTTTGAGGGTAAATTGAATTTTTTCCTCATGATATTCAAAAGATAAAAATATAAAAAATGCCCCACAAGACCGATAGAGGAAAGGTCAAAGCTTTCTCCAGTCAATGGCAGAGGTGCAGAACATCGGGGAAAATTTTCCTTTTAATAGAAAAATTTTTCAAGTGAAAAAGGAAGCACGGTTCCGATGGGACCCACATTGGGACACATGTCAGTTTCTCAAGGGCTCTTGGAAAATTTCCCTTTTTCAAAAAGGAGGTCAAATAGCAGAATTTGGCCATGGTTCCTTTAGGACCCACCTCAGAACATGTCAATTTCTCAAAGGTGGAGTGCGGAACAAAATGTGAAATTTTACATTTTTAAAAAAGTTGTAAAAATTTAGAGGGAGCCCCCGAGCCTATTTTAAAACTGAATATTCCACGTGGATGACCCAAATTCAAAGTGAAGATCAACGACATTATGTGAGTCTGAATCTGATTTTCCCCCCATTTTTACTAAAATGCTCCTAGAAGTGTGAGTCTTCATGATTTCTTGGTATTTCCTACATGCCAAATAGAGAGGAGAGTTAATGTTGATATCTGAGTTTGGTGGGGAAAATCTGGAGACGTCTTTCACCATTAAAATGGTCTGACTATCGAGCTCGATCAGATTTTCTATTTTTCTTCTCCCGAGCACACAAGGAGCCAGATTTGATAGATTAGGGGTGGAAGTGGTTGGTGAGTTGAAGAAAGAGTGATCTAACAAGAGGAGGAGTTGAATGCGGGAGATATTCTATAAGATCTGGCCCCTTGAGCACCTGACAGCCTTTTACAGATCTAATTCTGGAAGTCACGATCGAGATCATGGCAAGCACTGGTGGCACTCAATGTCTAGATTTTGAGGAGGAAAAGGGGCTCTGTTGTAAATTTTATAAATGGCACAAATTTTTCATGTAAATGGTTGGAGTGTTAGGGGTCAGGACTGATTTTTCTAATAGAAAAAAGCTTGATAGAGCCCATCCTTTTTTGAGAAGTTGTTTGAGAAGCCTGTATATCTCTTTTGTATCAAATTTGATTGTGTCAAGGTGGTTGCAAGTGTATAACCATTGAAAAGCTCTGAGATTGTTCTAGAAACTTTCCCCTGCTGATAAATTTGATCAGACTCGAGTTATTCTGTGTTGATCTTGAGAAAAATGTGTTTGTTTTATCTCTGAGTGTACACAAATAGTTTTTCTTGTTCCTGTTCCAATATTGTATTAAAATATGTTCCAATCACACAGGTCTCAATCCTTGTGATAGTTTAGTGGCATCTGTAATTTCATTTCTCAGAAGAGCCTTCATTTGGGAGTGAAATAAATGATTTAAAATCACTTTTCTTTCATCTGTTTGACAGAGATTGTTTGTAAGCCTCTGGGTGTACCTTAGGCATGATTTGGCTCAGATATTGATGCTTTGTTGGGTCTTCCAACTTGAGCCTTCATGTTAGAGTCTCATAGATTGTATGAAAAAGTGCTAATTTGGGCCTCCATTGAAGCACATATTCTGGTTAAAGAAACATTTTAGCTATTCTGTGGCATTCTGTTGGTTTAGTCTTCCATTTTGTAAAATATCTCAAGGATTTGGTGAATCAAGTTCATCCTGCCTCACCTCCCACCAAAATTCATTTAAAACAACCAATCCTACCCATACTACCCCTGTTTGTCCTGTGTGTGTACAAATGCATAATTTCCATTACCAAAACATGCAGAAACAATCAGGATTCCAAATGTCTTTAGTAGCCTAAACCTTGCCTAGAGAATATCTCCACTATCTAGAGTGACAACTCGTGAGAGTTAGATTTTGTTGCATTGATCATATTTTCTTCAAGGTCTCCTTAACAACTTCATTAGGAAGGATATCTCCATCTCCTCCATAAAAAATAGGCTACAAAAGGGTTCTCTTACCTTGGTTGAAAGGCACAACCTAAAATAGTGAGGATAGATCAAATCCTCTTGAGGTGCTATCCATTTCTCCAAATTTGAGTGAAAAAGTAAGAGGGCTAGTTAGATCTCTATCCCTGGCTATTAAAATGACTCACCATGATCTATTTATGTCTCTAAGCTTCGTGGCAAACAAGTGATTGTCAGGAACTAGTGCATCAAAACTTCCAGGGATGTTTTCAATTTCTAGAAGACTCAATTTGCTAGTTTATATCCCATCAAAAACACTTCTGAGTGGCATTTTTCTACATTTCAGGGATTATAGTTCACATTCAGACCCTGGTAAAACACTTCTTGTATGCTCCAAGTGATGTGTGTAATTCTTTCAGTTTTCACACCTAGTGCACTAGCTTTCATTTGATAAATCTGGGTAAAGAAAAGTCAGAATCTTTCCATTTCCAGTTTCTAGTGTTGACAGACATTTGAACAGATCATATTTAGTGCATTTTCACAACTAAGGTGGAAATCCTTAGTGGCGAATCCCTATTTATCTTATTTTTAATGAATACCAGTGTCTTAAAACTATTTCAAAGTAAGATTTGTTACTAATATTTGCAAAGCTGGAAGGAAGAAGATATTTCTTTGCTAGGGATCCTGCTAGGACATTGTTTCCAGAGCTAGGAAAAGTAAAATCAGAAGGAAGAAAATCCTGGAGAGTTGTAGGAGATCAACAGACAAGAAGAGGGATCTCCATTGATGAAAGTGATCGGCCTATCATTGAAGACTGCCATTCAAGTGATTCTGAATTAGGTAGTCTCTTTTTGGAATTGATTTCTCCAACAGGATACGGGCCTTAATTTGATTTTTAAAAGTTTGCTTCACATCCTGCACCTATATTTTTAGAGGTTGATAGGGATTTCTAAGAGACAAGGCATTTGGGTGATATCCATTTTGAAAGTTCTACTCCTATGTTCCAAAGACCCACTGCTCCTTATCAATTTGTCATTCCTCTAGGGTCACCTCTTTGAATCAAC
This sequence comes from Taxus chinensis, assembly GCA_019776745.2. Taxonomy (NCBI): domain Eukaryota; kingdom Viridiplantae; phylum Streptophyta; class Pinopsida; order Cupressales; family Taxaceae; genus Taxus; species Taxus chinensis. The sequence continues at coordinate 116,202,574 of CM034155.1, read as the reverse complement.
ATGGCCTCATCCCCCACCTAGAATCTCTTTTGTTGTAAAAACCTTTGGACCTATAAATTTTGTGGGAATGGCTGGTTATCCAAATGTTGTTCCTCAAGATCTAAGGAACAAACTACCAAAGTTCCAAGGAAACAATACTATAACTGGTGATCAACATTTAAAGGTTTTTATAAATATGATGGAAGACTTTGAGATTGAACATGAAGATGTATATATCAAGTTGTTTATCCATACTTTGGAAAACGATGCTAGGGACTGGTATAAAGTTTTGCCAGATAACTCTATTGATTCTTGGACTGAGATGAACAATGCATTTAGATTGCAGTATGGTGATAGAACTTACCCTAGGTTTCTTCTATCAGAATTTGAAAACATCAAGAAGAATCCTAATGAGTCAGTACATGATTTCAACACAAGGTTCAACAAGACCTTGACAAGATGAGTCATGTTTGATCAAATATTTTGATGCATTTGATAAAAAGGATGCATATTACTTAAGAGACAAGAACCCCACAAATTTGAGGTAGGCCTTCACCATGGCTCTGCAAATAGAGAACAACATCAAGGCAATTGGAAAGCCTCCAAAAAGGGAGGGTGTAAAGTTGGTTAACCCATAAAAACCTCAAACAAGTAAGCTGCTTATCTGGAGGAGGTTGTGAAGACTTTGGCAGGGGCTATCAAAGAAATTTCCTACAAACTAGCCCGGGTTGAGAAAGGAATTGGGCAGAGCTCACAAGGTCAACACAAGCAACAAAGCCAAGATAGGTTTACAAATCACCAAAGATCTGATGACAGAGGAAAGGGACCTGTTGGATTTGGAAATAGGCAGCCCCAAGGCAGGGAAAACAGAATGGTGCCTGATCCTTTGGCTGCCAGAGTTGTTGTTATGGAGGAGACAAATGTCATTGATTGGTGTGACAAATGTTTCATGCCTCATGCTCCTTGTGAAGAAGATCAACAAGAAGAAGAAGAAACAAATGATGATAATGATGATGATGTCTGCATGATGGGATGCTCCACAAGCTTAAGAAAAGGGGCAACTTGAACTGAGGTGATAAGCGCCCAGACTGCTGCCACCTTTTGGGACTATATTCATAGAGTACCTTTTCTCCCTCCCTCTCATACTTTAGTAGTATATACTATATAAGATTTTGAATTTCCCAATAATGACTTTGAATATTTAAGGGCTTTAATGATAAAGAATTATGATGAAGGAATCTCATCTGAAGAAGATAGAAAGTTACTGATAAATGTTGTTGGTGCTTAAGAGAAGGAATATAACACAAGAAGTAAGGCTATCAAAGGGACAGGGCCTCAAGCCAAGACAAAAGCTCCCTTACTTTCAAATATTCCTAAAGAGGCTCATAAGAAAGATGTATTTTCCAAAATCCCTACAGTTCCAAACAAGAATTATACCCCTTCTCATGCCCAAGCTGTCAAAAATCCTCTACCACCTAATGATTTTGGTAGCTTTCCTTCTAATACTACCTTTCCAAAGAATGTCCCATATAACATTGCCCAAGTTTTAAGCCAAATCAAAGTCTTTGTTCCAATTATTGAGTTGCTTAGGATTCATGAGCACAAAAAGAGAACATTTAAATAATTGGGATTAAAAGAAGAGAAGACTGCCCTGGGCAGAAATGTAAACATTGTGGAGGATCCTCCAATCATTGAATAATTAGAGGCACCACCAGCATTGGAGGAACTAGCTAAACCACCTGAGGTCTATTTGTGGACATCCTTGGTGGACTCTCAACTGAATGTGGATCCATTCTTCACCACTTTAATCATTTAAGATAGACTGTTGCACAACTGCATGTTTGACTCAGGGGCATCATGTAATGTCATGTCTATAGAAGTCATGAACGAGCTGAATATCAAAGTGACAAAAAAATATGGGAAGCGCACTACCATGGACTCCAGAGAAGTTCCAGTAGTGGGATGTGTTAAGGGTTTGCTGGTGCAGCTTGCATCTTACCTAGGTAAAAATTTAAAACTTGATGTTGTCATCGTTGACTGCCTAGCCAAGTGGGGCATGCTATTGTCAAGAAAATGGGTTGCAAGTGTTGGTGGGAGTGTCCAAATGGATATGTCCTATGCCACTATTAAAATTGAGGGCAGCCTTGTCAAGGTTGTATGGGGAAAATAAGATGTTGCACCTTATTGAGGATCCCAACAATGCATCTTATGAAGTATTGTACACAAATGTTGATGCTGATAACTTTGTAGCATTTATTGATGGAAACAAGCACAAGATTGAGGAATGTAGGTGTGTTGAATGAGGAAGGCTCTCCTTGGACTCTTTTGTTTGATGGAGCTTGCTCCAAGTTTGGGAATGGTGCTGGTGTTGTTCTGCTTTTTCGAGGTCAAGAATTTTTATTTTTTTCCTTCAAACTCAATTTTGAGTGCACTAATAACATTGTTGAGTATGATGAACTATTGTTAGGTTTAATAATTTCTTGGAAATATAGTGTCAACGACATTTTTGTTAAGGGAGATTCAAAATTAGTTGTCAAACAAGTCAGAAAATTGTATGCCACAAAAAATCAGTGAATGAAACAATACAAGCATGCAGTTTGGGATTTCATTGAGATGTTTGATTCATTCAACATTATGCATCATGATAGAAAGTTCAATGATTTTCTAGATAGGCTTGCAGTATTGGGGTCTCGTTTTGACAATTATGTAGTGTCCCCATATTGTGAATATGATGTTGAGGTATTGACAAGACCCTCTGTCCTTGACAATATTAAACACTGGTAGGTTTTTGATGATATTTCTTAGATCAGAAGATTTCTGCAAAATAAGGGAGAGTTTGCTAATCAATGCATTGATTGGGAACCAATGGTGTGTGTAACAGAGGGAAAGGAAACCTTTTTTGGAAAGGGCATCATCCAGCTAAAGACCAATACCATTCCTAGAGGGTTGGTTTCTCTTGAATCAAATTTTGATAATGTTGATTGCATTATTAATAGGCATATGACAGCCTAGAGGGATGTTGAGGGGCATGATCATGGTACAAAGGAGAAACCAAGGAAAATTTTGTTAGGCAGCAATTTCAGCAAGGAGGAGAAGTAGTCATACATCCAATTGTTGAAAAAATATCAAGATTGCATAGCTTGGACCTATTCTAAATTAAAATCATACAAAGAGGATCTGTTTCAACATGAGATTCCCTTGGAGTCTAATGTAAAGCCATTCAGGAAGAAACAAAGGCCAATCAATCCACTCTTATCTCTCAAAATGTAAGAAGAACTGAAGAAATTGAGAGATGGAGGGATTATTTAGCCCACAAGGTATTCTTCTTGGGATGCAAACCTAGTACCAGTTAGAAAGAAAAATGGTGACATCAAGCTGTGTGTAGATTTCAGGAATCTAAACAAAGCATCAATGAAGGATAATTATCCTTTACCAAATATGGAGAACATGCTGTAGTTAGCGACTGGTTTTGAGTTGCTTTCCACCCTAGATGATTTCTCTGGTTATAAAAAATTTGTGGTGAAGGAATCATAAAGGATCAAGACAACCTTTAATACTCCTTGGGGGTCTTATGTATATGTCAGGATGCCCTTTGGTTTGATGAATGCTGGAGCTACCTTTCAAAGAGAAATGGATGTTTCTTTTGCTGGTTACATCAATGAGTTTATTGTTTTTTATCAAGATGATGTGACTTTATTTTCCAGGAAGAGAAGTGATCACCTGCTGCACTTGGAGAAGATGCTGATAAGATGTAGAGAATATGGCATCTCACTCAATCCAAAGAAGTGCCATTTTGGAGTGTAGAAGGCAAAGTTGCTTGGTCACATTGTGTCATAAGAAGGGGTAATGATTGATCCATAGAGCCTAGAGGCCATCAACAAGGTCCATATTCCAAGAACTAAGAAAGGAATTCAGTCCTTCTTTGGGTAGATAAACTTCATCAGGAGATTCATATCAAAATTTGCTGAGTTGACCATTCCAATCAATTCCATGCTGAAGAAAAGCCAGGTCATCAAATGGGAGGAGGCTACCATCCAAGATTTTAATGGGATCAAGGAGGCATTAAAGCATGCCCCTATTTTAGCAGCTCCAGACTATAAGAAGCCTTTCCAACTATTTTCCTTTTCTTCAGAGAACACTATTGCTTCTATCCTGCTACAGAAATATGATGAAGGTGCTGAGAGGCCAATTTCCTTTTTCAATAAGGCCTTGCAGGGGGCTTAGCTAAAATACACTATTATGGAGAAACAAGAATTTACCTTGGTAAAAGAAAAAAAAAATTTTTAGGCCTTACATTCTAAGTTCTAAAGTGGTTTATTATTTTCCCCAGACCATGGTGAAGGATATCTTGTCAGAGGTGGAAGTATCAAGAAAAAGATGTAGATGGGTGAACAAGTTGCAAGAGTATGATATGGATATCCAAACCATAAATTTGGTGAGATGTTTGGGCTTGGCTAAGCTTATGGCTGAGAGCAACTTGCAAACTATTGAGGTAAATGAGGTAGAAGAATAAAGGGAAAGTATTTTTGAAAGGTTTATGAGTTCTAAGTGATACAAAGGATGTAATGTTCTATCTTAGACACTTATACTGCCCTAATTATTTAAGTAAGAACCAAAAAATATCTCTTATGTTGGATTCCCATTAATATTTCATTATTAATTACAGGCTAGCTTGGAAAGACCCAGAGGGGAGTCCTCTTAAGGTGCATTACTGAAGAAGAATCCCCCAAGATAATTTTTTATCTCCATGGAGGAATTTGTGTGGGGGATTTCAGCTACGAGGGTCACAACACACAAGATCTTAAGGGATGTTTATAGGTGGCCAAATGTCTTAAACGATGCAACTCTTTTTGTTAGAAGATATGAGGAGTTATCAGCACTTCTTTAGAATACTAAAAGTTTCAGGCTCCCTTCCTTTGCATCCTCTATCAATTGAAACCCCATTCAAGCAATGAGGGAATGTATTTCATTGGTGAGATTTCAGACCCTTCAAGTGCTGACCACAAGTGGATTCTTGTAGCCACTGATTACTTCACCAAGTGGGTTGAGGCAATCCCCACCAAAAGAGAAACAAACTAAATTGTCATTGATTTTTTGTTGAACCATATCAGATGCAGGTGTTTGGAGTGTCATTGAAGATTGTTGCCGACAGTGCCATAACCTTCATAGATCCAAACCCTTGGTGGTAAATGTGTAAAGAGTGTGGGATAAACTTGAAATATTCTTATAATTACAATCCCTAAGGAAATGGAAAAGCTAAGTCCAGTAGTAAAAATTTGTTGAAAATTATTAGAAGGAACTTGGAGCTTAACAAGAGAATGTGGGGTAAATAGTTGAAGTTTTCTGTCTGGGCAGACTAGGATCACTATCAACAGGTTTAGTGGAAAGAGTTCCATTTGAGTTGGTATATGGGACTCAAGCCCTGCTTCCCCTTCATATGCTACTATGCTGATATTATTTCGTATTCAACAGCTGGAGGATCAGGAGGTAAGTCTTTATGATGCTCTCATTAACCAGATTGTTGAGCTTGATGAGGAGGAGAAGGTCATCCCACCAGAGGCATGTAAAGTTCAGAACAAGGCTTGAAGATGTTATTTGATAAGAAGGAAACTCCTCAGAGCTTTCACTGTTAGAGATCTTGTGTTGCGATGGAATAATCAGGCATGAAGTTAACAGCAAGCAATGGAAATGTTTGACTCAATATGGATGGGCCCTTACTCCAATGATATCAGGATTGCTAAAAATAACTTCTTCCTCAAGGAATTATATGGTGAATTTCTTAATCTTACTTGTTAATGGTAGGCATTTGAAGCATTTATTGGATTGATTCCCTAGAATTAAGATAAAAAAAATTTATACGGTGTATAGTTTTTTGGTTTGTTTCCTGTCTTTTGTTTTTTTTCTCGTTCTAGTCCTTGGTGACCTATTTTCTACTAGTTTCTCAGCTTGTTTTTTGGACATGGATATGGTTTCTGTGATTTATAAGATGACTTCATTGCCCAATGGATATTTTTTGCACATGGTCTACTTTTGTCCTTTTGGCACTCATGGGGAGTTCCCATCCCCGATTCGGAGCCAATGTTTGTGCTTGTTTTGACCTCTTACCATTTTATGCACTAATTTTCCTTTGATCTGCATGTTATGAAATGTTTTTTTTCTTGATGAGGATGATTTTAAATATTTTAAACTCATTTTGAATGTCTTGAGTTGTTTTGCAAAATCCATTTTCATGTCCCTCCTTGAAGAAGTCTCTGAGTTTGCCCTGTTTTTTCCCTAATTTCCTCAAAATCTCTGGGCTTTGTCTGTTTTTCATATTTCTCCTCGACCATGGAAGCTTGAGAATTATAAATTTATATTTGTATGCCTTTTAAAATATAAATACATGCTTGAAAGATGCTTCATAACAATGATCCACTCAGTTTCATGTTTCAAAAAAAAATCTTTATGAGTGAAAAATTGGGTTCTGGGCATGAATGGTGAATTTTTGTGTTTTGACGGTCTTACGGGTGTATTTTTCTTATAAAATTTATTCCTAAATGATCAGTGGTTACGTGGCTTCCTTTGGTTGGTCAGGGGATGGTGGGAAAATGATTTTACTTATTGATTTTTTTAATTTTTGCCAAAAAGGAAAATTTGGTCCCGTAGCCCCGTTAAAAGCTGATTTGGTTCTTCAGTGCTTACGTGGCTTCTTCCAATTGGATGGGGCACGAAGGGTCTGTTTTTTGAACTTGTTATTTTTGGATACTTTGGAATAAATTTGAACCTACCTCGTGGCTTTGCCAGGATTTGATTAAAGTAAATTTAAGTGGCAAGGGAAAAGTCTTGCCTTGACTCCGCGGAAGGACACGTGGCAAAGTTAAAGGTGGAGATGCGGGCCTTCGGAGGGATGTTGGATGTTTTTGTCTTTTGGAAGAATGGAGTAAAATTCTAAAATGGAAGCATGCCCCCATTAAATAATTTTTGAAGCCTTAAGTTTTTTGAAGAAGCGTGAGGAGGACACTTAGAGGCCTCCACTCACTTTGCTTTTTTCTTGGAATTTTCAATGACAAAAGGAGATTTACTTGGACCTGACACTTGGCACCTTTCACTGAGCTTTGATCCTTCAAACGAATTTTTCTAGGACAGGACACATGGTGAGCTCGTGTTCATTTAAGGTATCAACTTTTGGGGACCATCTCAAGATGTGCCATTGTGACATGTGGCAGTTTGAGAAGTCAAAGGGGGTGGGGAGGAGGACCATCGGGGGAAATTTAGAATTTTTTCCTCTTATTCTCAAAAGGGTTAAGATATAAAAAAATGCCCACAAACCTAACATAGGAGCAGTCAAAGTTTGTTTTAAGTAAAAAGGGCGGGGAGGTAGACCATGAGTGGTAACTTGCATTTTTTCCCCATGATATTCAAAATAAAAAAGGGCCCACAAGCCCGATAGAGGAAAGATAAAATATTTCTCTAGTCAACGGTGGAGGTGTGGACCCTCGGGGGAAAATTGGAAAATTTTCCTTTTAAGAGAAAAAAGTTAGAAGTGAAAAAGGAAGCACGGTTGCGATGGGACCCACATTGGGACATGTGTTAGGCTAATTTCTCAAGGGCAGAGTTGTGGAGAAAAATTTGAAAATTTTACATTTTTCCAAAAGTTGTAAAAAGTTAGAGGGAACCCCTGAGCCTGTTTAAAAATTGAAAAATTCCATGTGGACAACCCCAATTCAAAGTGAAGATCAATGGCAGCTGTGAGTCTGAATATGATTTTCCCCCATTTTTATTGAAACACTCCTAAAAGTGTGAGTCTTCATGATTTGTTGGTATTTCTTACATTCCAAATAGAGAGGAGATTTAGTGTTGATATTTAAGTTTTGTGGGGAAAATATGGAGACATATTTTGCCATTAAAATGGTCTAACTATCGAGCTCGATCGGATTTTCTTTTTTTTTTCTCCTGAGCATGTAAGGAGCTATATTTGATAGATTAGGGGTATAAATGGTTGGAGAGTTGAAGAAAGAGTGATCTACTAGAAGGAGGAGTTGAATGCGGGAGATATTCAATGAAATCTGGCCCCTTCAGCACCTGACAGCCTTTTATAGATATGATTCTTGAAGTCGTGATCAAGATCACGGTGACCACTGGTGGCACTTAATGTCTAGTTTTTTTGGGGGAAAAGGGGCTTTGTTGTAAATTTTATAAATGCAATAAATGTTTCATGCAAATGGTTAGAGTGTTAGGGGTTAGGAATGTTTTTTTTAATAGAAAAAATCTTGACAGAGTCCATCCTTTTGAGAAGCTATTTGAGAAGTCTGTATATCTCTTTTGTATCAAATATGATCGTGTCAAAGTGGTTGAGAGTGTAAAGCCATTGAAAAGCTCTGATATTTTTATAGAAACTTTCCCTTGTTGATAAATTTGATCAGACTCGAGTTATTTTGTGTTGATCTTGAGAAAAATGTGTTTGTTTTATCTTTGAGTGTATACAAAGAGCTTTTATTGTTCTTTTTACAATCTTGTCTTAAAATTTTTTCCAATCACATAGGTCTCAATCCTTGTGACAGTTTAGTGGCATCTGAAATTTCATTTCTTGGAATAGTCTTCATCTGGGAGTGAAATAAATGATTTAAAATCACTTTTCTTTCATTTGTTGACAAATATTGTCTGTAAGCCTCTGGGTGTACCTTAGGTGTGATTTGGCTCAGATCTTTATGCTTCGTTGGGTATTCCAAATCAATCCTTCATGTTAGAGTATCATAGGTTGTATGAAAAAGTGCTAATTTGGGCCTCCATTGAAGCACATATTTTGGTTAAAGAAACGTTTTACCTGTTCTGTGGCATTCTGTTGGTTTAGTCTTCCATTTTGTAAAATATATCAATGATATAGTGAATCAAGTTCATCCTACCTCACCTCCTACCAAAATTCATTTAAAACAACTAATCCTACCCATAGTACCCTTGTTTGTCCTGTGTGTGTACAAATGCACAATTTCCATTACCAAAACATGTAGAAACAATCGGGATTCCAAATGTCGTTAGTAGCCTGGACTTTGCCTCGAGAATATCTCTACTATCTAGAGTGACAACTTGTGAGAGTTATATTTTGTTGCATTGATCATATTTTCTTCAAGGTCTCCTTAACAACTTCATTAGGAAGGATATATCCACGTCCTCCACAAACAACAACCTACAAAAGGGTTCTCTTACCTTGGTTGAAATGCACAACCTAAAATAGTGAGGATAGATCAAATCCTTTTGAGGGTGCTATCCATTTCTCTAAATTTGAGTGATAGAGGGCCATTTAGATCTCATCCCTGGCTACAAAATGACTCACCATGATCTATTTGTCTCTAAGCTTCCTATCAAACGAGTGATGGATGGGTTGGTCGATTGATCCTTATGCTAGCATGGTGAAACATTGAGGATGGAAGGTACGGAAGTCAGATAATGTCCAAACCCCTCGGGATATACGACATAGGATGAGATGGATCGATTGGTCTACATACTAGTTGGAGGCATCGCACATGCATGATTCAATGAATTAACTTGGTGAAGGAGACAAGAGAGGATGGATGGGTCATAGGCTAGTTAGTTGAGTTAGAAGTGTCACAGATTAGATGTTGTCTAACCATAGGCACAAAACAAGTAGGTCGACCAATTGCTCAGTGGTAACTCATTGTTGGGTGGTTACTTCAAATTTATGGCTCACATAGTTGAATGATTTCTAACCCCCCAGTGTTGGAAAATCAATGTCAAGTGACACATGGTTAGATGGGTCATAAGGTTGGGTTCCTGGTTATGGTACAGAGAGGTTGGATGGGTTACATGTTAGACAACTCACGATTCCCAAGAAAGGAAAAGGTAGGTTGGTGAAAGATAGCTCAACAACCAAATTTAATGCAGTATGGAGCCCATGTATTTTTTAACATAAGGTACCCTAGGGAAGTGAAATTGTATGGGTGCTCATACCTCTGTAATGAGGGTAGGTGAAAATTGTCTACAAAAAGAACTCAAACCCCTCATTTTTTAGAGAGGCATTCTGGGAGCTAGGAAACTATGGCAAAATTTTCCCTCAACTCCATTTGACCTGAGACCCTTCTCTTGGGCCTAGAAATGTAATTATGCCTTTCTGCATCAAATGTAATGGTCTATGCATATTATGAAGCAATAAAAATTATGTTTTGTGGAAAATTTTCAACCCTAGCCCAGTTTTAGTGTATTTTCTTGCCTCTCTATTATTATTGTTGTATTTTTTGCATGTTCTTTCACTTAAAGGTGTATGATGTTGTGCTTCATTGATTGTTGATGGCAGATTAGGATTTGGGTTTGTGTCACATTTGTCTGACCTCCCTCAGCCCCTTTTCACCATTTCATCCTCCCTCAATAGAATATTTTCTCCCTTCTTCTAGTGTTATTACCCCCTTAGTGTAGGATTTCCCACTTTTTGTGCTCTTTCTCTCTCTCCCTATCTCCTTAGAAGTTGTTAGGATGGCTATAGTTAGGCATATTTTTTGTAGGAGGAGTAGTTTAGCATTAGGATTAGGAAGAGTAATCTGGCCTTCTCTGGAGGACCATCTCAAGTTCGGAAAGTCCCACGGTTTGAGATTTGGTCCCGTGTTAGAAAATTACAACGAATGCCCCACTCATAATTAGGCCATTCGGGGGGTTATGTAATTTTTCATTAACATAAATTATAAGGAATTAACAAGGAATAATTTCACCAAGGTATGGATTAGACACTTCACCTAATAATGAAAAAGGAAAGGGAAAGGTAAAACTAGTCACATTAATAAGTTTCAATGAATAATGGTATGTAGAGATGCAGTATACCAATGACATTATATTAGGGATGGATTGGGTGTATCACATGTGTAAGATGGTTGTAATGTTATTAATTACATAGGATGAGAACCATAGAGAAAGAAATAGCATTGGAATTATTTCACCCAACAGGAGAAAGGACACAAGATGACAAGACTATTTTTTATGACTCTGTGAAAACCACATTGGAAGGATGGACTCCTTCAACTCTTTGAGTTTCCATATTTTGGTAAACCTGATAGGTTGTACTAGTTGTTGATGTCAAATTTACACAAAGACTATTTTTACTTTACAGGAAGAAGAATACACTTGAATTATTAGTTAATTTCAAAATACACTAGAATGTTCTATTTGGGAGATTCGTTTGATGATGACTTGGGCAAAAAGGACAAAATTAAGGAGAAAACCAAAAAATATGAGTATAAGAAGGGTTCACGCTACTTTTATATTAACAATATAACCAACCCAATCATGAAGATTTCCGCACACTTTCTGACCAAGTTGAATAGTTAAGAGTGTTGGATGCAAGTGAATAAGATATGGTTTGACATTTACAAGAATATTTCTGATGGAACAGTCTACAACCGTTCGACATTCATTATAGAGGACATTATCATATATGGTAACATCTTTATTACTATTATGTTTTCAAATATTGGAGTTCCTGACGGGCCAAATAGCTATGTTTGGGAGTACCTTGATGAGGACCCTTCCCCCACGAAGAGGTTTGAAGCATACACTTATGCACGATGACTGTTACATATAAGGCACACTTGGAGAAATAGTACAAGAAAATGTGTGATGTGTTTGGGGTAGAATGGAGAATCCCTAAAAAACTACTACCCTTAGTGCATGGTGAAGTTGAGTTTGTTATATACCAAAACTTATGCATAGACAAATTCTCTTTGACAGATGGTTTAAAAATCCCATGGTGTAAGTGTTATCCATATTTCATCCCTGGGTCAAATATCGGATCAGTCACAATCCCGTATAAGAGGAACTTGAGAAAAATCATTCAGATCTTGCAAATTTTTCATAGAAGAACTCAATCATGGAGTGGCGGGTGCCAAGGGAGACTAAGGGACCCTATATGAAAGAAACAACCCTATCGGGCCGTTTCCATGTCTTAAATTTGTTCTCCAATTTATAGGTAGACTCAAATATGAGATTGTAGGGTTAGAAAAGGAGGGGTGATGCCACAGATGAACCAAAAGCAAGAAGGGTAAGAAACGGTGAAAATTCAAAGTCCTCAAGCTCGAAACAGTTTAGGAAAAATCCCAAAAATGACTAAGTATGGAAGAAGCAGCGGAAGGAGCCACATTTCCTAACGACGCTTCTCCAAAGGTGAATCCAAAAAGGGGAACCCAAACTTACGCCCTACTTCCATACATCCAAAACCCCAAAGAAGTTACATTGAAAAGTCTTTAGCTAAGAGAAAGTGTGTCAAGTGTTAACTTGGCACAAATTCAGAAAGGAAGCCCAGAGAAAAGACTCAAACTTGGGCCAACCCTCCACGTAAAAAATGGTCAATGAGAGTGAAAGGTGGGCTTCTAAATTGGCTAAGTATAGATGTATCAGCAAAGAATGCCAAGTGTCAGTCTGGCACATATGCAAGAGTTGGTCTCAAGGCAGAAACCCAAATGAGTGCGAGCTCTCCATGTAGCCCAAAGTCTAAAAGGCACGAGAGACCGTTGAAAATTCCACAGATCAGTAGAGGCTAACAAATGTCAACTCGACACTCCTACAAAGGAAAACTTTGCACTAGATTATCAAGTGAGTGCGTTGCCTCCATGTGTCATTCCATAGGGGTAGAGTCAGTTTAATAGTAAATGCATGAGCCCGGTCAGCGGAGGCTACCAAGTGTCTTAAATGGAACTAATTCAAGGGTTGAATAGAGAAAAGGTTTCCAAATGAGTGCCAGACTGCCACGTGTCCTAGGGGAAAGCAGGTCATCAGGGGAAAAGTTTGTTCTTTGCCCCTTGTTATCTCAAAAGCGGTAAAAGTTGCAAAATGGCCCGTAACTCTGCCTAGGGAAAAGTCAACATTTGGGACCGAGTCAAAGCCAAAATGGGGAGTCAAAGGAAAAAGTGAAAGTTTTCGTTTTATTCAAAAATCACTAAGATAAATATGGAAACACATTCCCAACCAACCAAAAATAGCCACGTTTCTTGGCAGAGCTTCGAGATTGTGAGATTTTTTTGAGTTTTGCATTTTTTGCACAAAAGGGCAATAGATAAATTGTGGACCCGTGAGTCTGATTTTTTCTCTAATCTAGTTGCCACGTGTCCCATATAAAAAGAGAGACCCATTTTTCAAATTTTTTTCCCCCCATATGTATGGACTCGATACAAACTTTGAAGGGTCATATCTTTCGACTTATGGCTCAAAATATTGTGAATCTGACTCCATTGGAAAGATCTCGGCCTCACCCATGCCATGGAGGCCTGAAACTTTAATTTTAAAGAGGTTAGGTGAAAAAAACAGAGGAAAAATCTTTAGGATTTCAATGTAGGATCCTCTTGCCTCAAAAACTAGATCAGATCTTATTTGTTTTGTCATTTCCTCTTCCTTCAAGGCGTCGAACCAAGGATTGATGCAGTAGAGATAGACTTGGGGGAATATTTTATCAGAAGCATTAATAGCATAGGTTGAGCTTCGACCTACTTTTCCCGATTATCTCTCTCTCTTTCTTCTCTCTAATCGAATCTATAAATACAGAGGTAGGATTCTTTGTAAAGGGTTGGAAATTCATTGTTTTTTTGTCTCCCTTCTCCTTCTAGCAAAGGGATTTATGGGGATCAGGCCTTCCATTAAAATTGTGATACATTTTTTCCTTTTGGCTGTTTTGTAATGAATTGTGCCAATCCATAGAGCAATAAAACATGTTTGTGATCAATATTAGATCCTTTCTTGTCTCTTTTGCTTCCATTTGGTCTCCCATTATAGATCTGGCTATTTTTTCTTGTTATTGCATGCATTTTTTCTATTTGTGCCTATTGATAAAATAAGTGTTCATCATTCCATTGGTGCATTACTTGGTAGTTTCTTATTCCTTATACTCTTTTACCCTTGTCTCCTTGGCAAGTTTTAAATTAGGTATATAGATAGATCCTCTACAAATCCTCATGTATGCACCTAAAATGAAGAATTAGGAGCCAACCTTCAATCTTGAGAGCTTTCCCACTATTGCAGGGTCCCACACCTTGGGGAAAGTTCAATGTTATGTAATCACACTAGATGATTTTGCCTTAGAAAAGTATATTTTTAGAACTCATTTAGCGGTGCTATGATTTCACACTAAAATTATGTCACCATCAGACTTCACAGTGCAATATTTTTAGAGCACCATCAAAAGGTTCAAGGATTCCAAGAAACTTAGATTTGATCTAAGTGAGGTATACCATGGGTACCATGCACTACACAGAACATTGGTATACCCGAAGAAATAGGTGTATGTGGAGAGTTGTGTCTCCCATGACGTACGTATGGTGAAGCCCATGGTAATACCTATTATAGGAAAAATGACAGTAAGGGTGTATATACACATAAGGACCAAGTTTGATAAGGGTGAGTATGTGGAGGATGATGTAACCATCCCAGAGGAACCTAATATGATGAAGGTAACAAAGAGAGAAAGAAAAGAAACTACATCAAGCAGGGCCCCGAGCATGCACACAGTTCAGACTATAGCAATGCAGGAGTCAAGCACATGTCTAAGTACTTACACAAGGAGGAATAAATCCCCCATTCAAAGGATAAATTTCCTGAGAAATAAGAATTTGTTTTTCTAGAGGAGTCTCCGATGAAGAAGAAGCAGAATATGGCACAAAGCTCAAACTATGAGGATATGGAGAGCATGAAGGGTGATGAATCTGAGGAGGAGGATGAATACCGCAATGAAGGTAAGAGTCCCGCTATGCATGATATACACGAATCTGATGAGGATAAGAATTATTATGAAGAGGACGCTCACAATGTGGGAAGAAGTGAAGAATAAGTAAAGACCAATGTGGAGAAGACCCCACACTTGAAAATAGGATAGTTGGAAGATACTGTGGAATGAGACGTGGTAGGCATCATGCATAACTTGGTGGAGCACGAAGTGGAGCACAATGCTGAGGAAATATTGAAGGAAAGAAAGGAGGCATGAAAAGATTATGGGAACATTGACGGAGATCCGAGCTTAGCAATGAGCTTCCTGATAGTAGCATGCACCAGTGGCAAAGGTATGATAGTGGCACAAGGACCCTTAATGAACAAAGTCAGTAATCCAAACAATGTCCTATGCACATGGTTTCAGAGCATAGTATCCATAGACCAGCTCTTTTACTGGTCTTCATTTGATTGAGGAAGTGTATACACACACACAAAAGGAAGATGTTTTCATGGACCTTCGAGTCCCATGTGGATGATCTTGAGTTTGAGATTAATACAGATTCCTTGATAGAAACACAGAACCCCAATGAGGTGAATCCTATTATGGATGCTCAGTGACTAACTGATGATCAGGTATGTAACACTCTAAAAAAGATTTTTTTTGAGGTAGAAGTGAGGTTATTCCATAGGAATAATAGAATTAAGGTCTTAGAGGAATAATTTGAAGGAAATAATAATGAGATAATTAAGAGGGAAAGAGAGATCAAGCAAAAAGAGATGATCATTTCTCAATTGAAGCTTAAGTTAAGAGAAGAGAAGGTTAAGGAATAGGAGGTGTACAAGAAAATGGAGAATATCTCAGACTTCATTATTTTAGCGTGCCCATATTTGGCCCCCCTACACAAAATTATGAGTCAGACTTTCTCTGCTTAGAGGACTTAACATGTATGATTACAATGCAAAAACAACCACTTGCATTGGAGTCAGCAGAGGAAGTTCTGATGTGATAGAGGGCCGAGGAGAAATCAAATATTGAAGAAACCATAACTTGGTACTCCGAGATCCTTACCTTGGTTAAAACTGAGGTGCACATGGTTGAAGTTGTCTATGAAAATTGTGGAGACAAGGAAAAATTGGAAAATATTTTGGTTACTACTCATGAGGCGGACCTGAAGGAGTTTCAGGAGAAGAACAAAAGTAACAGGGCGGAATGAGAAAAAATAATAGCAAAGGTTGAGAAGAAGTACGAATTGATCAAATGCCTGAGGGTCTCAATTAAAAATAAATTGAAGGAATTATAACCCCAGGTTACTCAAAGGATGGACGCACTGAGTGACCTTAGCAAGCAGTTGGAGAAAAATTTTGATACACTAAAGGCTAAGGGTGAGGAGTTATCATTTGATGAAGTGAACACATTAATAGGGGATTTATTTTAATAAGCGCAAAATGAGGTGGATTCCTTGAGTAAGATTAAAACAAGCTTGAATAAAGCCTTCCCCATCCTTCTCTAGCAGTAGGAAAATTATTTCATTCTTCGACGCAAGCTAGAAGCATGTTATTATTTCCCCCCATTCTTTATTCTTTACATAAGACAAAGTTGTTTTTGAGGACAAAAAACAATTTTAGTGTGGGGTGATGTTACACCCTGAAAATTGACTAAGTTCTGAGTTAGAGGAAGAGTGCATGCATGTAAGGAAAGTAAGGAGAAATATACTCAAGGAAAGGTGTGCAGGAGAAACAGTTGGCACACAGAAGCAAGATAGGATTCAAGGACTTAGATATTTTATCAGATAAGGTTTCACAGGAAAAACACGTGAAGGCTTGAGTAGGCGTGACAAGCGGATAAGGTGCTAGCTTGGTGTCTTGGAACTCAAGGAAATAATATTCTAGGAAGGGAATATTCTAGAAGAGGATCATGATAGTTTGTGGAGGATTTTACAATTTGGCATAAGCACTTGAGTATGGAGGAGCACATTTCCATCTGGCACACGACCTAATCATGGATAAGGTTATGGTGGTGAAGGAGATCCCCCAATTTCTATAAAAGGAGGTATTTGGATCAAGAAGAGGATCCTCAATGATAGAGAAAGAAAAAGGGTAGAGAGGTACGATTATAGGGGTGCATGTATGAATGCACTCCGGTCCAAACCTAGAGCTGTGATGGTAAAACATAGTGAAGGAACTCTATGCAGAGTAGTTTGTTAGCGTTAGATTGCCTTTCCTTGATGTATTCGGTCTTATATGACCCTTTTTGATGTAATATGGCTATTGTAAATAGTTATAATCAATATATGGTGTGTTGTTCCGAATATCTTTTTATATGGACCAAACCCTAGTGTGTTTTCATGTTATTCATGGTTCATATGTATTTCTCCTATGTTGTTACAATGTTTATATGTATATCATGGTGCATTTGTGCTTAGAGCTAGTTTGTTTACCTTTTTATTAGATTAGATGCATGTATTTATATCCCTGCAAGCGTTCCTTCATTAATAGTGAAGAAATCTCACAAGGATCACATAAAAGAGGGACTCGGTGTCCCCGCGTGCCTCGGATGAGCACTCAGCTTGTGTTGGGTGATAGGCCGACACGCTTGGATTTTAAAGGGAGTAGGAAAAAAACTGACTACAACCCTTCGCATTCTGGGGTGTGACTCTTTCTACCCATAATTTTTGTATGAGTAGTGTTGTACATTTTTGTTATTAATATAAAATTACACTTTTCAATCAAAATATCTTAAGTAACAAAATTATCACCATTTGTTCTCTTGCAAATTATTCATCACAAAAAAAAACTTATAAAAATCAATTTTAGTTTAAACTAAATCTATAAAAGTGTGAATAATATCAGTTTTTTAGATATCAATTTAAACATTTTTGAAAAACTTTCAAACACAATGAAAACACTTGATCAACCTTAAATATGGGTGGGGTTTCCCACATATTCTTTATATGACTTAAATATAGGTCAGGCTTCTCACATATTCTTTATATGACTTAAAATTTATAAGATTCATATAATATAAATTTTTTATGGAATTTCTAATACATTTTGAGATTGAATTTACTATAAGAGAAGGGGCCTTATTGCCACAAATGTTTTAAATAAAATTTTACAAACATCTCATTAGAGACATAAATAGTGTGAGCTCTTAAATAAATATGAGAGTACCTTAAGGATATTTTTTATAACCACGTATGCAAACGGTTTGAAGTTTTGATTTTGATATTTTTTCTTCTATATTTTTTTAATTTTGTTTCTCTTCTTGTTTTCTATTTTTATTCGATTTAAGATTTCACTTTTCCATGAAAATGAGTCTTCCTCTTTTAAATTGCAAGAGGGTCCCCGCTTTTCATGTAGAAAGTAAGAGTGTGTTGTACATAAAAAAAAAATCTAAATATGAATAGAATAGTATTATGATTTGAATACATTTTTCAGGAGGGCGTTCAATTAATGGAAGACATGAGGATAGATTTATGTATATTTTCTATATCTTGCAATTTTTTTTACAAACATCTCATTAGAGACTTAAATAGTGTGAGCTCTTGGATAAATGCTAGATTACCTAAAGGAGATTTTTCATAACCACATATGCAAATGGTTTGAGGTTTTATTTTGATATTTTTTTCTTCTATATTTTTTTTAATTTTGTTTATAATTTTGTTTCTCTTCTTGTTTTCTCTTTTTTTTTTTTTTTTCATTTCACTTTTCCATGAAAATAAGTCTTCAAGTACTCTTTTAAATTTCAAGAGGGTCCCCACTTTTCATGTAGAAAGTAAGAGTGTATTGTACACAAAAAAAAACTAATCTAAATATGAGTAGTATAGTATGATGAATTAAATATATTTTCAGGAGGGGTTCAACTACTGGAAGACACAGGTATGGATTTATGTAGATTTTCTATAGCTTGTGATTTTTTTCCAACTACCACACTTTTGTCAACATTATCGTTGCTATCATTTTTTATTTTTCAAGACTTGAACATGCAATTCATTAAAGAAAAAACTAATATTTTATATATTTAATGATAGGAAGCATAACTTTGACTTTGGAAGCACAAAAATTGCAGTCTAGCGAATTCATCATTATGTCATGACTATTACAAGGGATTGTTTACACACAAAAATAGAAAATGCACAAACTACACCTAGAGTGAAAAGAACATGCTGCTAATTGTAAAGTTAAAATATTATTTTCATCTACTTTATCATATCTTACATAATGTGCTTAAATATACTTATATTAAAAGATGTAATAATATTATGTTGTTTTCAAACATGTAGTAGCGATATAAATGTAATGACAAATTAGGATTTACAAAACTTAATACTATTTTAAAAAAAATCTTGATTAGTAATAGGGAGATTCAATCCAATAACATCACTATATTAAGTTTGAGTTAAAAATAATATTAATAATAAAAAAAATCTCTAAACTTAAACTAATATTCAAGATTTTACAAATTTTAGGGGTGAAAGAAAACAAAAACCTTGACCTATGGATAAAGAATGCATCCGATTTAAGCTTACAACAAATATTTGAATTGCAACATCATACTCTTTGTTGGTTATGTGATCATATTACTTAAAGGTGTACACCATCCACCACTAAAATTTCAAACAATCATAGGGTGAGAATAAGTTGACAATAATAAATCTAATATTTGGTAATGTTTCGAAACTATTTAAAAAAATCTTCCAAATGTGACCGTTCAGCAACATGCATTAATATTTAGTTCTAAATAACTTGGGTTTACCTTTAAATTCATCATCTTTTCCTCTATATGTCAAGTTAATACATTTTCTAGATATATAAAAAAACCATAGCAAAAACAATTTCACTGGGCATCCATTTTCCATTGCATGTCAAAACGATAGAATACATTTCAAGCAGTCTGCATATCATAATTTAAATTATTAACACGCCCATTTTGCTTACGTTAGTTCAAGTAATACTATTACATAACTAGAATTAGACCCCATCTTTGGTTCATTTGTGAGCTTGCATGTTGAAGTGGCAGAGTTAATTGAAGATTTATAAGACGTTTAATTAAATTTCGGAATTTATTACTTGTTCTCCTTCACTTTTATCATAACCCTTTTATTTTTAATAAGACTTTTAGTAAGTTAACGACAAAAGACACAAATGAGGAGGAAATAAAGCCGCTGTGACTGCAAAGTTTTGGTCATTTTCAGTCCTAACAGCAAACTAAACTATGTAGAGATGCAATATTGCACTCTCCTCTTAAATCCACGCAGAAAAAACTGTTAAGAAGACATAACATAACATACGTAAAGAACAAACAAATACACGGAGACAGACACATTGACAGTCGAGGATTATCCATTGAGCATTGCGTTGGCTTCCTCCTCTTCTTTGGGATCTATGGGATGAGCTTTCATATACTCGTCCCACTGAGTTCTGAGTTTTTCTTCCGACCATCCTTCAATGTTGTAGCCTTCTTTTTTGAGTACATCTTTGATCCTTCCTAAGGCTATTTCCCTCAACTTGTCCGTAGCCTTCAACGTTGAAATAGCATTGGCGATGCCTTTTACTGCTTTAACAACACTATTCCAAAGATCTTCGACCTCAGCCATGACCCACTTTGCAAGGGACTCTACGCTTGAAATAACGACGCTCCATATCCTCTCAGGTTCTTCAGCTATAGTCGTCGTCAAGAAAGTACTAAGATCAGCGAAAATATTACCAGCACTATATGGTACTGGATTCACGCCATGAGTGGCATATAGTCTCACATCGGCCAGATCAGCATTGCATCTCTGTCTGCTTTCTTCGTGCTCTACAATCAGCCCAAAATAAGAAAACAAAGCTTGATCATGTAAAGTCACTCTATGGGAAAACTGAATCGATCACTTTGAGGTGGAGTGGTAGGTGCACAGTTATTTTATGTTTTTTTCTTTTTATTTTGTTATTTGTTAAGATGCTTCAAACAACTTCATAGCGTAGGCAGGCGAGAGCTATCCTCTCCACAAAATGTACCACATATATTAAAACACATGTCATCCATGACGTTATGTTGAGCCATGGGGCGAGTCTTTTCAGTCTTAGTTTTTTATTGCTGTTGAAAAATACATGCTTTTCAACCACACGCAGAGAGACCTAGCGGGATTCAAACTAGGGACCTGTGGGTTTCAAGCGCACGTTCCCCACCAGCCTGCCTACCAACTGCAACATGCTACATTATGATTGCATTGCATTTTGTTAAAGAAAACAAATGTCTGATGTGACCCTTGACATGCAGGACCCACCAATGTATGTGCATGCATGTGCATGGTCCTTAATTATGGGGCATGGGGTTGTATGTGGTGCATTTTGTTTGGAGCTTAGCTCCCGGCATGTACGCAGGGCTGAGGCAATGCAAAGGTAGATTAAGTGAGATGAACCCATAACCAGGCACTTTAATTTTACGGGTGCGTAAATTTATATAGAGGCCTCGTTAGTGCAAAAAACTATATCGTGTAGCATATGATCATGTCAAATCAGTATTTTTGTTTCATGTATTTATTTGGAGGGAAAAGGGGATTTTGAATTGATTTTGTACACAGATATTTTTTATAAAGCATTAACTGAGTGTCACATGTGTCATATTGTGGTTGGCTCTTTAAAAAGTACTATTAATGAAAAAGTGAAAAACTATTTATACTTTTTCCATCAAGTTATGGTGAAATCCAATGTACATGTTTTGGTACATGCACAACTATGGGGTCATCTCCCCTACCACTGAGAAACTTTTGGTTAAATTTGACTAGCTACTATTTTTTTTATTTTAGTGACTTATTCAACATAACCTTCATATGTTATGACATTGCATTCTATGACGCTAACAAACTTTTGAAAGAGTAAATTCATAATTAACACTAGGCATATGCTATCAATTGTAAGGTATATACTATCAATTGTAAATGATGCAGAAGAAACTTCTCATGGAATGTATGTATAATGTTTATATGGAAGTGTTACACCAATATTTAAGGTAGAGGACTTATTTATGGAGCATTACCCAATAGTGGAAATTGTTTTTAGAAGGATTTAAACTGCTGCTATTTCCTTATGAAGAATGTGATAAAGCCTAATAATATTGCAACACTAATGTTGTAAACTATACATTTAAGTGTGACCCAAGTTTAACAGGGTACATTTTAAAATGTTTCTATACTCTCAAAGGGAATTAAAAAAAAATCGTTTAATTTCCAAAGAGAACTACATTGAAATAATGTAGAGATTTCCCATGAAATTGCATGATAATTTCAAGATAAAAATAAATAAAAAGAGTGGGAGTTGAATGAGGCAGCTACAATTGGACTACTCGCAGATTTTTTCTAGAAAAATAAGAAACACGTATATCCCTAAATCTCTGTAGAAGCTTACATGAGAGGAAGCTCTGATGAAGCTTACATGGTCAATGGTTTCATGATCATGTTAGCTAGGATGACCATAAATCTTCAAAAACAGCAAAAGCATTGAGTCCTACACACTAAACCACAAACACCAAAAGTGAAACACAAGTTGTAAACACAAACACTAAACATCGAATCCTAAACCACAAACCCTAAACAAAAACTATAAACAAAAACCCTAAAAAACAACATGATTATCGAATTAGCATTTTGGGTATATGGTGCATGTTCATGGTTTAATTTATAGTGTTTAAGGTTTATGTTATGGGTTAAAAATTTACTATTTAAGATATAGGCTTTAGTGTTTAGGGGATCATGTTTACCATTTAGGTTTTTTTGGTTCAGGATGTCATACAAGTGTTCAGGACCCATTTGTGAACATGTAAAGTGTCACACAAGTGTTTATGGTGTCATACAATAATTTAAGTTGCTGCATTGTGATTAATGGAGTTTCTATTCTTTTATATTGGTTGATCCTAAAATGTAAAGATATATTTAAGATACTAAACCCTAAACACTAAATACACCTAAACCCTAATCACTATATGATAAATCCCAACATCGGATTTACACTCAAAGTTTAGAATTTGTGTTAAGGGTTAGGAATTGGGTGTTTGGGGTTCATGCTCAACATGATTTAGGGTTTATGATTTATTATTTGTGTTAAAATGTTTATGGTTTAATATTTAGTGTGTAAGGTTTGGAATTTAGTGTTTAGGATTATGATTGTAGAATAATTTCATTTATCATACAAACCCATATATAGTAAAATTTAATGAATAAAATCAAAATTAAAAGTTAAACCCAAAATTAAAATTATTATTTTATAATCCTACTAAATTGACATAAAGTTTAAATTCAAAATTCAAAAAGATTTTTTTTATTAAGTAAATGGTTAAGGCTTGTTAGAGTCTACCAAAACCTTGTAGAGGCACCCGCAAATAATAACTGTTCAATCCCCACTCAAACCATCTTCTTGTAACCTAAACACCCAACAAAAAACATCCACCATCCTACAAATATCTCCTTCATCATATAAATAACACACTTGAAAACTTAGGATCAATGATTAATGCACCATAATTTTGCATAACATCCTCTGGTCTTCTACGTCGTTCGCCCAATGATTTGTAAACTAATATTCATCACAACTTATTTGCGTAACCTCCTTATATGTACTATTGTCTTCTTACCCAACCCTACCCTCTGCCTCATCTGCCGAAATTACCAAGATAAAAATTCTCATTTCAATTTAAATATAATCTTACTAAATGTAAAATTTATGATTTATAATCAATTTAAAACTTGTAATAAAATTACCTCTTAAAATTTAAAAAAAATTGAGTTTCAAAGTGAATATTTAATATTATTAAAAGTTATAATAAATTTAATATTTAAAATGTAATTATAAATTTATTAAAATTTTCAAATTTAATAATATTTGTAATCAATATAAAACATGTAATTAAGATTAAAAATATTAACAATTGTTAAAGTTAATTATAAATGTCAGTCCTTGTAAATAAAATAAAAATAAAATTAAAATGTATGCCACCTTGAGATAGCTTTACCATTGGAGAGGTCTTCGGAGAGATGTAGCTCAGTTCATGTCATGTTGTTTAGAGTGTCAGAGGGTAAAGGTCGAGCATCAACATCTAGCTTGCCTTATTTACCCACATGTTATCCTAGACTGGAAATGAGACACCATTTCCATGGATTTCATAGTAGGGATACCAATGTCAAGATACCACCATGATGCCATCATGGTCATGGTGGATGGATTAATGAAAGTGACTCATTTTTCTCTAGTGAAGACCATCTATACAGCTAGTGCAGTAGTGAGAGTATACATGGCTGAGATTGTTAGACTGCACAGGATTTCACAGAAGATCATCTGAGACTGCAATCCCTTATACACATCACACTTCTGGACTACCATGCAATAGTCCCTTGGGACGAGTATCAACGTTGAGAAAAACCTATCATCGAGAGATGATATGGTTATATGGAGTGGGTGAATCCGATTTTAGAGGGCATGCTTTGAATGTATGTCATGGATCATTAATCGAAGGTGGGAGGAGTACTTATATTTGGTGGATTTTTCCTACAACAATAGTTTTCAGAGTTTGATTGGCATGACACCTTTTGAGGAACTTTATGACAGGGATTGTAGGACACCGTCGAGTTAGGAAAAATTGGAGGATATAATATCTCTTGGAATAGTTTTGTTACAGGATATGGAGCAGCAGGTTATTTTGGTATTCGGAAGAGGTTTTAGGAGGAACAAGAGCAGTAAGAATAAGTATGCATATTAGATGGATATTTGATTGTAGTTAATTGAGGGTGGGCACGAAGGTATTTATTCTTGTCAAACCTCATAAGATTCCTATCCATTACAAAAAAGGCTCTAATGTTGTCTCCTAGATTGTGTGGGTCTAATTTGAGATCCTGGAGCGGATTGGTTCATTAGCTTATCATCTAGCCTTTCCCACCCAACTTGTCTCGCATGTGCATGATGATATTTCACATATCTATTCTTGGGAGATATATTCGCAGATACTATCTCATGTATTGCATTGGACCACATTGCAGGTGCAGGAGCAAGGGATAGATGATTGTGGAGCATGTGCGTATTTTAGAGCGTAGGACCCTTGGGCCTTCAAGGCCAAGAGATTGATAAAGTGTGAGTCTAGTGGGACAAGTATGATGAGATTGTTGCTACATAGGAGGATGTTATGTTTCTACGAGTACAGTTTCCACACCTATTTCAGTGACTTCGAGGAGGAATTCAATTCTAAGGGGAGGCCGATGTAGTGCCCACTTCTCTTCGACACTTATTATATTTTTATTTTGATTACAGTCAACTATAGACATGGATATTATTGTATTATTTTGGTTTAGCATGATATTTGATGATAGAGATATTCTGACTATTTCTTGATTGTGATTCATAGTATGATTCGTGTGGATGCTTAGAGACATAGAGAGACATTTTCTATTGATGATGATGTGTTGTTAGTATATACATTACTGACATTTCAAATTTTGTTCATGTTGACTATGATTTAGCATGGCAACTAATCTCCCAATATTATTGATATTGATGAAATGGTAGATTTGAGATGTTGTTGGAATTTTAGACAAATGATAGTATTGTTATTCTAGATGATGATTTAATTATATGAGGATGTTTATTGATTGATGCGCGAATATTTTATCCTAGATGTATTTGATGTTTCCACAAGGCCAAAGGAGGTATTGTGTGATTTTGTAGGTAATTATATCACAACAATCAAAACGGGTATTAGAGACCAACCACAACAGAATACTAGATGGATACAAAAATGGTCACCATGGCAACTTGGGTAATGTGTTATGTTTTGTTTTTTTTTGTTAGGGGTTCCCCATGGGGGGGATGACCTCCAAATGTGACCATAGGATTTGTGTGTAATTATTTTCCTTTTCTTTTATTTAATTGTGGAGTATGTGATTTATTTTGTGATGTAATTCATTTAATCATTGTTAACTAATGTGCCTTAATTAAGTGAATTAATCATGTTTATTAAGTTAATTGTGGATGTTACAATAGGTTTCATTTATTAGAGTAGTTGGTCCTTTGAATTTGCTAATTTAAGTTGAGTGTATGTGAATTTGAGTGTTGTACACTCTACTTTACCTTGGAATTTCGGATTTAGTCTTAGTGGCCATTTTTGGAAGCTTGTCCCACACAACTTAATTTCTTATACCAACCATACCTATGGATGTGGGGGTCGAAAATAGACCCGATTATGTGTTTTGTAAGACAAAAAGTTACATTTATTGAACTTTTCTTACATGGAATTTTAATTATGTCCTTAGGGGGTGTGGGTTTCGATTATGTGTGTAAGAGGCTTGTCATTCCTCTCAACCACCAATTTATTGTGCATTGGGGTTGAGGTTTGACTTGTGATGTGGAGTTGAGGATAAGTGATGTGGCATCCTACATGGAGCCACATCACCCTTGTTCGTATTCAAACTGATTGTCCCTCCAGGTCTGAGAAGCATTCCTGGTTTGACAGGAAACTTAGAGACATATTAGATCATGGTGAGTCATTTTGTAGCCGGGGATGATATCTAATGGGCCCTTCATCACTCAAATATGGGGAAATTGATATCACCATCAAGAGGATTTGATCTATCCTCTCTATTTTCGGTTGTTCCTTTCAACCAGGGTAAAAGGACCCTTTTGTAGCTTATTTTCTATATAGGAGATGGAGATATCCTTCCTAATAAAGATGTTAAAGAGACCTTGGGAAAATATGATCAATGCAACAAAATCTAGCTCTCATAAGTTGTCACTCTAGATAGTGGAGATATTTTCTAGGCAAGGTTCAGGCTACTAAAGACATTTGAAATCCTGATTGTTTCTGCATGTTTTGGTGACAAGGATTATGCATTGGTATACACACATGATAAACAGGGGTGGTATGGGTAGGATTAGTTATTTTTTTGAATAAAGTTTTTGTGGGAGGTGAGGCATAATGAACTTGACTCACAAGATCCTTGAGAAATCTTACAAGATGGAAGGTTAAAGAAACAAAATGTTAGAAGATATCTAAAATGTTTCTTTAACCAGAATATGTGCTTCAATGGAGTCCCAGATCAGCACTTTTTCACACAATCTACAAGATCCTAACATGAAGGCTCGAGCAAGGGAACCTGAAAATGCACCAAGATTTAAGACAAATCATGCCTAAGGTACACCCAAAGGCTTATAGACAATCTTTGTTAGATAAATGAAAATAAAATGATTTCAAATCATTTATTCCAATCCCATATGAAATCACTTTTGAGGAATGAAATTACAAATGCCACTAAACTATTACAATGATTGAGGCTTGTGTGATTGAATCAAATTTCAATACAAGGTTACAACAGAAACAAGAAAAACTACTCACATACATCGTGATATAAAACAAACACATTTTTCTTAGGACAACATAGAATAACTCAAATTTGATAAAGTATATCAGCAGGGGAAATTTTCCAAAATAGTCTTAGAGCTTGTCAATGGCTGTACACTTGCAACCACCTTGACACAATAAATCTTAATAAAAAAGGATATAAACAAGTTTCTCAGTCGGATTCTCAAAAAATAGGCTTTGTCAAATTTTCCTTTTGGGAATTTACTTCGACCTCTAACACTCCCAATCATTTACATGAAAATTTTGTGCCATTTATAACATTTAGAACAAATTTTTCCCCGCAAATATGTAGACATTCAATACATCAATGCTTGCCATGATCATGATCACAATTTCTAGGATCAGATCTGTAAAAATTCACCAGGTGCTCTAGGGGGCATATCTCATCAAATAGATCCCGCATTCAACTCCTTCCTCTGGTAGATCACTCCTTTTTCAATTTCCTAACCACTTCCACCCGTAATCTGTCAAATCTGGCCCCTAGCGTTCTTGGGAGAAGAAAAATGAAAAATCCAATCGAGCTCGATAGTGAGACAATTTTAATGGTGAAAGACATCTTCTAGATCTCCCCGCCAAACTCAAGATATCAACATTAACTCCCCTCTCTGTTTGGCATGTTTCAGTAAAATGCGGGGGGGGGGGGGGGGGTTGAATCAGATTCAGACTCTCAGCTTCTATTGATCTTTACTTCGAATTTGGGCTGTCCATGTGGAAGATTCAAAAATGGGCTCCAGGCTTCCTTTTGAGTTTTTATGACCGTGTGAAAAAATGGAAAAATTTCACGTTTTGGCCCACACCTCTACTTCTGAAAAATAGGCCTGTCACATGTCCTAAAGGAAACATAGAATAAATCTTCCATTTGACCCTCTTTTAGAAAACAAAATTTTTTCCAGGTTTCCCCTGAAGCTCCGCCCTTCCGCTTTTGACTAGAGCAAGCTTTGAATTTTCCTTTGTTGGGCTTGCAGGTAATTTTGATGTTTTTAATATTTTGAACCTTAGGGGCAAAAATTTCAAGTTTCCCCTAAATGTCTGCCTACCGGCCCCTTTGACCTGAAACAAACTTTGAAGTTTTCGTTTGTTAGGCTTGTGGGCCATTTTGATATTTTAACCCTTTTGAGACAAAGAGGAAAAAATATTAAGTTACCTCTGATTGTCTGCTTCCCCACACATTTTGAATTGTCAAACTATTATGTGTCACTATGGCTCTCCTCGAGATGGATCCCAAAAATTTAAGACCCTGAATGAACGCAGGATCGCCACGTGTCTTGGCCCAACACAATTTGCTTGAAGGCTTGAATCTCAGCGGAAGGCACCAAGTATCATGCTCTGAGGCAGTCTCCTTTGGCCATTGAAAAGTCAAAGAAAAATGCAAAGTGAATGGATGCCTTCAAGTGTCCTCCTGGCACTTATTCAAATTGGAACCTAAGGGTTAGTCCCCAAACATGTGCGGTTCCTTCACATGTCCCATACCTCCCCAAAACATTTTTGAAAAAAGACTAGTATTGGGAGACTCAGTGGAATCCTCCATGTGTCACTTTCCCGCTAAACCTCCACGTGTCCTCTCAACACTACTCCAAGGCCAAACCAAAAAGTAAATCTTCAAACAAGCATTGTTCACCCACGTGGAAAGATTTTTGAGTTGAGGCTTTTCATAGAATTTTTGAAGTATTTAGCTGAGCCACGTCCAACCAAAAGGTGCCACGTCCCCTGTAGATTCAAGGATATAAATTTGACCAGGGGAAACACCCGTCAAACCATAAAATACAAAAAAATTATCATTTAAGCCCAAAGATGAAAATTTATCCAAGGACAAAGAATTTAGAAATGTTACAAGGATCAAATACGTTCCTCAGGGACACATTAATTCATTTTTCTTCAAGTATCTAGGGTAGAAATGACAGAGATGAAAAATCCTGACCGCGGAAAATAGAGAGAATGGGAAAATGTGAGTTTTAAAGGAATAGAGAAGGGGAGACTCAAAATACAGACCTTTTCCAGATGAACAATGAAACAATGAGACAAATATGCACCCATACATGAGCTTTGACCCAGGGGAAGATTAAAAATGGCAAGAAATACTGACTAAGCACAACATGGGCAAGTAGAAAATGACAGATGCTGTAAATCAATAAATTTTGAAAGGCAAAAATGGGGTGAGACTATTTTGAGCACTAACATTGGCTCTGACTCAGGTATGGGCACTTCTTGCGAGTGCCACAAGAACAAAGGTAGACCAAGTGCCAAAATATCTATGTAGCATCGTACATGGAGCCACCTCACCCTTATTGGTATCCAAATTGATTCTCCCTCAAGGTCTGAGCAACATTCCTAGTTTGACAGGAAACTTAGAGATAGATTAGGTCATGGTGAGTTGTTTTATAGCTGGGAATGTGATCTAACTTGCCCTTTGTCACTCAGATGTGGGGAAATGGATAGTACCCTTAAGAGGATTTGATCTATCCTCACTATTTTAGGTTGTGCCTCTTAACCATGGTAAGATGACCCTTTTGTAGCTTGTTGTTTATAGAGGAGATGGATATATCCTTCCTAATGAATATTTTAAGGAAACCTTGGGCAAATATGATCAATGCAACAAAATCTAACTCTCATGAGTTGTCACTCTAGATAGTGGAGATATTTTCGAGGCAAGGTTCAGGCTACTAAAGACATTTGAAATCCTGACTATTTCTGCATGTTTTGGTGACAAGGATTATGCATTGGTATACACACATGACAAACAAGGGTGGTATGGGTAGGATTAGTTGTTTTCTTGAATACATTTTTGGTGGGAGGTGAGGTAGAATGAACTTGATTCACTAGATCCTTGAGAAATCTTACAATATGGAAGATTAAACGAACAAAATGTCACATGATAGCTAAAATGTTTCTTTAACTAGAATATGTGCTTCAATGGAATCCTAGATCAACACTTTTTCACACAACCTACGATATCCTCACACAAAGGCTCAAGTTAGGGAACCCAACAAATAAAAAATATCTAAGCCAAATCACACCTAAGGTACACCCAAAGGCTTACAAAAAATTAATGTGAGACAAATGAAATAAAAGTGATTTAATATCATTTATTCCAATCCCAGATGAAAGCTCTTATGAGGAATGAAATTACAGATGCCACTAAACTATCACAAGGATTGAGGCCTATGTGATTGAATAAAATTTTAATACAAGGTTATAACAGAAACAAGAAAAACTACTTGCATACATTCATAAATAAAATAAACACATTTTGCTCAAGAAAACATAGAATAACTCGAATTTTATTAAGTCTATCAGCAGGGGAATGTTTCCAAAACAGTCTTAGAGCTTTTCAATGGTTGTACAGTTGCAACCACCTTGACATGATAAAAATTAATACAAAAGGAGAAAACTAGGTTTCTTAGTCGGATTCTCAAAAAACAAGCTTTGTCAAATTTTCCTCTTGGGAGTTTTCTTCGACGTATAACACTGCCAACCATTTACATAAAAAATTTGTGCCATTTATAACATTTATAATAAAATTTTCCCCCAAAAACCTAGACATTGAGTGCCCCAGTGCTTGTCATGATCATGATCGTGATTTTCGATATTAGATCTACAAAAGGTCGTCAGGTGCTTGAGGGGGCAGATCTCATCGAATAGCTCCTACATTCAACTCCTTTCTCTAGTAGATCACTCCTTTTTTGATTTGGAAACCACTTCTGCCCCTAATCTATCAAATCTTGCCCCTAGCATGGTTTGGAGAAGAAAAACAGAAAAGTTGATCGAGCTCGATAGTCAAACAATTTTAATGGTGAAAGACATCTTCTAGATTTCCCCACCAAACTCCAGATATAAACATTAAATCCCATCTCTACCTGACGTGTAGGAAATATGAAAAATCGTATTTCCAAGTGTGTTTCAGTAAAATGGGGGGGGGGGGGAAATTAGAATCAGAATCTCAACTGCCATTGATCTTTACTTTGAATTTGGGTCATCCACATGGAAGATTAAAAAATGAGCTCAATGGCTTCCTTTTGAATTTTTACGACCCTATTAAAAATGGGAAAAATTTCACATTTTGCCACAAACCTCCACTTTTGAAAAATGGGCTTGACATGTGTCCTATGGTGGGTCCTAAAGGAAATGTGCAAAAAGTCTACCATTTGACCCTCTTTTGCAAAAAGGAAAATTTTCCAAGTTTCCCTCGATGCTTCGCCCTTCCACTTTTGACTGGAGCAAGCTTTGGCTTTGCCTTTATCGGGTTTGCAGTTTTGATGTTTTTAATATTTTTAACCTTAGGGAGAAAATTTTCAAGTTGCCCCTGAAGGTTCTCCTCCCCGCCCCTTTTACCTGAAAGAAACTTTGATGTTTTCTTTTTTGGGGCTTATGGGCCATTTTGATATTTTAACCCTTTTGAGACAAAGAGCCAAAACTATTAAGTTGCCTCCAATGGTATGCTTCCCCACTCCTTTTTACTTTTAAAATTGCCACATATCACTATGGCGCTCCTCGAGATGGTTCCCAAAATTTAAGACCTTGAATGAGCACGGGCTCGCCACGTGTTCTAGCCCAGTAATTTTTTTTTTAAGGCTCAAAGCTTAGCAGAACGCACCAAGTGTCATGCTCCGAGGAAGTATCCTTTGGCCGTTGAAAAGTCCAAGAAAAATGTAAAGTGAGCAGAGACCTCCAAGTGTCCTTGTGGCACTTATTCAAAATGGAACCTAAGGGTCAGTCCCCAAACATGCACGGTTCCTCCACGTGTCCCAGACCTCCCCAAATTTTTTTTGAAAAAAGGATAAGTATTGGGAGACCCAGAAAAAGCCTCCACCTGTCACTGTCCCACAAAACCTCCACGTATCCTCCCGGCGCTACTCCAAGGCCAAACCAAAAAGTAAATCTTCAAACGAGCGCCGTTCACCCACGTTGATAGATTTTTGAATTGAGGCTTTAAATAGAATTTTTTGCAGTATTTAGTCGAGACACGTCCAACCAAAAGGTGCCACATCCCCTCTAGATTCAAGGATGTAAATTTGACCAAGAGAAACACCCATAAAACTATAAAATAGAAAAAATCGATCATATGAACCCAAAGATTAAAATTTATCCAACAATGGAGAATTTATAAATGTTACAAGGCTCAAATACGTTCCTCAGGGACACATTAATCATGTTTCTTCAAGCATCTAGGGTAGAAATGACAAGGAGGACAAATCTTGACTGCAGAAAATAGAGAGAATGGGAAAACGTGAGTTTTAAAGGAATAGAGAAGGGGAGACTCAAAATATAGACCTTTTCCAGAAGCACAATGAAATGAGGAGACAAATATGGACCCATACATGATCTTCGACATAGGGGTAGATTAAAAATGGCAACAAAGACTGACCAAGCACAACATGGGGAAGTATAAAATGACAGTGGTCGTAAATCAATAAATTTTTAAAGGCTTAAATGGGGCAAGACTATTTTGAGCACCAACAACTCTCATCTTCCCTTTTTCTATATATGCAAGTTTATTTGTTCGTTTG
Source organism: Taxus chinensis (assembly GCA_019776745.2). Lineage (NCBI taxonomy): Eukaryota > Viridiplantae > Streptophyta > Pinopsida > Cupressales > Taxaceae > Taxus > Taxus chinensis. The sequence goes on along the minus strand of CM034155.1, from coordinate 116,170,036 downwards.
GGGGTTACTTATTTTCATTTATGCTCTTGTATTTTTGGAGTTAGAGAATTTTGGGAGTGCTTGTTGAAGTCTTGATCTTGTTGGAGCTAGATTGATCTTGAAGGAGCTTGGAGTATTACTCTTGATCAAGTTATACCATGGAAAGGTAGGAACTACACTGTCGTTTTACTTGTTTTCTTTTATATGTGTTTATTTGTATGCAAGTGAATGGTTTGCATGCTTGTTGGGTTCATGGTTAGAATGCCTAAGTATGGTGTAGGAGAAGGCTATGGAGATTTTATATTTGGGGAGGGATAAGAGATTATTTCATATTTTTGGAGGGATTTGGGTTGGGTGCCCCACCTTGGATAAGAGAATTCTTGCATTTCTTACTTGATTCTTTTGAGGGAGACATAATCTATTGTAGGGATATATAAGAGAACGTGGGAGACATAAGAAGATATTGAGGGGGACATAAGAATTGTGTAGGGGTTTGAGATGTATTTTTTAGGGTTTTAAGGTAGGAACCTAATCCCATTGGGAGTCATAAGTGATCTTCCCATAGATCCTTGCTCCTTTGGTTTGCTTTTTAAGCCTTGTGTATTTTGAAAGTAGCATTCTTGTGTTGAATGTGTGTTAAATGGTTGTGACATTTTATATTGTTATGTTGAAGCATTTTGTTTTTGTCATGAGTTATATCCATCCTTTATTACATTTTGGTTGGGGCTCAGGGGCCAATGGGTAGGATATCTTCTTATCCTCATCAGATTATTGGTTGGGTGGAGATTGTTGCCTCTCCCCCATTTTTTGTTTTTGTATTTAAAGTGAAGGCATGGTAGATCTCTTTTTGGAGATTTGAAATTTGGAGCATTTTTTGAAGTCAAAAATAACCCTTCATTGTAGAACTATTATTGCAATTCCCACTTAAGGTGGAAGACTAGTAGACTTGTATTTAAAAGAAAAGTTACTTTTCAAGTTGTATTTACCAAGTTGTAATATCATATTTGAAGGAAGTTCATTATAGAATGTGTTTCTCTTTTCTCTTCAAATTAGTTGTATCTAAAGGAATGAATTAAATGGATATCATGCTTAAATTTTACCTTGTGTTGAAAGAAAAGAAAGTTTAAAATCTTAATGTTTTGATCACAATGTGAATTGGGAGGTTGTCCTAACCTTATTCTAGGTTGAAATAGTTAAACACTCTTTGGTTTTGATTTATTTAAAGTTAAAGTTATCCTATGAAATCTATGTTACTTTATACATTCATTATTAGATTTCTCTCTTGCCTACATAGTAACCGAAACCTGTAGGTCTTAACTGACGTCAGTGTACTCAGTACCGAAATTGGTCATTATTTCACATTGCAGACATTAAAATGTTAACTCCAAGATTAGTTATCAATGTAAATGATGTAATGATTTGCTCATCAAGCTTAGATTTAATGAATAATTGTTGGAAATTTCATTAAGATAAGTGTGAATCAAAAATTGTTAAAGATGTGTTAAAATTTCTAAAATAGACTCATCTGGCAGTAACCGACGTTGGTGAATGAACCGTTGTCAATATTTCTATGACCAACATCAGTCATTGGATACTGTTCCAAATTCAGTTCCATAAAATTGGTAGTTATTTGTTGTGCCTTTTTTATATGAGATGCATCTGAGACTATTATGCTTTCTTAAAACTGAATAAGAAGTTTCTCGTGGACTTAATATTTTACCACTCCCTTGAATTTAAAACAATATTAAAAAAACTTATCCATAACATAGGAATCGGCATCGGTAGTTAAATCAATGTCGATAGCACAGAGGTTACCGCGGTCAGTCACCTGTGCGTTAAATTTTTTTAAAAACATTTTTCCAGCCATCCATTTGCTCTTATGGATCTAGACTTCACCCAAATGTGGATCTAGCCTATGAGGGTCATGTATGCTTGTTTGGACCCATACTCCAACTTACATAAAGGCATTTCAATACATAAAACTCTTGATCTACAAAATGGGGTTTTCCCCATCAATGAAAAAAAAGAAAAAAAAAGAGAACTAATCAACAATAGAACTCAAACCAAATCTAGGATGGATGCTTACATTGAAATTAAATATCTAAGAATGCACGGTTAAATCTAAGATTTAGCTATTCTAAAGGAGGAGCCCATTTGGATGGAATCCCCTTCTTCTTGCACATTGGATCCAAGAAGACTCCTTCATGGTTTTCCCTTGATCCATGACATCCACTCCTTCAATTTACAAACCAAAGAGAAACAAATGAATGAGCTTAGGGTAAGAAATGCTTAAGAAGACTCCCTTAAGGGTGATTAGGGCTTCTTTTGGGTAGATCTAATCTTGTTGTACCTATTGATTTGATCCAAGGGTTAAGAATCAACCCTATAAGTGTTAGGTGAGAATTTTCTTATTATGATTGTAAATTTTAAATAAATCAAGGTATGTGTAAATGGGTGAATGGGGCCACTTAGGGCTCTAGTGCATTAAGTTAAATATGTAACCTCTCTAGTATATTTCAATGTACGATTCAATGAACATTAAAGAAAATAATTTTAAGAGAACTAAGGTTACTACGGATAAAGGTTTATTAAATGTGGGTTGAATGTTAATTCCCAAAAGGGAAACTAATTAACCTAGTAGGAGAAATTAATGGACACTTTACTAGTGATGATAATTAAATTGACATATGAATTGCATTAAGAATATTTAATTAATAATCTAGACTGGATCTAACCTATGAAATGTAACATTACTAGTAGGAATTTAAGTAAATGTATATTAGGATTTGACACCCTCGTAACTTAAAACAAAAAAAAATTGTCACAACTTTCCACATAATTATTTAAGAATTAATGTGGTTTTAAAACGTCAAATTTGTGGGTTTTACAAGAACTGAGATAGCTTTAGTAGTATATGGAAACATTTTTACCTTAGAATGTTATAGTGCAGACTATGAATTTAGTATTTTAACATGAATGGATGATATTTTAACTTACTATTGTAGTTGTTTCATAAAATAGTTTATTAGCAATATATTGGTTGACTTGAAGTTGGTTAATTTCATGATTTGTCTCTTCCATCTAGTAGGAAATACCCTTGTTATTCTTTAACATTACATGTAATTGAGAAGATAACGAAGCAATATCGAAACAATTGTTAGAAAAAAACCTTGATCTTTCAATTTTTGGATGAATATAAGAATTAGCAAACGTAGTTAAAGATTTGATACTCTATAAATACAGAAGGATAACATGTCTAATGTAATTCACAACCACATTATTCTTCAAATCTATATATCAAGTAAACCTGCTTCCCATCTCAAATGATGACTAAATAAAACAAATCAATCTTTAAAACATCACATTTAGGAAACATGTAGGCTCCAAAAATAAGATTTTTTAGACGTCCATTTTCCTGATAAAATGAGCATTCGACTAGTTGAACAAAGAGGGATTTTAATCTCTTACCAATTATAGATTGCAATGAATTATTTTCAAGCAAATTTTTTAGGATATAGGTCAATGTTGAACTTCCAGATTTGTGGAATTATCTTAGTCCATTATGTATGATTAAAATTTTTCCATTCATTTAATATTAAGGTGGAGAATTAGAGATACTTTGACAAGACAATAAATTTTTTAAGAGGAAGTATGAGAAATAATAAAAAAGAGACTCAATGCCATTGAGATTTTATATAATAATATTAATAACATAAAATTTAATTAGTTCAATTGGTTTGTGAATTATTTGACTATATTTATATTTATCTCTATACATCAAAGACATAATTTTATTATTAAAATAATCCATGACAATAATTAGATATCAAATTTGACCATCTTTTCTTAGAATTATAAAACTTTTGTGAAATAAAAATGATGACAATCACAAAATAGGGCACACCTTATTATATGACCTCATAGTCAATAAATTTTATTTTCCACATGACAACTTAATACATGAATAGAAATAGGAGGAATAAATACTATCACAAAACATGTGGAATTACACCCTTAAAAATTAGTATCTACTAAGTTAAATGGGCTATTCGTGGATCACAAAATTACTAAATAATAAAATAAATGTATGTTAATAAATTTTAGCCATAAATAATCAATTATAAAATAAATGTATGTTAGTAATTATTTATTTATTTATTTATGAGCGTGGAGGAATCGGTGAGAACCGCTATAAAATCCAGCACCGATAATTTTTTTAATGTGACCACCCTCTAATTCCACGAGAGGATTCGACCTCTTGATCACAATTGAATATTAAATGTCAATAAATTTTAGCCATAAATAATCAATACAAATGACCATTAGGCGAAAATTGGTAGCACTGAGGAAGTTTCAGATCAGGACATGCTAAAGACAAAATCGTGACAAATAATATTTTTATAAAATGTTTAAAATATTATATAAAAAATAAATAATTACAAAATGTAGCTTCTCTGTATCCATCTTAGCTACAAAATAGTTTATACAAATGTCTTGGAGAATTTGGTTGCAGGATCCCACATCGCAGGAAGTAAATACTATGTCCCATTCACTCCATTCAATTAAGGTCTTAGAGGAATAATTTGAACGAAATAATAAGGAGATAATTAAGAGGGACAAAGAGATAAAGCAGAAAGAGCTGATCATTTATCAGTTGAAGCTTACATTAATAGAAGAAAAGGTGAAGATGCACGAGGTGTACAAGAAAGTGGAGAATGATAAAATATAATAGCGGAGGTCGAGAAGACGTACGAAGTGATCGAAGGCTTGAGGGTATTGATTAAAAATGAAGTGAAGGAATTATATCCCCAGGTTACTCGAAGGATGGATGCGCTGAGTGACCTTAGCAAGTAGATGGAGAATATTGTTGATACACTCAAGGCTAAGGGCGAGGAGTTATCATTTGATGAAGTCAACACATTAATAGGGCATTTATTTTAACAAGTGCAAAATTAGGTGGATTCCTTGAGTAATATTAAATAAAGCTTGAATAAGAACTTCCCCATCTTTCTTTAGTAGTAGGATAATTAACTCCATGCACATTATAAATCACTCCCGTTGTGGCGTCCACCCACAGATCCCCAACATAACCTGGATATGCCGCCTTTCCATATATTCATGTACACGCCGACAAAGACTCAAACGGTTCAGATGCATCCCCTTGAAAATAACCATTATTGAACAGATTCGTCACTGCTCCAGCTAAAATAGTGCCAATATTGATTACCATTCCATCAATGCCTACGTCGCCATTTGGTGTAATCAGAGGAGAGGTCTGAGGGCCGTAAATTTGCAAAAGTATAGTGATTTATATTTGTAAAAGTATAATAATCAACATGCTAATTACAAATATATTGTCTATAAAATTAGAAATTAACACTCTAATTAGAAATAAATTTTGTATATTTTGTATATAGTGTGGAAATTTTTAGTGCTTTTAAACACTGTTATAAAACACATTGGTGGTTTTAGCCACATTTTTCAACATATTGAAAAACACAATGGATTCGTAAATGTTTTAAATAATACTTATATGTTGTTCTAAAAAATCAAATAATACAAGTATTATGTCATTAATTTATTATTTTGGAACTCTTTGATTAAAGTAAAAAGTATATTTTGAATTTACCTAGTACCAATTAAATGACTTATAACATCATAAAATATATGAATGGTGTCTCGTTAACTTACAACCTATGTGAAAAGTTGTGATTGACCATTAAACACTATTACTAATTTAAATTAAACTCTTCTTTATGCCATTTTATTTTGAAAGTAGTTATTATTTAACATGTTTTCTCGTGGTTATTGGTTCCTAGCATGGTCATAGAGATCTTTTCCATATATAGACAAAAAAATCCTATTTCCATTTACTAACAACTAAATGTTTATATGACAAGATCAATTTCATATTGACTCATCAATGACAACTAAGTTTCTACACACAAAAATCAAGCTCTCAAATTTGAATGGTAATTAATGTTTAGTGATTAACATGTGGAAATCACATTGGGTTATTCAAAAGTGAAACCTTTGAGTAATTAAATTCATGCAAAGTAATGTGCTTGTAGAAAAATTTGAGTGGCTTAACAATAAAATTTAGGGTTGGTCAAGAAGAGTTTAGGTTTTCATCAAGTGTTTGCTTTACATGTTTCTTACCTGCACTAGGGGTCTAATGTGTCCTTTTTTCCCATGAGATAATATTCATGGAACATATTATATATCAACAATATATTCTTACATGGTTGTTAAAACACCATAATCTAGGATGCCTAAAATGCGTTATGAAACATATAGTGCCAACACCTAAATTATTACGCCAAATTGATGTAGATAAAAATCATTAAAATGTTTGATGAAATTAAATTTATCTAAATTCTAAGAGCTATGTAGATTATGCTAAAGTAGTGAACCCTCAAATAAAGGAATGTTCCTTTATGTAAAGAAATGAAACTGATAGGCATTTTGAGGATATAAAATTCTTTGTTTTGGATGAGACAAAATTTTAATTACAATAGATTGTTTGATAGATTATAGAGAATATAATATTATAAAATGTATAAATATTGGAAATAAAAAATGAATATTCATTTTGTATATATAAAAAAATTTAAGGTATAAAAGTGTTGTAATAAATGATAAAAGAAGGTGAAACAAAGAGTAGTTGATAAATATTGAAAACATGGAAACAAATAGTTACCACTTGATATTTGATAGATATATGCATTTCATAGAGGACTATGGGATTGACCCCTTTTTCCCATGACTATATTTTCAATTTTATTATCTTATATGTGTCATTTAATCTTCTAAGGGGAATTCTTGAACTGGCATTTTACCTACGGAATCCTACATATGCTAGTCAATATCTCTTCATAACTCACCTTTAACTTACATAAGATGTATTGTAAATATCTTGAAAAAACCCTCTTGCAGTATGAATCTTACATTCTATCATAAGATGTAGTAAAATCTACGTTGAAATTGTGTATATATTCCTAAAGATATATTAGAGACCTTTAAAAACTTGTATTTTTTTAGACATTATGGATGTTTGCAGCAACTTAAAAAAATAAAATATATTTGGGACAATAAAATCCAATGGTTTCACCCTCTATTGGATGATTCCATCTAGATCAAATATCTATGAATGGTTTTTATTTGTAAATGTGAGTATGTCCATATAACATATCTATTGTATTCAAAAGTTTGTAATATTTATGTGTCTCTGAATTGTATTTCTATTCTTTGTGATAAGCACATTGAATTCCCCCTTTTTTGAGGTGAGTGATATATACTATAGATATCTCATCTCAAAATAATTGAGGTGTATTCATGTTGTATATAACATATAATAATTGTAGAACACATCCACTAAAAATGCACACCTAATAGCAATACTAGAGCACATCCACAACCTTATACAAAAAGAAAAATCAATATACGTTGGAAACATCATGAGTATGTACCTAAACACATGAGAAAATTATCTAAAAATGCGTATAACCATGAGCAAGTAATAATATAGAGAACCATATCTTTCTATCGTATTCATATCCAAGGTAGAAGTATATGTAATTTAACATGTTAGGGTATTAAGAAGTAGAGTTGAACCTCTTAATAAATCTCAAGAAAGGGAAAAGGATGAAAATTCTTAGACGAGTACCTTAAATGCCTCCAAGGAGAGTGCATACTCCACTATAGGGGATTCCCTTTCTCGATCCATATATGAAATTTTGAGAAATAGAAACTATCAATCTGATTCTTATGCAATACTATAGTTGAAGGAAAATATCAATTTATGAAATTTCATAATTTTATTTGCATGTATCTAAAATTAGATCCCAATGCTCACGGATCTATGTTATATCATACACTAGGGTTTGCACATGAATTTATGTTCTCTACCTATGGATTTCACTAGAGATTTCAAATCCTTTTACAATTTTATAATTTACTAATAAATTTCAGCAACCAAGCAATAACCTCCTCATATTCGGGCTTCTAAAAATATATCTAGATGTTTGTTTTCATGGGCTCCAAATTCATGTAAGTACAAATTACTTATGATAAAAAAAGAGTAGAGATTAAAACATCTACAACATGTAACAATTAGGTAATTAATGGTTGGTGATTAACATAATAAAATCACGGTGTGTTCTTCATCTTGATGAAAAACACAGTGTGTTTTTCAACATGCCGAATTTTTATTTATTTTTAAAACGTTGAAAAACACAGTGAATTTCCACACATTCTCATTTACAAAATTAAAATTTCTAAAGTCAAACTAGTATGACTTTAATATTTGAATTCATATTTGCTAACAATAACCTTAATAATAAATGTATTGAAATCCGAACTCAAGCATTATTATAGTTACAACTCGAACTTTAATATACTTATAGTTAAACAAATTGAACACATTTAATGTTATAAGTGTTTGATATTATTATTAATATTATCTATAGCTTTAAATAAGTTCTATATTTTCATGTTGATATGTTACTATCGTAACAAAATATAAGAATTTCATTTAAATATGCATGCGATCTTTGAGCTCTTAGTTTCATTGCTATTCGATGTGTTAAATGGAATACATTATGAAAAGTTTGGCTTTTTGGATTCATTATAGTTATAAATATTGCTAATACGTAGATCATTTGTATGTATAATTTTTTTATTAGTTGTTAAATATTAGTAATTGCAAGGTTATGAATATTTGATGTAAATTGAAGCTATAAAAATTATGTGTTGTCATACTCTCACTCTCAATTTGACATATGGGGGTAAGTGCCTCTGCAAAGACAGGAATCGATGTGTGATTAAGGGGCTTGCCCCTTAGGATGCCACATCGATGCACCCAACTATTGTTGCATGCTAAAGGGGCTTGCCCCTTAGGATTCCACATCGATAGTTGGGTGGTCGACTGTGTTGCGCAAATGTTTTTAAAGCCACTCACCGAAGAGAATTTTTTAGGCGAAGGCTACCCTCCACTCAAAATGCACCCTCCCATAGTATCACAACCATCCCTTTTGCAATGGATGGTTGTGATAGTATGGGAGTGTGCATTTTGAGTGAATTGCATAGCCGCTGTCTTTTATGCATCCTTGAATTTGTCATGGATATTAACTTTCTAAAATTGTGATTATTTTATCATATTTGATGATGTATATTAGATTTGGCATATAACATACTAAAATTAATTATAAGATTCTTTTATGTACTTGTTACTCTTTTACGTAGTGAATATGAATACCAGGAGCTTAATTTCTCCTGATCCTATTTGTAAAATGAAGAAAAAAATACGAGCCTACACATAAACTGAAGATGAACGGAGTTCACATAGAAAGTTTGAAAACTACAGGAGTTCCTAAAAATAGTCCTTAATTTCTTAATTATTTATAAATTATATGTATATTATAGACAATTTAGTATGCCATTGAATACTATTTGTTCATAATGTATAGTAAATAATGTTTATTACGATTCAAAACTTTAGAACCATTTCTAAATTTCAAATAAAAGTGTGAAAATTCTACACATTATAATATTTAGTTTATATTGTCCACAAAATTTGAAATACATGCATTGTGGGAAATTTAATATGCTAGTTATTTCTATTTTTTTAATAATATACACTAAAAAATTATAAGTAAAACTATAGATGTAGATAGTATGCGCTATTATAATTTACTCACGGATGATAAATCCTTAAACAAGGTAAATTTTTTCAATCATGAATACCATTCATAGTTTCATTTAAGATGAAATAAAATGTTTGGAATATCCATATTTTATAAATTTCATCATGGGGAAATCATATTTTTCAATTTAATTGTTTTGAAATATCTATATTCTTCAATTTTAGTTTGTAAGTTCACCTGTAGATTTTTTTGAGCATAGCTCCAAACAGATCTGGGTATTGTATTGAGAGAGTGGAGGCTTGTAATAAAATCTAAGCAGGTGATTCTTGGTGGGCGTAGCCCAAATTGGGTGAACCATGTTAAATATTGTCTCTCTGTGTTGTGTTATTTATTCTACACTTTTATTTGAGATCTGTAATATTTTCTGCATATTTGTTTCTACTATTGTGATTTTTGTAAGGGATTATTCCGCATATTTTATCTCTTATTCCCTAACAATATATATATATATTAAAGATGTTATTAATATTTTAATATTTTAATTTTCTAGTTTGTAACTTTTGTTTTAAATAAATATGTTTTTGTTTTGTTAGTTTTGTTTAGCTAAATGTAATCAATTCTATTTTATATACATCATTTTTGGAAAAATATTATTTTAGAAATAAAATAAGCACCATAAAAATATATTATTATATAATGTGAATTATATTTATACAGTTTCATTTTAATATTTTTTTATGGAAGTTTTTCTCTCAACATTGAATAAATGTATTTGAAATAATATTAATTTTGTAACAGTCTTTGTCAGATTATATTTTATTATGTCGCATTCTTTTGTCACATTTATAGATGACCATATTGTGATATACTTGTGCATTGGAAGCAGTAGGAAGTCCTATAAATTGTTGTTTTCCTTTCATTTCAACACTATATTTTATACAAGTGGATTTTGAATTAGCCAAAAATTCAAATTCTTACAATTTTTTAAGCTAGTATTCATGTTGATGATGATCAATCACAACTCAAAATTTATTTCAGAAAGTATGAAATAATTGATTCATTTACGATGCAAAACTGCATGTAATAATTTTTAGGATGGGAAGGAGACTCAAATGCCAGAGCATAATCCATCTTCATGTCCAAGAGATAATAGAGGAAAAAGAGTCATTTTTCATATGAAGACCTAGAATGGAAACCAATTGGGGATGAGTCGAACATTGAAATCTGTGCCACCATACTGCTCACAAGACTAGAGGCATTTGTAAAGGGGGATGTTATCCAAAATAAGCTCATGCCTATTTTTTGTTAACTACATCCATTTTCTGTCATTTAATGCTTCAATATGATTTTTTACATATTTCAAGCACTAAAGGTTTCCTTGAGATAGCTTCATCAGGAAGGAAACTTTTTCCCCTTCCAAAAATATAAAGAAGTCCTTATAACTCCTCATATTATGCAGGTTACGGGATGACAGGTCTAAGAAGGATTTTTTGCCAAAAGCGACCCTATGAGCCTTGGGAAGAATTTTTACCTTGGGAAAATTGTGGACTGGTGAAGTAGTGGGATATACTTTAGCACTTTGGCATTTGGCGCAAAGGCGTAAGTTTTAATTGCCAGCCCATGGGTCCAGCGAGGTTTCCTTGTCAAAGTGGAAAATGTAAATGCACAATTTCAGGCCCGTGGAGGAAATTTTTCCCAAGTTGAAATTTGGATTGGCGGGCCTGGGGAGACATCTTGGCACTTAGCTCTTTTGCGCTAAAAAGTGTAATTTACAATGGGACGTCCACGATCCTGTGATGAAAATGAAGGAAAAAAAGCGTAAGGCCCGCAAGGGACACGTGGTTGTGTTCCAAGTCAAAGCGGGAAGGTGGGTCGCCAGAGGCAGTTTGAGATTTTTGGATTTTTGTTGGAAAAACATAAAAGCCATGAATTAAGATGCACCTCTACTAATGCTAAGGAAAACCATGTTAGGATTTTTTCAGCTGTGGGAAGGTGGGCTGTCGGAGGAAATTTTAATTTTTTGCATATTTCTCAAAGAGGGCACAATTTCAATTTTGGGCCTGTGGAAGCTTTGTGCATATGTGTCATTTCGAAGCTGTGGATCCATAGAGGGATTTTCACCAAAATCCAATTTTGAGCCCACAGAGTTAAAGGCACAAAGTTAATTTCGGGCCTGCGGGGATTTTTTCGCCAAAAGTGATTTTCGAGCTTGTAGAGTTGTGGGAATTTTTGTGATTTTTGTAAATTTTTGCAAAAAGCGCAAGTGTTAATTTTGGGGCCATGGATCCACTTTGCAAAAATTGCATTTTCCATATTTTTGCATAGAATATTCAGACGACCATATTTTTTGACTGGAAGCTCAGTTTTGATCAAGAGAGGAATTTTTGGAATACATCTTTCAAGACATTAATACAGGATTCATTTGCTTTACCAAATCATATTTGATCTGATCCACCTATCCTTCCTTCTCCAAAGTGCCAAATCATGGAGAACCGTGCTTGACAGATAGCAGGTGGATTTGAAGGGATGTTATTAGTGGTTGAGCTTTTCAAATTAGATTTTCCTCCTTCTTTTCTTCTCTTCTCTTCACTTGAACTATAAGTATAAGAGCTCGGCTCATTGTTGTTGTTGCTCATTTTTCCTCTTTTCTCCCCTCTCTCTTTCTTCCCCAAGTCAAATGTGGAGTTTAAACCTCATCCCTTTCTTTGTAATGGCATTTTTCTTACCTCTTTCTTGATAATGATGTACTATATAAACTTTTGAAGCAATAAAATCTATTTTATGATGCGTTTTGTCCATCTTTGACTCATTTTGTTGTCTCTTCACACCTCTCTTCATTGCAGGGTATTCTTTGCATGCTTCTGGTGTTTATTACAGGTTTTGGGAGCCATGTTTAAGGGTTTTGAAATGGTACTCTGTGTGAACCTTATCGTTGGTATGTGATGCATCTGGTGTATCCTCTTCATTGTTTACCTCTCTCCATTTCAGGAAGTTGGATCTATGATCAGCATCTTCCTTTTCTGGTGTATCACCGCTTTAGTTTAGGCTCTTTTTTTCTCTCTCCCTATCTCCTTTGAAGATTAGATTAGGATTATAATAGTTTTCCTGCACTGGATTAGCTTGTGGTAGTTAGTTTAGGAAGAGGAACTAGCCTTCTCTAGAGGATCATCTCAATTTTGGAAGTCCCACACCTTGAGAGATGATCTAATGTTTTGGAAATCACACCAGGTGTCTCATTATCAAACAAAAAATATTAAGACATCTGGGGGTGCTATGATTTTGCACAAAAAATTACATTAGAGGATGGTTGTAATGGAGGTATTCCCATCTACACCCATGCATCCAAACTAAGTACAATAACATCCGCTCCTGTATCAATCAAGATGTTGCTCAAAAGCCATCCATCCACAACAGAATTTAGGGTGATCTCCTTGTCATAATCCAATCGATGAGGAGGGAGATTATCTTGCATGATCTGCCATCCATTCTCAGTAGTTATATGTGGAGTGTTTCCTTTTAACCATTTCCCTAGTAACCTAATAATATCCTCTTATTACAACATCTTACATACCTCTTTCAGATCATCAACATTTGAATGGGATGCCTCCACTTCCTTCTTCTGCTCCAAATTCCATGACTATTCCTTTTAAACATTGTATTTCACCCTAAAGACTTATGAGCACCTCCATGGTCTCTTGATAAACCTCCTTATGATGTGTAGGATCTAGGTATCTTGCATATAACAATTCCTCCTTACTAATGGTAGGATTTCTATTGCAACATTTCTCTGGAACACGTAGCCTTAACACGTGCAGTAATCTTCATAGGTAACTCACCTTCAATTTTGGTACCAACTTTGGCATCCTTTAGTTTTCCATGACTATGCTATATTTCTAACCATACATGTTCCCTTTTTCTCCTATTTGTGCTTCTTTCTAAGATGCTCATATAAGTTTTGGGAAACTTTTCATAGTTGTGATTCTTTCCACAAAAAAGAGCAATTCAATATTGTGAGGACATTTCACACCTCTAGTGGTTAGGAGATCCACATGTATAACATTTTCCACAAGGAAACTCACCTCGTCCAGTACAACAGACTCAACCCCTCAATCCAGCATGGTATCCTAATCTTCTACCATGACCACCTTCAAAACTCCCTTCGTTATGATCGTAATTCCCTTGAGTGTGATCATGAACATGGTGCTCACTTTTACCTCTATATTTATTATAAACTCCTATCTATCATACACCAATATCAATGGCATCATGGATATGATCAATCACTCTGTAATATTTAGAATTGTGAGTCATTGACTGGAAAATATTATAGTAGTAAGATATGTTCTTCCTTATCACGTGCTGTAATAGTGGGCATCAGCTTGCATTGTGATCTAAATGACATATGTCACAGTCTAAAAATATTGAGTGCATTGATCTATGGGGACAACTATTCTTAGTGTGCCCTTTCACTTAAACATCCATACCCCACACTCCCATGCACATCTCATGTGCTGAATTGATTGATAATTTTTCCAACTTCTTTTCCATTGTGACAATCTGAGCTTCAAGGAATGGGCTCACTCCAGTGTCTATACTTCTGATTGTTTTAGCACACAACGATGCTTCAAGTTCTTTGTGTAGATCCATATATTTCTTATGTGAGAATGCCCTCCTCAAAGGTATGATCAAGCCTCCGAAAAACCATTGTGCAAGCTGGCTTGGATGGATATCTTAAAAAAGTTTAGAAAAAAGTGTTTTGAAATGAGAATCATATTCCCGAAAAATCTTAGTAGTGCCCTACTTAATATCTTTGAGCGCGCTTATAAATTTTTTCTTGAACTCAAGGATATAAAATTACTTAAGGGAAGCATTCTATAATGTTTTATAATCCACATAATTATGATCAGGGTTAGAATTCATGTACCAATAGTGAGCAAATCCCTACAACGTGGTTGCAAACTAAATTTCCTTACGATCAAAATCCATGATCCCTTTTGCACACCATAATATCTCACACATATACACATTCTCAACAACATCTTCTGTTCCCTTATATTTTAGAAGATGCAGTAACATCTCCATGTAGATATTATGGGGTTGGTGAGGACCATGCCCACCTGATCTAGAACCTCCTTCATTACCTCTACCTCTAGATCCACCAGATCCAGAGCCACCTGTGCCCCCTGATCCCCACATGCAGCAGAGATTGAAAAAGAGGATGCACTACCCTATTCCCCAATAGTAGTATTGAACTGAACTCCAACCGTATGAGAAGTGGTACTACTTCCAAAGGTGAGTCAAAAATTTTGAGTGCATGTATTCTCTACAGATGACACACCTGAACAAGTACCTATGAAACGACCCCCAAATGAAAAGGAAGACATTTTCCTAGCCATGAAATTAATTTTTATTTGATTCACTCATGTTCTTGATGATAAGTTAATTCTACCTCTTCCTAGTTTAATTCCCAAAAAATTTCACTATCTACTGGTTGTACTAGAAATTAAAATTTCAAGCACAGGGGCTAGGTCTCTAGGTAGTTTTAGATGCATGATCATGGCCCATGTCATCTCTACTAGCGTACTCTCATAAGAGGCTAAGGAGATTTCCATTCCATGCTTACCCATATGGGGGAGTAACAAATTCTCTAGCTCTTTATAGCTCTATCATAAAGTTAGCAAAGAAACTCTCATATAAACAGTCATACAAGTTCTGCTCCACCCACACGCATGTGTCAAACTCAAATATGATGTTGAATCTCCAAGTGTATTCTTCTTCCATATCTCTTATCCACTCTTAAACATTTTCCAAGGTCAACCAGTATGTCTTCATCATGAAACATATTAAAATTGGCTGATAAAGAGGTCCCACCAATGAAACCATTGATGCACCCTAGAATTTACTGTGAATAAATCAAACACACTGACACATAACTCAACCTGAATTGAGCACTCACCCAAAGCATGTGAAGGTACTAGGCCCCCCTTTAGAGTTACTTTTATAGGATGTTAGCATGATGATGTTTCAACATATTTAGATTCATTACCATTCATAAGCAATCCACAGTTTATATTTCAATTTAGATCTTAGAAAACATAATCGATGTATTAAAAAATAACTAGGATAAGATTAATCATACAAGAACCAGATTCATTCATGTCTAACACCATAATCTAGCCAATATATTCCATTTCATACATATTGTAACACACAGAAGCTTTATACACTATAAAGTATCTCCAATATTCATGTGCATGTCAAAACCCATGGCACAACTCTACAATAATTCATTACTACTAAACTACATAGTTCAATATATAATTGTAGGGGTGGGGAGTTGCCCTTCACCACCCACGTACTTATAAAAATAGGTAACATGCTAATAATAGCCATGTGCCCTTACAATAGTATGCACAACATGTAAGTTTTCTAACAATAGATTTCCTTTAGTTAGCTCCAAGTAGAAATCCTATTATTAACTTAACCTATGCATGACTCTTATTTGCCGCTTGTTCCCAAAATACCATTGTGTGGAGTGCAAGTATTCATCTCTATGTGTGCTCCGCATGTTATCTCCAAAAATATCCCTTATCCAAAAATAATCTAAGTCCTGATCCTTGGTGCTTCAATCCTACTATTGCGTTGCACCCTTTCAGCTCCCTATATTTTCACACCCAATATTTAGATTATTTTTTTCTATTCAACATTGAGGTAGCCTGATTATCTTGTTTTTCCTTGGTATGTTTTCTTTTCTAGTCATTGTATTCCTCAAGGATTTTGTCTTGGTACCTCTATTCTGGTATACTTGTGTGTCCTTCGGCAAATTGAATGATTCATCTTCTCCATTATCATCTAGTTTTATCCTTATCACATATCTGACATGTTTTACTAGTAATTTATCACAATAATCTCTTCCTTCTTTGTTCCATCTTGTTCATTTTCTGTTATACCATATTTTGACCTAATTATACTTTTCTTATTCTCATTTATCACCTTTTATGTTTCTATTTCCTCATGGTTTGGCTTACATTTTCTTTATTTATCACCTATGTGTTGTGTGTGTACTCTTGTACATTCATAAATACATACATGCATGTACACACATATATATATATGTATATATATACATGTATGTATATTTCTCTGTTGATAAGACTTGATTATAAATAATTTTACAAACTAGTTAACATTGGTTTGATTGTCGTATAATGGATTTTTAAAATAATACTTAAATAAGAGCCTTGGTCTATAACTTGATTATTAAGTATACCTTTGTTTACATGTAATTATTCAACATTACCAGGTTCATAAAATCAATTGATTGCACACAGTTGCAAAATAAAAATTAAGTACATAAGTATAAGATCGATCAAGAAGAAATCTTACCAAATAAAATCAAGTCATCATTATAAACCTTCTAAATAATGAAATAATAGTTATTTAAACAATAAAAATACTATTTATATTGTAATTTAATCAATTAAACCATGATAACCAACACAATTTCACCTATAGCTGGAAAACGTATCTATACATCCAAGATAGACTTAACAGGGTATGACAAGAAGAACCTCATACCTCATCATGAAACCTATCAAAAAAAGACCCTAAAATACTTTTGAGAAATTGTATCACACCTTTTCATGCCTCCATGAGATCACATTTCTCTATACCTCATTGTCATGCTTCATTTGGCCTCCAAGAACTTAGACTAGCTCTAGATGAGCACCTCTAATTGGGTATTCAACCTAAACCTCCACTCTAAAACTCGTATAAGTGTCTTCACAAACTCCCCTCATTCTCTCCATTCCTCTACCATACTCCTCATGTCACCATTCAGCTCAAACCCACATTCACCTTCACCTAGGCTAGCTAGGTCACCTGATTAGGCTTGTTAGGCCAAGCAAATATCACTAAATCGTGTCATGCAATTATGAAACAACTTGAATGTCCATGTACCCATGATACTAAAAAATTTCTAACATACCTCCATAATCCTCTTTTTCATTAATGGGCTTTTAAATCAATGACAACACCTATACTCACACAATTTAGCAATACTTCTAAATATTTGTATAAGATCTTACTTGATAAGAAAAGAGTGTATGATTATTTATATTTATTATAATGAAGAAATACAAAGAGATTTTTTGAAGTTTTTTATCATGGTATATTTTGTGGTAACATATGTTCTTATGTCATATTTTTTCTTTATTTATTATTGTATGCATGTAAGATTGTAATGAGAATTATTTTTTATGTTAAATCATCTCCTTACAGACTAGAATAAGCATTGAGTTTACTTATTCGACATGAATTTTTTCCTCTCCTTATCTCTCTCTCTCTATTTAATTTCTTTGTTCCTTTCTTCTTTCTTATTATTTTATATTCCTTTCCATAGGTGTAAAATATCACCTCTACAAGTTAGTATTTAGATAGAAGACATTCCTTCTTCTTTGTTTTTTTCTTTCAATTAAGAGAGCTTCCCCTCACAATAGAGGAGGGAATTTTCCCCACAAAGTGTTTCTAGAGCACCATATTTTTCTTTGTGATTTTTTTTTTCCAAAATAACCATAAGTAAAAACAACCAAAAGTAAATTTTCATTTAAATATGGTCAATGCATTCAAGGATGGAAATATATGAGTTTACTAAATACACAATGTTATGAAGTTTCTAGATGAGTTCATGAATGGTATCACCCTTCAATAAATTTTACTAATATTAGTTTTATTGAAATCTTTTATCTAGTGTGATAATGAAACATTTTTATGATCCAAACATCACATGAAATTAGTCACCCACAACACATTTAGATAGGATTTGAATAAAGGCAATAGTAACCAAATAGCCAACTAAACTTATTAATCATTGAGTGAGCTCATATAAATTCATTTGAATAAGTGTTTTTAATATATTTTAAATATTTAGCTATACCTAAAACTTTACTAGTAAGTAATATAATTAAAAATGATGACAACAATTATTCAGTAATTATAAAATAGAATAGTATACAAGTTAAAGTGAAAAACTAAAAAATAAAGAGAAGACATTACCCTTATTTGGAATTAAAATAATTATAATACAATATCAATCTATATTAATTAACTAAAATCTATTTTTTATACCTTTAATTATAAAAAAATTAATTTAAATTATAGTCGGATATGATAGTTCCCCTATAGTTGAACTCCAAATTCACCTTATAGTGTGATTCCATAGTTTCCCTCATAGATCCAATTTACATAAATCCTCTGTAGTCAATTTCCATAGTTTCCTTATAGTTGGAACCGTGTTCTCCCTGTAATAGGTTCGATAGTCACTCTATAGGTAGGTATCATAACCATCCTATGTTCATCAGAACATCACCCTATATTTGGCTCCCCTAGTCACCATATAGTTGGGTCACATGGATATCAGATAGTTGTTATCATGGGGAGGCTTATGGCTAGACAATAGGGAAAATATAAGTGGAATTTATCCCATTTTCTTAAAATATGTAACATATTGACAACCTAAAGACACATATCATCAATGGTTATTCTATAAACATGAATTTATTTGAAATTATCATGTATTATATTAAGGTTTGGCAATATTTTATAACTTAGAGTTGTCTTTAAATCCATCAAAAAATTCTCCATACACAATGTGAAGACATTCTCTTTCTCTCATATATGGAAGCAACTCCATATTGTTTTATTCAACATGCACTCAAGATATGCTACTTTGTTTCATTATAAGACATATGTTTAATTTCCATATTATCTCATTTCAATGCACCCAACTATTCAAATTTAGTACATTTAGTTCTAGATTTTGATCACACATGACATCATCATAATATTTAGGGCAATCACATTTATTCATTCCTATTTATTTTAATTTTTTATATTTTAGCAGCGCATTTATTTCAATTTTATATCCATGATACTGATTCACTTGAATATATTTTTATATTTTTAAATGAAAACATGGTTCAACATCATAGACACATTAGCATGGATGTTACTCTAGAAACCTTCTTTAGCCTTTCGTGGAAAAAGACTAGGTGATATATCTTTCCTTTTGGATTTCAAATCATTATTGTTCCTTTTGGTTCATTATACTCCTAAGGCTATTTATATTAGATAAAAAATTATTCCACAAATATTCTTCATCATTTTGGCATGGTTTGTTATTAAGCTTTATCCCACACCCTATCAGTCATATATTGATGTAGCTGTTGAATACCAATAAAAAAAATTGATCCTACCTTGTACATGAAGTTGGTTAGAAATATTTTATACTTAACACATACATGTCATGATATCAATTTTTCTTCAACTTGGTCTCTCCTTTCTCCCACGATCCCCATGGGAGCCACAGGAAATAAGCCAAGTATATTTTACACTATATTTAGGACTCATTGAAATTTGACATTCAGTACACACCGCAAGGATCTTATAATATTGAGGGATTCAAAAATATGTATTGGGGTGGACGTGTTGATACCTTCCAATATAATTTTGGATTTTTATTTCACCTTAGATTTGGTATTGTTACATGGGTATATAACAAATAGAATATAGCTGCATTTTCATCAAATAAGGAAAAATACAAAGGTACTATTAAGGTTGGATAGGAGGTTCTATGGATTCAACAGTTACTTGGTGAGCCAAGATTTATATACTAGGCTCCCACTTTGATCTAGTGTGATAAAACAATTTTAATTGAGATTTTTTGTAACTTGATTGAGCACCAATGTACCAAGAAGATAGAGATTAATATGCACTTCATTAATTAGTTATTCTAAGATGGATTTGTTCACTTGGACCTCATTCCGACACCTAGTTAGGTTGTTGTCATCTTCACCAATCCCTTGGCTTCTCCTTATTACCTTTAGTTACAAGTGTACTAGGGGGATTCTAGTTGATTCCTGCCTTCATATTTTTCATGTTTGTAGTTAGGTACCTTATCCATCCTAGTAGTTGGGACCCACTTTCTTTATTTTAAATCCTTGAATATCCTTTTTGGTTCATGATATTCTTCATGCTCGTTTTTATCCCTCTTAAAATATTTCTTCATTCTCAGCCTGGATAATCTAAAATTTCACTTTCCTCTCATACACCTGAGTTTATACTTGGGGGTTCATGTAGATTTGTTGATCTAAAATATATTCATGTTCTAGATAAACCTTTATCCTAATTTTTTTCTTTAGCAAAATAAAATGCTTTCTTATTTTCCCTTGAAGATATCAATGCCTAAACAGTGTTTGATCCTTAAATTAAAGATTCTTCCCTTCACCTTATGCATTGACTATTGACTTCAAGTTTTCAAAATCTACCTCACCGAAATGGCATGTTAAACCATAATCTCTATTTTTTTGTCTTTAATATCCCACTATTCTATAAATAATTTCACTTTCCACCTCAATGGAAACTATTTTTTTGGCATGTATTTGAGTAGTACATTGGGAAGAGTATAACAAACATCCACTCTGATTATTTTGTAGTCTTCAAAATATTAGTAACCACATCTCTCCACAATTAATCCTTTCATCACTGATAAAATTCTTGGAATATCTCTCCTATATATTACTTTATATATTGAGTGGTAAAATTTATTGTGAATCAGCTAACAATAATTTTGGTGATAAAGAAAACCATAGACTAAATGAATGATTTGATTTTGAGGCTACAAAGGGAAAGTGCTATATATTTGAACTCTGATTGAGAACATGTAACATACACTAAATAACAATCCATTTATAAAATTTTATTTGGCTTTGAGTAGGTCATATTCCATTTCTCTTATAAATTTCAGGCAATCAAATATCCCTAATATGGGTTTTATTCCATCTGTATGATCATTACTAATAGGGGTGTCAGTCCACAATATTTTTTTCTTATCAAATACTCTTGAGTAGTGTCATAGAAACTCTGATCACTTTCTTAAAGTGGTGGAATACAATTATTAAGTGATTTTTTTGCTTCAAGTTAACATGGAAATTTGTAAATTCAACCAAACCATCATATATAGATCTATCTCCCCCATTAATCACATAAAAGAGTTATCATTATAAACTATATTAGCTATGCCTTTGGTAACTGATAAAGGTCATTAAATGCCCCCTCATTTACGAGGGATAGGTATTTTACATTAAATATTAGGGCTCCATATTTTACTTTGCAATGAGATAACAAATGTGAAAAAAAATATTTAAATATGAAAACTTCATGTTTTTCAATAACTATGTGAATACCTAAGCCCCTCATCAATTCCAAATCATATACATATTGTACAACTTCATCACTTGACTCATACCTATATGGATACTTCTCCTCTAGATTCATTATCTCAAAGTATATTCTATTATAATTGGGAAAGGGTCTTAATAATTGGTGGGAATATTGGGCTTTTTTAACTTTAATTTAATAGTAACAATAGACTTCTATATTGAATTTTAGTTATATGGATATTTCATGTGGTTCTTTTGAATACATTTTTAAGTTGAACCTCTTATGAGATTGTCACATGTATAATTTCTCTTCAAATGGTGATAAATCAAGTTCAATAAATATTGTGTAAACTTAAAACTTAGAGAAAAAAATTGAATATTATTTAATTACATTATATGTAACTGATACTACTCTTTAATGGTGAATTCCTAATTTATCATTTGCTACAAATTTGTTTGAAGTAGGATTGAATGGAATCGTGTAATTCATCCAAATTTTCTTGACAATGAATACTTGAAAATAATATTTGAAACAAAAGATTTGCATAGAAACAAGATGGTGCTTGTGTGTTTTATTAATATCAAAATCAAGCATTACAAAAAATGAGAGAGATGAAATATTTATAGATATTGGATAGATTCTATGTCATCCACAATATATGGAAAAAATAATCTAATCTGAGAAAATATGCAGAAATAACATATTGCCCCTCATGGAAATCATTCAGGAATAAAATATACAAGATAGAACATGATCCCACAAACATAGGGATGAGAACACTATCACTTAGTTAACTAAAAACTAAGGATAACTAATATCTATTGACATAAGTTTAATGTAATTAAAATAAATACTTTTACTTATTTTATTTATTCAAATATAAACTCATGATGAATTAAGATAAGTTTTATTCCTAACATTCCCCCCCTTAATTCTACATGGTCTCAAGTGAATAGGAGATAAATTCTCTAAAACCCTCAAATTTTCCTCGAGCAAGTGACTTTCTAAAGACATATGCAAGATGTATATCTGCTGGAAAATATTGGAGGTAGATGTCATTTTTCTGAACATGTTTGTGACTAAAATGTACCTGCACCTCAATATTTTTGGTATGCTCATGAAAAAATAGATTATGAACAAGTTTTACTACTCCTTCGTTAACAACATATATGATAGTTGAATCTTTATGTGGTATTCTAAATCCTCAATTATACGTCGGATCCATATCATTTCACAGACAGTTCCACCTACTGCACGATATTTTGATTTTGTGGAGGATATTGAAACACAAAATTGCTACTTACTCCCCCATGATATCAGTCCAGATCCCAAAAAGAATACAATCTTAAATTTTATTTCCTATCATCTATGTTTCTTGCATGATCTAAATCTGAATATCCTTTCAAGAAGTTATTATTCTTCTTGTATTCTTGGCCATAGTCTATAGTTCCTCTGATGTACCTCAATATCCACTTTTCTAATTTCCAGTGAGAAACCTATTAGTGTGAAATCACAACAACCCTGAAATGTATTCAACTTGATGGGTGAGACTCTCAGTGTGATTACATAGCATGGAGATTTTCCCAAAGTGTGAAACTTTGCAATTGGGAAATCTCTCTGGATGAAGGCCGGTTCCTATTCCTTTGTTTAGGTGCACACATACAATTTGTATAGGATTTATCCTAAAACCTACTCTAACTCTCGAAGGAGAAAGGGTTAAGAAGATGAAAGAAATTAAATCTAAACTAACAGAGGTGATACACTAAAGGAATTTTGAACATCTACTTTACCAGTAAACACAAACCCAAAAATGTAATACAATCACCAATACACAGATAACCAGGGTTGCAATGAAAGATCAGTAAGATGTATTGAATATAAGAAAAGGGTTGAAATCATCCATATGCTTATTTTATTTCTCCATAGATTGATATAGAACATTACAATGGCCAAGAGGCATAGGTTTACATTACAGTTTTAATGGAAGGTTTGAACTCCACAAATTTGTCTGGAAACTAGAGAAGAAGGGAGGGGTAAATCCAAAATTTCCAATCATTTACAAATAGCCAAGCTCTTACATTTATAGATTAAGAAAAGAGAGGAGAAGAAGAGAAGGAGGGAAATATGATTTGGAAACTAGACCACCAATCATCAATGCACTGTAAATCCACTTACAATCTTTCAAATCTAGTTCTCCATATCTGTTTGGCGTGTTGCAGAAGGAAGAAAGGTGGATCGAATCTAGTGTAGTTTTCTAAGCAATCAGATCTCATATTAATGGCGTGAAAGAAATTTTCTAGATCCTCACCCATCAAATACATTTGGTTCTCTATGTATTTTTGGCATGTTAGAGAAGGAAGAATGGTGGATCAAATCAAAATCTGATGTGGTAAAGTAATTGAATCTCATATTAATGGCCTGAAAGACGTTTTTTAGATCCTTACCCATCAAATCCTACTAAAAATAATATTTTATGCTTCCATGGTGTAGAGAAGGTCGAGATCTTTCCAACATTATCAAATTTATTGAATTTCGAGACTGGATCGAAAGTTATGCCCATTTGAATATTTGAATTGAATCTATACAAAAATGGTGCAAAAAACAAGTTTTGCAAAATAGATCTGCGGAACTGAAATTAAACTTGCGCCTTTTGTGGAAAAATGCAAAATGCCAAAAATCTCCCATAGCCCTACAGGGTCAAAATTCACTTTTTCCCATAAGCTCCGTGGGCTCAAAATTAAAATTGCGCCTTTTCCATAAAAATTGCAAAAGTGCAAAAGTCTCTAGCAAGCCCGCAAGCCTTCCACTTCACATCTTTGCATTTGGCAAAAAAACCTTCCTCAGGCTCGTGGGCCTGCACTTGCAACTTGTTCGATTTACACAAAAAATGTGAAAGTGTGAAAGCTCTCAGCAGGCCCACGCTCCCGAAACTTCACTTTTGGAAAAAAGACCCCGCACTGCTTCAAATTTCCACTTGGGAAAAATTTCCTCTGCGACCCCAAAATTATACAGTTGCATTTTCCACTTGGAAAGGAAACTTCGCTGGGCCCATGGGCTGATAATTGTAGCTTATGCCTTTTGCGCAAAATTCCAAAGTTTCAAAGTATATTCCACTACTTTTTTAGTTTGCAATCTTCCGTTTTGGTGAAAAGTCTTCCCCAGTTCCTCCGGCCCGTGTTTGGCTAAAAATCTTTCTTAGGCCCACCAGCCCGCAATTTGAAAATTATGAGGAGTTAGAAGGACTTCTTTACATTTCTAGAAAGGGGAAGAAATTTACCATCTCATGAAGATGATTTCAGGAAACCTTGAGTGCTTAAAATATCTAAAAAATTGGATTTAACCAATAAAGGAGGAAAAATGGGTGAAGTTAACCAAAAATCAACATGAGATTATTTTGGATAACAAAACCCTTGGTTATTGCATGAACCGTGAAAGATAGCTGACTGCATAGCCGATATCCGGCCTAGTGTAAGTCAATTAGATGAGACTGTTGATCAACTATCGATATATAGTTGCATTTACTTGCAGTGATGGATCTATTTGAGAAAGTTTAATTCTTGTCTCCATAGGTGTGGAAAATGGCTTACAATCCATCCTATTGAATCTCTCAAGCATTGTCTTGGCGTATTTCAATTGTGACACAAAGATATGATTTTATCTTTGCCAAACGTCAAGTCCAAGAAAATAATGCAGAAGCCTGAGATTGGTCATGTCAAATGATCGTGTTATATCTTTCTTTGTTGACTAAATCATCCTCATTAATCCTCCAGTGACGAATAGATCATCGAAATATACTACAACGATCATTATCTCCCCCCTTCCTTTTTGAGATAGATATTAGGATTTTATGGACTCGTGTTGAGTCCATGTTGAATGAGATGCTCATCAATTTTTATGTACCATGCCCTGGGATACTGCTTTAGACCATATAGTGATTTTATGAGTTTACATACCTTTTCTTCTTTACCTGGTATGAATAAACCTTCTGGTTGAGTCATGTAGACTTCTTCCTGTAAATCACCATTAAGAAAGGCACTTTTCATAAGCATTTTGTGTATTTTACAACCAAATTGTGCAACTGGAGAAAATATTAACTCGAAAGTTTTTATCTTTTTTGTGGGAGAAAAACTTTCCTCATAATCAATGCCTTCTTTTTGAGCATATCCCTTAGCAACTAGTCTATCCTTGTGTTTATCAATTTTTTCATCTGCTTGAATATCCATCTACATCCAAAAAGATTTTTCCCTGGTGGAAGATCTGTAAGTTGCCATGCATTATTTTTCATAAGTGACTTATATTTTAAATCCATAACATATTTCCAAGGTTTATACTGTAGGGCTTCTGAA
Source organism: Taxus chinensis (assembly GCA_019776745.2). NCBI lineage: Eukaryota > Viridiplantae > Streptophyta > Pinopsida > Cupressales > Taxaceae > Taxus > Taxus chinensis. Next base: position 116,143,848 of record CM034155.1, on the reverse strand, counting down.
ACTATGGATGACTCAGTAGTTTTAAAAACGTTACCTATTAAGGCCAAATTGACCTCATTTCTAGCCATAATGTGAGTCCTCATTCCAATGGTAGATGTGTCAGGGACATTATCCAATTTTACATCTCTAATCATACTTGTATACCATATGGAAGGAGCATCTTCTTCTTTCTTCTCAAAGACCTCAACATCCCGACTAGTGTATACCCTCCTTGTTTTTGGATCCATATGTTTATATCCAAGTGCTTCATCACTATATCATAAGAATATAAGTTTTTCTCATTTCATATTAAGCTTAGTTAGTTGTTTCTTAGGAATGTGCATACTTGCTTTACATCCAAAAACTCTAAGGTGTGAAATAGATGGCGTATGCTCTAACCATGCTTCTTGAGGTGTTATTCCATCAAGAGCTGCAGTGGGAACTCTATTTAGTAAATAGATTGTCATTTTAGCTACTTCGGCCCAAAATGTTTTTGATAAATTTGAATCATCAATCATACATCACACCATATCTATGATAGAATGATTTCACCTTTCAAAAAGACCATTTTGTTACAATGTGTGAGGAGGATCCATTTGATGATGAATGCCACGTGTTTTTAAAAAATTATTGAACTCATTACTGGTGTATTCTCCCCCTCAATCTGAGTGGAGTGTTTTTATTTTCCTACAAGAATCTATTTTAACAAGGGATTTGTGCTTCTTGAAAGTTTCAAAAGATTGGTATTTTTTAGAAAGACAATATATCCACATTTTTCTTGAAAAATCATCAACAAAGAGCATGAAATGTTTAAACCTAGAGTGGCTAGGTCTCATTGGTCCACATAGATCAGTATGCACCAAGTCAAGTTTTGAATTAGCCCAAAATGTACTATGTTTTAATGGTGCTCTATTTTTTTTTCATGCCAAACAATGTTGACATTTATCTGTACCCTTTTTTAGAGGTGGTAAACCCCTAAATATGTCATATCGTCGAAGTATGTCAAGATAGCCAAAACTCACATTTCCAAGTCTTCGATGCCATAGTTGAGTTAATGATGTATCCTTGGCTACAAGTGCTTGATCATTTCATTGAATAAAGTCAAACTGAAACATTCTTCCCACATTCAAATATTTTGCAACAATTTTTGAGATTTGTGACTTATCTCGAATCAGGCAAATATTTTTACCACCTTTACAATCAAAGTCAATTTTGAGATTGTGATCTAATAATTAACTCACGGATAACATATTTTTTGTTAAACCAGGGACATAAATAACACCTGTAATTTTACACTTATGATGCCCAAGTGGTAGTGAAATGGAATCAATTCCTTCAACACTGTATGATGTATTATCACCCAAAGAGACATGATTTTTGGTGGGTGTTTTACTCATTGTCAAGAACCAATCTTTCATTCCTGTCATGTGTCAAGTTTCACTCGAGTCGACATACCAAATTTGATTTGTAGAATTAGATACTTCATTTGACTATGCATAATATATGATGTCATCATCATCAAATTGATATTCCTTTTTAGTTACATTATTATGTCCCTATTTACTCTATTGTTTGCTAGATTTTGTTTGTTGGTAATTAATATTTTTTCCACTTGATGATCCTTATCGGAATGTATTGTACCAACAATTATTTAACTCTTGTCATTTTCGACCACAAATAAGACATTTTTTTTGGGTCATTTTGGCCTTGTTGAGTATTACCTTTCTTCTGAGGTTGTTTACTAGACTTAGCCTATTTTTTTCCTTTTTGATTAGAAGCAAGTTCCTACTCTTCAATTTCAGTAGTTGAGTGAATAGATTCCTCTTATTGTAGCATATTCACTAACTCTTCAATAGTTGTTGTTTGACCAGTTATGTTGAACATGGTCATAAAAATCCTATAAGGAGGAAGAGCTCTCAATATAATAGGCACGAGTGATGTGTTAGTTACTTCTTCTTCCAAAGCTTGAAGTGATGCATGCAAAGTTTCTACTCTCTTAAAAAACATTTCAACTTTCTTAGTTGGTTGCATTTTCAAGTTTAATAGTTGACTCTGGAGATGAAGTATTGTGTTCTTATTTTTGGACTCATATATTGTTTCCAAATTATCCCAATATTATTTTGCTATTATGGTCTCACGAATATGAGGTTGTACCTCATATAAAATACTAAAGAATATTATTAACTTTGTTTTTTTATTTACACAATCAAATGTAGCTTCTTGTGTAATATCTGCTGTAAATCTTGTTAATGTACCAGAAAAAATGGACCATATATTTTCAAAATCAAGTTGTGCACAAATTTTTTTTCCATGCTAGATAATTATCACAATGGAAAAGTTGAGAATCTGGAAAAAATAATTTTGGTGCCATAATTGCAGCCATTGTGAAAAGTGATAAATAGTAGAAAAAAATTTGAAAACTTTCCCCCCACTCAAAACATGCACACCCCCCCCAAAAATATTATTTTATTTATTTTTGGCTCCTTTTTGGCCATGTACAATGAATATTTGGCACTATTGGCCATGTTACAAATTTGGCTTTGAGGCTGATTTTAAAAAATTAAATTTTGGATTCTTTGGCCTCTTTTCAAATACAAAAATATAATTTTTGCAATTTTTATAAAATAAATATTATTAAAAAATAAACCAAGACGTAGATCTCACAAAAACACACACTTTGAAAAAAATGACACCTCAATCCGAGGTAGAAGTTAAAAGTTATGCCTTTTTTAAATTGTAATTTTAATATCTTTCTGGGACACTTTCCAAAAATGGAAAAAAAATCTCCTAATTTATTTTGTTGCATCCAGAAATGGAAAAAAAATAAAATTGATTTTTTAAATAGAAAAAAATACAGATAAAGGTTTTCGTGCTTGTGTAGTGCATTTTAGGACACAACTGCAGTTCAACCACTTTACCTAAGTGTTATAATAACCCTTGGAAAACTTTTTTAGTAGTGATTTCCTTCTTCCTTTGGCTTCACGTAGGTATATTTTTGGCACACAATTTTGGACGTTGTATATTTTGCATGCGATGTTGAATTTATTTCTTCCTCTGTGTTGGATTTGTTTTATTTTTCTATGCAGGAACATCTTATTCTTCTCTTGAATGTTCTTGAATTGTGAATGCAATATCCAGGTTAATTGTAGGCTTCAGGAAGTCGCTTTGGACAAAGATCTTCTCATAGGGACATAGAATTTTCTTGTCATATATATGAAAAGAAAGAGCACATAGAAGAGGAAGTAGAATTTATGTGTGGAGCTTGTAAATATTTGGTCCCCACAATATATATATTGATATTTAAGGCGGATTGAAGGGACCCGTTCCCTATATACAAAAAGGAGGCATAACCTCGAATAATACCAGACAACAACCACAAATATCTAGGTGGCATACTAAAAAAAACCACATCTTATTTTATAACTATACTTATGCCCAAATTATGCTTACGGGCCTCTATGGTAGAAAAATTAATACCCGAATTGGGCACATCCACATCCAGCTCAGGCATGCCAGTAGACCTTTAATCCACTGAGTTAGCATTGAGCCAGCCTCACCAGAGGTATCTAAAAGCATCACCCAGAGAGGAACTCAGATCAACCCACCAAGAAGGAACAAAAAAAACGGTGCCCCTAGAGATTAGACGTTGGGCAACTGAATATGAAGATGACCCACCTTTTTATCTTTAGCTTATGAAGAAAGGGACTCAGAAAAATCCAACAACACTTTGAAAAAACTCTTGAGATCCAAGAAGTCCGAAGCAACACCAGTTGACGAGCCTGAGGTGACATCCAGAGCAGGCCATGAAACCAGGTTGAGATAAGCCACCTGCAAAGCAAGGTTTCCGCAGACATTTTAGCATAACCAGTAGGCCACGACATTAACCACCTCCACCTTCGAAGGATGCAGAACCAACAAATTTTCCACAAACATGGAGGCAATACCATTGTTTATCCTTGGCCAGCCCTCCATATTTAGAAATTCTTTCCCCAAAACCAATTTGACCACCTCCAGGTCCTAAGCACAGGAGATGAGGAAAATCATCCACAGTCTACCATCAGTAACCCTGTTTTTAAATGCCATTGGTATCACATCACAAGATAGTTCCAGCATAGGATCCCGAGGGGGTGCCATCTCATAGAGAAAAAAAAGAGGGAAATGAGTAAGATGGCTTCCCAGTCTACCTTAAATAAGATCCTTACACTTCACACATGGGGAAGAAGTCATCGAATTCATGATGGGATGAGTCCCTCGAGGAAATAATTTATAAGCCCTCCCACACATAGTAGTTATTAGCCACCCTATCCCCACATGCTTGATTGATACCTTTATTTGCTAACTAATTGGCACATTGATTGCCTTCTCGTTGTATGTTCTTAATACTCCAATGTTTGAATTTAGATAGTGTCCAAAGCACCTTTTGAGCTTCAAGATCCAACTTCCATAAAAAATATTTTTTATTAATAATGGAATTAATGATTATCATGGAGTCCCCTTCAAGTTCTAGATTTTCAATTTTAAGGGAAGCAATAAGAAGTATGCCAAAGCCAAGGGCTTGCTCCTCAACAACATTACACGTACCCACCTTGAGTTTATATGAAGCAGCCATAACCTCCTTACCAAAGGAATTATGAATGATACAACAAGCACCAGAGACCCTTGAATTACCCCTAGAAGCCCCATCAAAATTTTGTTTTAAAAACCCACAAGAGGGGGGAGCCCAAAAGGTGTTTCTTCCAGCCAAGGAGGAATAAACAGAAGACCTCATAGCCCCATCCCTAGGTTTGATTATCAATGGCCAAATTCTCTTAAGAAATCTATCATGGGAAGTAAAAGGATATGATCTTGACTAATTGGAATACACAGCTTCAAAAATAGCCCTTTCCAATCGAAGGAGAATCGAATTCAGTGTGCTATATTCCTCACTAAAAAGCGTTTTATTTCTCTCCCACAAAAGGTGCCATGTTAAAAGAAAAAAAATACATAACCAAATAGAATAAAGAGCCCCAGAATGACAGTTAATAGGTTAGGTTAGGATAGCAGCCAAGAGGGATTTATGTTGGACCGACAGTAGGTTAAGCTTGACACATAACTAGTTCCAGCATTTAACAGTAAAGGAGTAATGTAGAAGTAGATGGTCCCTGTCTTCCACATCCTTTTCACATAGAAGACATCTATTAGGTCCTTGAAAACCAAATTTTTTCTTCTTTCCTGAGTTAAGATCTTACCCTTAAAGTTCATCCAGGTGAAAAGACCAGCTTTAGGGGGGCATTGGGAGTCCCAACAATCTTTCCAAACTGGTTTTTCAGGAGCAATAGCCTCATGGAGAAAAATATACCTAGGATGAAGGGAATAAGATCCCGAGGGAGCTTTGGCCCAAAAAATTTCATCCTTCTTTTTTGAGATCAAAATATTCCTTTCCTACAAAATAGATTAAAAATTAGCTTCTAAATCAGGAGAGAGGTTTAGATGATCCACTTTTTTCCATTGCAACATGGAGGGAAGGTAATCATTCAGTTCCCCATAATTGGAAAATGAAAGGACCCCATTCATCAAGCAATCTCCCCTTAATAGCTAAGAAGGCAGTAGAGTCTCCAAGAGCAGGGTATCTATTCCATGGATCATCCCAAAAGAGATATTTCTCGTCATTACCCACTTTTCAACCCGCATAAAAAATAAACAAAGATATACATTCAATCATGAAATTCCATATATGCAAGCCCTTAGGGGGGTTTTCCACTCAGAGGATGGAATCAGGAAGGGGGGAACCAACATATTTCTTTTCGAAGACCAGGATGAGAAGACCAGACCAATTTGGCTCCAAGCACCACATTTTGCAGACCAAAATTTAGGATACCCATGCCACGAAGATCTTTAGGCTTATTTAATGTATCCCATCTAATCAGGGGAAGATTCTTTTCCTCAGAGAGACCCTGCCATAAGAATTTTTACAAAATTCCCTTAGTCTTACCAAGAACACCCCTAGGGGTTTTAAGGACCAAAGGGAGATACAGAGGAGAAAAAGAGAGCACTGATTTAATCAACATAAGTCTCCCGGAAAGGGAGATCCATTTACCTTTCCAAGCAATCAACTTAACATATAAATAACTGAGAAGAGCATTCTACATGGAATTCTTACCTGCACCTTTACACAAATGAATACCGAGATACTTGATAGGCAGGTGTCCTTTTTTGAAATTGAAAATTTTTAGAATTCTTATCTCTATTTGCAAGGAAACATTGAAGAAAAAAATTTAGGATTCAGCCACACTAACATCTTTCCCCGCCACATTAGAGTAACTTCCCAAAGTATCCTTTATCTCCTTAGCCTCCTGAATGGAGGCCCTACCAAATAGAAAGGTGTCGTCAGTGAATTGCTGGTGGGTGAGGGGAGGAATACCATCCTCAATGTTTAAGCCAATAATCTTACCTTCTCCTAATTTAACGTTTATGGACCTACCAAAGGCTTCCATCACAAGAATAATTAAGAAATAAGACATGGGATCCCCCTATCTAATACCACAATTACTTCCAAAGAAACCCTCAACACTCCCATTAATAAGAATGGAGAAGGAGGGGTCGGAGATGCAACTAAAAATCCACTCACAAAAGTGCTTGGAGAAGCTAATCTTATGAAGGGCCCTAATGAGAAACCTCCAATTGAGCTTATCATAAGCTTTAATGATATCTAATTTTAGCATCATACCAGGGGTTTTAGAGGAAGAAAGAGAGTGGACCAACTCATGAGACAAAATGATACCTTCAAGGATAGATCTACCAGGCATGAATCCTATTTTCTTAGATGAGATGAGGGGATCCAAAATAGATTTCAATCGAAGGGAAATGGATTCGAAAATTATTTTGTAGGACGTGTTATAGAGAGAAATGGGCCTAAAGTCCCTAAACAAGGAGGGTTGATGCATTTTAGGAAAAAGGAAGATGAAGGTATTATTCAGCACTCTGAGCACCGAATGGGATCTCTGTGAAGCCTCCACTTCCATCCACACATCATAACCCACAATGCCCCAAAATTTCTAAAAAAAATCTGTAGGGAAGCTGTTAGGGCCATGGGATTTGTTCTTCTCTAGGGAGAATACCACTTTCTCAATTTCTTGGAAGGAAAAGGCTTCAAAACACAAAATTTTGATTTTCAAAGATGAGTGAGGGGATAACATCCAAAAGGGAGGTCTGCTTAACCTCAAAGGAGGTAACATCCCTGAATAACAAGGAGGAGAAGAAATTAATCCCTTCAGAAATGATGTTCTGCTGCTCCACTAGACGAACCTCTTCATTGTTCTTAATTTTTGAAATGAAATTTGAATTCCTTTTTTCTTTCATAGAGGCATGAAATAATTTAGTATTTCGATCACCATCCTTCATCCAAAGCTCCCTAGATTTTTTCTTCTAATAAATTTCCTCCTTGAGAAGAAATTCACCTAACTCACTTAAGAGAGATTTTTCAAGAGTATAATCCTCCTGGAACATCCCATCACTGAAAAATGTTTAAATTAAGGGCATTCAATTCAGGTTCAACTTTGGATTTTCTTGAAAGATGTTTTTAAAAAACCTGATGTTCTAATCTTGCAAATCCTTTTTTAATATTTTTAGTTTTTGAGCCAGCAAAAACATCTTGGAACCCTAAATATCATAGGAGTTCCACCAAAGGTTGACCTAGCCTTCAAGAGAAACATCCCTTGACCACATTACCTCAAATTTGAATGGGGATCTAGGAGGGGAAACATCGAGATTAATAGATAGGGACACCAGAAAATGATTCGACCCAAACCAAGGAAAAACTAATTATTCAAGCACAATGTCATTTAAATTCTAGTTAGGACTAACTAGAAATCTATCTAATATTTCCGCAATATTACTAAAACCCTTACACTTATTACTCTAGGTAAACAAGCCCTGCTTAGGTTCTATATCCATAAGGGCTCCTTCTATAATAAAGGAACATAAATGTTTTTGGGACTGAAGGTTTTTGATGATCCCCCACTTCTTATCCCTACTATCAGAGATGTCATTAAATTTCGTGCCATGAATGAACATCTGATCACCCAGGGCAGAGGCTGATTATAGTAAATCTCCCCAGAGGTTTTTCTTACCCAAAATGCTAGGAGTGGCATAAACATTAAATAAAACAAAATTAAGATGAGAGCGTTGGAAACTTACTTTTACAAATTTTCAGCTGAGTGATTGAGCTTGTAATTACACCATTACAACGCCTTCCTTCCAGATAATCCTGAGCCCCCCAGAGGCACCCATCGAGTCTGAAAAGACTCCTTTCCAACCTCTACAAGACTTATTCCAAAGGCATTCAGCTTTAGCAGTAGGTAACTTAGTTTCTTGAAAAAGAACCAGATAAGCCTCCAAGGAGAGGATATAATGCTAAATCAATAATTGTTTATCAAAGGAATTAAGACCTGTAAAATTCTAGGAGAATAACTTCATTAAACACAGGGAAGGAGTTTCACCTTCCTAGAATTAGCAAGGTCAAAATTTAGGGTTTTTTGCTTCCCTGCATCGACCTCCAATTGGGCCAATTCCTGCTTTGACTTTCTTTCCCTTTTACCGATGCAGCCAAAAATAGTAGCCCCCATACCATCTTGGCATGAAGCTAATTTAGAAGTGACCAAGATGGGAACTAAATATTTTTGGACAATTTCGCCATCTTCTAGAATCTGGGCATCAGAGATGGGTATATCCATATCCTGACAGATGTTGTTCGAAATCCACCCCCTAAGAGATGCCATCGAGGAGGCTTGAGCCTACACAAAACATTCCTTAATTAGAGAGACAAGAGCACCTAAATATCCATGCACATCCTTTGTCTCCTTTAACAATGAGTGAGGAATTAAGTTGTCTGGAAGGACAACAAGGGGTAAAAGAGAAACTACCAGACCCTCCAAACCGTCTTCAACAACAAGAGACCTAGAAAGGGAAGGGGTAGAGGATTTAACCAGAACCAATTTCAAACCATCTGAATGATGGGGAAAGGGGGCTATAACCATTTTTCCAAGATCCTAACAATCCTTCTTCAAATTCCCTAAAGCCCCACAAGAGAAGCACTTAAAGTTCAATCCCTCATAGATTATTTCAGATGATCTGGGGCCCTTATGGGACGGTAACAAAATAGAACTCGGTAAGAGGGAAGAAAATTCCATATCAACACAAATTTGCACTGAAGGGTTTCTCCATTTCAAAAGAGACGGGTTGGAAATAGGCACCCAAGAACAAAGTGATCTGGCAATAGATTTTAAAGAGGCAATGTTCCGAAACTCCACAGGTAGTTTTTAGGAAATTTAACTAGAGCAGATTTCTATGAATAATTTCAATTTTTTGATCAAAATCAGAGGACTAAGGCCTCAAATATAGACTCAAGGAGTTTAGGAACTAGGGACCACCATTAAAAATATTTTCCACAGAGGACAAAGAAGGAAACAATAATTGAAAGAAGTCATTCTGCAAAAAGAGGATCTTGAGATTTCCCTCCTTGCCCTAGAACTAGTAAATTCAGTTCCTAATTTTCCTCCTAGAGAACTTGGCACCAAATAATTTGTAACAAATTTCCCTTTTTTCACGGATATCTATAAAATCCTTTTTTCTCTCATAGGGAAGATCAATAGGAACTAATTCCTTGGATATTTTAAATTCGATCCCACCCACCTTAAATTCCTCCAGAGGGTGTGGACCACGCTCCCCAAGACTACCAACTAAAGAGGGGATATCATTCCCTGATAGTTTTGATGAAAGGAGCCCTTTACCCAGATCACTTTCCTCGAGAAAATTTTTAACCACCGAGAACCCTAGCTATAAGACTAGGAGTTTGACAACCGCCCTAGGGCTAAAATATTTAACTAGCGTAGACACTACTTCCTTCACCAAATAATCCACGCCAGGTCCATTCCATTCTTCTCCACCACTTAGGCTAAGTAGAATCCTATTCACACAAGAGGTGGCCTCCTTTAAATCAGACGCTACAGGTTCAAATGGCTCCCTCGCAACAGTCCCTTCATGCAGTGAAAATTTTGAATTTTCATGAGATTCGCATTGGGGTCACATTTTTTCACCTCATGTATATAAATATTTTAAAATACTCCCAATCTTAAAAAATATTTAGGTACAGGTAAATTTTATTTAAAAAACCAGAGAGTGAAAGAATGTCACCTTCTGCAACAGAGTTACATCCAGGTCTAGAAGGGCCTGTGATTACACTTAAGGTGTTCTTCAACTAAAAATAAACCATGAACCGAGGTGTGGATTTGGGTAGGGGTTGTGAAATGGATAGGGGGAATCTATGGCTCCTCATAGCTCTGTAATTTCTATAGATCTCCCTAAACTTCCATAAAACTTCCTACACTCCTCTCTAGATCAAAATTCTTCTTTGATACCAAATGTTAACCATGAATACTTGAAAACAATATTTGACACAAAATCTTTGCACAAAAACAAGATGATGCTTGTGTATTTTATTAATATAAAAATCAAGCATTAAAAAAGAAATGAGAGAGCTATAATATTTATAGATATTGGATAAATCCTATCTCATCCACATTATATGGAAACAAATCATATAATCCTAGAAAATATAGAAAAATATCATATTGCCCCTAATTGCGCCTATTTCCCCTCATGGAAATCATCTGGGAACAAAATATGCAAGATAGAACATGATCCCACAAACATAGGGATGAGAACACTATCATTTAGTTAACTAACAACTAAGGATAACTAATACCTATTGAGATAAATTTAAATTAATTAAATTAAATACTTTAACTTATTAGATTTATTCAAGTATAAACTAGTGATGAATTAAGAAAAGTTTTATTCCTACAAAATTTAAGCACCATAAATCACTCAATGTTTTTTATTCTCATTCATTCATCTATCCTTAACTCATGCTCTCTTATTCCTGGGTTATTTTCCCACTTGGTGAATCTGTACTCTCTTTAAGCTAATTCAACATTTAATAAATTTTGAATAATGTTTTTGATTCATGTATTCTCACATTCTTAGACTTCATTTCTTATCTCTTTTGGATTTTTACATTGATCCCTTTGAGTTACACATGATTGAACGACATGGCTCAATTTCAAGATCTCATACATTTTAAGAGTGTTGTTTTATTATACTTTATTTTTAGTCTCTTGAATTTAAATATCCATGATTCATCCATGTGTACCAATTATAGATCTTTGTGTATTCCAATTATTTTAATTTTCAAATACAAACTCTTTACTCGTGGGTAATATATTATCCATATCTATAATATGTTTGTCCTTTTATGAGCTTTCATATTTTTATCGATATCTTGAGTAACAATCATGTTGAAAGAATTGGAGATAGAAAGCTTAGAGAGTTTTTCTAGGGTTTAGGTCTTAGCTATTTCTTCATACATGACATCACCATATCGTTATCATACTATTATCCCTTCAGGTTTTCAGTAGGATTTTTACTTACTAATTTTGTTATGTGGGTATTTTACTCCACCTTTAGGGTGGCGGAAAGCCCCATTTTAATGGCCTCTAATTTGACTCCCTAATCTACTAATGAATGGGACGTCGAAAGAGTGACTAACAAAAATGGCACTAAAGAAATCACGGAAGTTTTACCTGAAGGTTTTTGATGAGGTAATGAGTCTAATACTCCTTTATCTGATGTTGATCTCTATGTACCGAATTTTAAGCATGCATGCAAATGGTTTGAAAACTATACCCTGGTTGGGTATTTTGTTCGTTGAGTCCCTCCTAAGATCCTTTTGAATAAATGGGTTCATAACTACTGATGGAGTCATGGGGTTAAAATCTATGGATTTGAAAACCTCACAAATGGTTTTTTAATTCCGTTTCTCCAATCCAGAACATTGTAAGGCCAGTTTTAACCATGGTCCTTGGTTTATCCGTAACTCCTTAGTTACTTTTTTGCATTGGGAATGATACTTTCAGGTTTATGAGAAATCCAAGCTCAAATTTCTTGTTTGGATTGAGTTTTGTGCTCTTCCTCAATGCCATGTGTGTGTGAGATCCATTTGTGAAAAGAAATTAAAATAAACCATTGATATTCAGATTGGGGTCACCCATTTCTCTCGAAGGGCATTTTATACCAACATACCTTATACTTGTTTCCATTATCATTCATCTGAGAACATGATTCGTGAGGGTCCTCTTATGGGTGACTCTCATCCTACACCCGCTGATAAACCTCCAAAAAAATCTAAAGTCACCCCTACTTCTAATGTTTGGACAAGCATCACTAAGAAAAAGGGTACTTCGCAATGATCTTCAAAACCCTCTACTCCCACTTATCGTCTAGTTATTACTAATGGTTCTTCTATGTCCACAGCCCCTATTAAATAATATGAGCCTATGAAATCTGAGCCTTCACCTTCCCATACACAATTGGTTGCATATGTTGTTACCCCTATTAAAATTCCTCGGCTTCCTCCCATTCTTCCCTTGGCCCTTCCTAAGTCTTTTTTGTGGACAACTCATCTCAAATATGTAATACTATACTTACATGCTCTCGTAGCCCATCCCCCTCAGAGGAAGGTGAGTATATACAAGAAAAACGTTGTCCTTGAAATTTAGGATATATTTTACTGTTTCTTTCTTGGGTTTCTTCTTCTTATAATCAATTTTCTAAACTTTCCAATATGGATGATGAGGGTAATATGTTCTTAGAATAATCTCAGTGATTTCGTATTCTTTTAATATATGTGGGCTTATTAAACCAGCCATGTGTTATCTGGTTAGGGAAAATTGTCTTCATTTTAGTCAGATGAAAAATTTATGTCTACAAGTAGTCAAGCTAGATAGATTTTTGTTATAATTTTTATCTCGTATTATTTGGCCCCATGCCATTTTTCAGACCTCTAATTATGATCCTGGTGGTGGTGGAGTCATGACCTTGATTTCTCTTGACATTATTTAGAATGTGATTTTCTAGGGCTTATACCCCACGTATCTAGTGGTGTGGTCTCTTTTTTATTTAAATGGCCATATTTTTTAAGTTAGCTAATATGTATGTTTCTAATGATGTGGGAAATTAGGATATTTTTTGTTTTTGTTTTTCCAATTTCTTGGTAGAGGCTCTATGAATCATTTGCAGTGAATTTTATATGGTTGAAATCCTAGAGGTTAAGATCGGGAATCTTACTATGTAATTTTGTCCTGGAGAGAGGGAGGATTGGTTTTATTTCAGGCACAATCTTGGACATTTTGATCAAAATATTCCCTTTTAGCATAAATCCTCTTATTCCTTGTTGACTTGGTTTAATTTTAGATAAGGAAAAGATCAAAATTTTTAGCAGCTAGTTCACTCCCTCATGACTAGTAAGGGTTTTTTCTATCTTTCCCATGTTTTATGTTGTCTTGTTGTTGTTTCTGACACTCCTTTACTATCGGACCATTCTCCCATCTTTTAAATGTTACATGGTCTAAAAATATAAAAAATCACCATGTTAATCCTTAACTTTATCTTAACAATGCTCACCTTAAGCATTCTCAGACTGTGTCACATATAAAATGAGTATAGAATTTGGGTAATCGGCCTTCTAATGGCTTTGGATGGATCACTTAGTAGAATGATGCTATCAAGTACACCACCACATTTTTCTCTATATATGGTAAGTAGGCCTCAATCTTTAGGTAAAATTCCCATGAGTATTCATATTGTGAGTTCTCCAGAATCTCATAAGAGCTTAATGCATCACCTTTCAATTATGCTCTATAAACCTAGGCTTCATGTTGGTGAAACACTCTTAATGTGCACAAAGCCTACCAAGCCCATGGGGCGTAGCTTCATACTCTCCTACATTAGCTTAAAATTGGGGATTGAGCATCGACGGAATTATTTTCCATGTTGTGATCCAAACATTCTTTAGACAAGATCAAGGAAATATCTCGGGGAAATGCTAAGTTTACAAACTTGCTTGAGATTATATAATATTTTGTGCATCTTTATCATGGGGTTTTTACTACTCAGATTTCCACTCCATCTCAGGACATATCTCTTTTAAAATGTTCCAAGTGGTTCCTTGAAAATTTTCACAAACCCAACGGGTGGCCTGTGATAGGAATTTCTCTATTTCTTGTCTTTAAAAAGTTACTTTTCAAATGGCTTCAGATAAAGCTCTAGAGGTTGATGGATTTCCTATTAAATCTTATCAATCTTTGTGGGAAACTCTTGGTCCTAATCTCTACAATGTCTACTTAGTAGCTCTAGAGACTCAATGTTTGGGTGACATGATCAATCAAGTTAATATAAAATTCATCCCCAAAATAGGATATCCTGAGATAATTTCTAATTAGAGACCCATTAATTTTATTAACATGTCTTACAAGATCATTAATAAGGATCTAGCTAATATGATTTCTAATATTTTTCATTTGATAATCAGAAGTGAGTAAATTGGATTCTTTAAACATAGGTATATTCTTGGTAATATTATAGACATCTGGGAAGGTATTGAATGGGATCATCTTTCCTCTCAACAATATTTATTTATCAAGATTCATTTTTCTAAATCATATGAAAAAATTGAATGGTATTTCATTTTAACTATGCTCCAAGCTTTAGGAATTGGTCCTCAGTTTGTTAGGTTTTTTCAAATTCTCTTTCAAAATGTTGGTTGTTATATTTACTATCAATTGTGCCTAGTCTTCTAGTTTTTTTTTGTTTAGATCTATTAGGAAAGTTTACCTCCTATCCCATTCCGTTTATGTGTTGGATGTTTGAGGATTTAGTTATCTTGTTGTCCATGTTTATTCTAAAGGATTTGTGAAAGGTATTTATTTACCTTCTTCTACTAAGCAACTTATTAATGGTATTTTAGCGATGATTGTTTTCTCACACTCTTTGAGGATGAAAAATCTGTTCATCATGCTCTTGATTATTTACATAATTTTTATCTTTATTTGGGTTCTATTATTTAATGGGAGAAAACTCACTTTAATTGACAATCTCAATCTCCCATTCTAGCTTAGTTGGCTAGTATGAAATGAATTTGGATCCAACCTAGTGTGTAGTTTAAATTTCTTTGCATCCCTTTCACTTTTAGGCTAGTTCAGCTCATCTTTGGTTTTAGGTGGTCCAAAATGTAGAATGTGAAATTTATTTTTGGATCACCAAATCACTTTTTTTAGCAGGGAAATTTCAAATGTTCTCTAAGGTTCTGATTGCCATACATGTGTATTACTTTTCATGATGGGATCCTGTGAATGCTATTTATGCCAAACTTGAGAAGATTCTTCATGATTTATAATGGGACAACACTAAAGGGCATAACGTGTTCCATAGGGTTTCTTAAGAAGTGTGTTGTATGCCTAGAGAAGTTGGTGGTCTAGGCTTAATTGATTTCAAACACTAGGGGCAGGATATTTCTGTTAAATGGATATTTCATAGCTTAGAAGGGAATGAAGTATGTAAACTTATCCTTTGGGATGGTATTTTCTAGGGTATCCCTCTGGGAAGGCTCACTTGGAAGGGTATTATATTTCAATCTCTCCTTCCCTACCTTGTTCCAGTTAAGATTAAGGGTACTTTTATTCTACAGAGTATTTGGAAGGCTTGGTAATTTCTCTAGCCTCACCTTCTTTGGGTTGGAAATGGATTTAGATTTAGCATCTCTCTCAATTACTTATATCTTTGGTGTTCATGTCTCTTTTATTTCCAAGATTCCCCCTGGCATTAGATCCTTAGGCTAAAGATCTCAAAATTTTCAAAAAAGGGATTAAAGTTTTTGGGAATTTTTTTTGCAAGAAATATCATTCCTAGCTTTCTTGGGAGACTATATCTTTGAAATTCCACCTTCTTCATACATATTTTTCTTCTATCTAATAATTAATTAACTTTATTCCTAATTTTTTCACCTAGAAAGTGGTTCACTTGCGGGATTCAACCATGTTACTTGTAGTTTACAAAAAAATTGGCATTTCTTTATAACTAACATTTTGTTCCATTTATGAAAATACAAAAATAATGCCATATTTAATAATGTTCCTCTTGATTATGATTCCTCTATTACAAATAAAGTGGCTATGACTTCTACTAATATGCTCCATATTCAAATCCAATTTAAAAATTTGCTATTAGAGGTGGAGTATATCCAATGCCTCATTAACCATTAGGGTCTGAATCCTTATGTCATCAATAAGGTGCCCCTAAATGCACCTTTGTGCTTCCTCTCGTCAGCTCAGCGTCATCATTCACCACCTCTTATTCAAGGATGGGGGATCCTCGCCACCATCTGAAGATTCCTTGGAGGAGGAAACCTCATTCAAGTCTACCTTCACATAATTTTTCTCTAGTTGGTGGTCTTGTTTGGCATGGATTGTCTCAGGCCAAACTACATTGGCTAGATTTATCCATTTCTCCTCGTTGGCGTGATGAAGATCCTTTTGAAAATATGAAGTATGAAACTAGATAGGGTGGGTTGGGGATTATTTTAGACGAGGCTCACCCCTCTGGTTCAGGTTGGGGTTATAAGCCTGATATTCTAGCTCCTACTCCACCCCCTGCCACCAAGTTTATAGTTGCTATTTTGAGTTTATGCTCTTTTTTTTTAAGTTTTCTCTTTGTGGTTATTAATGTATGTTCTTTGAGGTGACTTGGCCTCTCTCAAGGCATTTTTGGATTGATTTTATTGGAACCTTGTTAGACCCTAAAAATTTACTAAGTTACGATGAAGAGGAAGAGTGCGGGTGCGCAACGTAAGTAAGGAGAAGGGAACTCAAGGAAAGGTATGTGCTAGAAATAGTTAGTGCGTGGAAGTAGGATAGAGTTTGAGGAATTAGTAATTTTATGATATATACTATCATAGGAAAAACATGTGAACGCTCAAGTAAGATTGATGAGTGGATAAGGTGTTAGCCTAGAGTCTTGGAACTCAAGGAAATAATATTCTAGGAAGGGATTATTCTAGAGCAGGATCATTATAATTAGTGGAGGATTTTTCTAGCTAACATAATCACTCGAGTATGGAGGGGCACGTTTCCATCTGACATGCGGCCGGATCATGGATAAGGTTATGGCGGTGAAAGAGATCCCCCATTTTCTATATAAGGAGTCTTTTGGATCAAGAAGAGGATGTTGGATGATAGAGAAAGAAGAAGGGTAGAGAGGTATGAGTATAGGAATGCATGTATGAATGTGATCTGGTCCCAAACTAGAGTTATAATGGAAGAACATAACTTGGGCTCTTTTTGCAGTGTAAATTTTTAGGGTTAGATTGTCATTACTTGATGTATTTAGTTTGATATGACTTTTTGATGTAATATGGATAATCTAAATAATTATAATCGATAAATGGCGCTCTATTATAAATATCTATGTTTATGGATCCAACCCTAGTTTTTTTTCATGTTATTTATAGTTTAGATCAGTTTCTCTTATTTTGTTGCAATGTTTATATGTATATCATGGTGCATTTATGATTAGAGCTAGTTCCTCTACCTATTTATTAGATTAGATGCATGTGTTTATGTTCCTAAAAATGTTCCTCCATTAATGGTGAAGAATTATCATAAGGATCACATAAAAGAGGGGCTCGACACCTACTTGCACCTCGGGTTAGTGCCCAACTTGTGTTGGGTGATAGGCTGGTGCGCTTGGGGTTTAAAGGGAGTAGGAAAAAAATGACTACATCTTGGTTCTGTTGCGGAGACCTCTTTTGAAGATATTGTGAAAATGGTGTGTGATGAAAAAACATTTGACCTTGGACGCTGTCTAGGTTTGGATTTAAAAAATGAAGGATGAGTTTGCACAATAATTCAGTAGTGGATGTGAGATTGATGCACATAAATGGGTAGAAGAGCACCTATATCATGAGCTCTATGAAACCTTCGTTTGTTGTTTCCCAGTAGAGTTTTATGAATGTTTATTAACATATGCATTAAGGAGAAGTTTTTATTATAGACGTCATTTTTGGACCAAAGAAGAGTATCAGAGGCTACATGATATTGATCTGACTTAACTCGTATCATTGATCATTGGTGCAGTGGAGTGTTGGCTAGTTATACATTGGAATATGTGGTTTCTATGTATTCTTTCCTAGAGATTATTGATTCTGAGTTCTTGAGGGAGCCAAGAGGATCCTTCTTGCATGTTATACCATATAACCATTAATATTAGATCATCACTCTAAGTATGGAGTCATTTCTTATTTTTGGCTAACTTCCCTCTAGGCACGAGGTGTGGAAGATAGTGTGGAAAGAGATGGAAGACTTTGCGATGGAAATGGAGAGAGAGGAGAGACAGATCAAGTATGATGAAGTGAAAGAAAGGGATTTGACAAGACAATGCAAAGTTATAAGAGTGATGGAATTACAAAGATAAATGTTGTAGGATGGATGTGAGGTTCATACAGAATATGAAGAACCTAAGCAATTTGTGTTACCCCATCTTAGAAACAGTAGGAGAGAAACCCCCTACAATTCTAGTGAGATCTAGTTGTATGGGGAAAGGAGGAGACCTATAGGTGCACATATTAGTCCACACAGTGACTAAACCCTAGTGCTTAGTTTTCCAATTCCTAAGACAAGTGTGGTTAACCCGATTAGTATAAATATTTGTGGTTAAACAACAACTAGTAGATATAATTTCTCATTTAGTTCAACTATGGAAGAAAAAATATTTCATGTTTTTGGAGGCATCCTTTCTGGCATAATCTTTGGGAAAAATATGGGTACAAAAGCTTTGAGCATCACGTCTATGGGTGGTTTGACATCAAAAACTATTGGTGTGCATTTTAGCACAAAAGTAGGGGCACAAGGCATAACTACTACCTTAGGCACTTTACCTATTATACGAGGAGGATCTGGTGGATCTTGAGGAATAGGAGCTAGTGGATCTGGGGGTGGTGGGAACACATGAAGAGTTCAAATTTTTCAAACTGGTGGACAGGGACCTCAACCACCTTTGTAGGTGTTTTATGAGATGTCTTTTCATTTCCCTGATTATAAGGGTGTTGAGAATTTTATAGATCATGTACAAAAATGTGAGTTGCTAGGGCGCGCTAAGGGTATCACTTCCCCAAAGCAGAAGGAAATTCAATTTACAACTATGTTGCAAGAGCACATGCATAGCTTGTACCTAAAGTATGACCCATATAAGAAAGCAATGGATTATATTTCGTTGTGTGATTCCTTTTTAGCATAATTCAATATTCTTGAGTTTTAACAAAAGATATTTAGTGCGCTCAAGGATATTCCAAAAAGTATGGTAGATAGTGTGCAGAAGTATGAAACGCACTTTAAGACTCTCTAGTCAAAATTATCTTATGATATCCATCCATCTCAGCATGCTCAAGGGTTCGTTGGAGGATTGATAATGTCTTTCAGAAGATTACTTTCCCTTAAGAATTTCAAGGATTCGCATGAGGCCTTGGAAGCTTCTCTACACACTTTGGCCTTCGAAAGCATTGACACAAGGGTAAGCCCATTTTTGGAAGCATAGATTTCTGCCAAGGAAAAGAAACTTGAAAAAATATGTGCAAGTTTGGCTCATGAAACTCGTATTTTATGTTGGTGTACAAGTTTTGAAGTAGATTGACATACCAAGGATAGTTTCTCTTGAAATTTAGTGTGTGATATGTTAGTAGATTGTGAAATTTTCCATGGGGATCGTGATGTAAGTAGGTGCCCGTTATTAGAGTGCACGATATGTAAGAATGTGTCATGTTATTGTAACATTTATACATCTACAACCCATTATATAAAGGACTATAGAATGATAGACCAAATCAATGACACCATTGACACTAGTGTGCACTATACCAGCATTGGAAGAGGTTCAAAGTGTGAACGACGTCAATATGAAGGGTGCCTAGATGGAGGTGGTAAAGGAAGAGTTTTTTTGTGGTGGATTCAGAGGCCGTGGTAGTCAGGGAGGTAGAAGTGAGTTCCCTCATGGAACTATTTACAATTATGGATCTACTGAATGCTATAAGCATGAATGTATGGATCTGCTACAATTCTCACAGTTTAATAAAAAGCATAAGTATGAGGATTTCCCTGATTTTTATGAACAGATGAGCTAGAACCAAAGCATGGACAAGGGCACGAGAATGGTTAGCATCAAGCAGGTTGATCCACTATGGATGCCTAGGGTGGCATATAACCCTGAGTTAGAAGTAGTCTAAGTGACTACATGGATGGAAGCCGCTCACGCCAGGGAATAACTAAAGAAAAATCCCCTCATTACAAGGGAATAAGTTATTTAAAGCTTGCAAGGAAATATTCAATTTTTAAAGGATAAATCATGGAATTTGGAATAGAAAAAGAGCATTGAGGTTCCTTTGAATGATATGTATGCAGTTATAGAAGTATCTCATATTTTACGCCAAGAGAATATTATTCCTCTATTAGGGGAATAGCTGAGAGAAAAAGTGACATGCACTAGATCTAATCACAAGAGAGAAGTCTTACCTATTAATCTACCCCCTCATAATATTGATTATGATAAGGAAATCACATTAAAATTTAGTGGTTTATGGATGTCTTTTAAGCAATATATTGATATACACATGCATAGAATTCAATGTCCTTACCTTAGATGCACATAATCATATGGGAAGGCCCCCATTGTAGCCATCTTCAAATGTGTTTTATATGACTAATTGAAAATACATGCTATGCCCATTGGATTTTTGAAGGATGCATCCATAACCATTCAAGGGGAAAGGTTTACTAGGGATTTTGAGGTTCTAGAACTCAATGAGGTAGCAAATTTCCCAGTATTACTTGGATGCCCCTTGTGTTATAGGAATGACGCTGATTTGTGCTTTAATAAGGGGTACATTAGTTTTCATTAAAATAAGGAGTGCATGATTATACCACTGATAGATGGAAGGTCTGCATCATATGTGGAACCCTTAGGAGAAGAGGTTCTTGATAGAATACATGTGTGTACCATTAGGTACCCTGAAGTTATTCATCCATCAAGATAATGGGTCATTCAGTGGGAAGATGCTCAGTCCATGAGTGACATGACTAGAATTACATGTGATAATTAGGTTCAAGGTATATATGATTTTATTAGAAGACAACTAAAGGGATATATAACTCGAGTTACCAAGGCACACATAGTTAGGTGTCTGGGAGGAAGGTAGTTACCTTGTTACACTAGAGAGGGAAACCCTGGTGTCTTTCTACACGAAATGGAGGTCCAATGGACATGTCAATTAGAGAGGAGGAATATGATAACTTATACCTTGAGTGGGAAAGTAGCACGTTGGTTGGAGACACATCGCAATAATCTTCTAGAGTGGTGCGAAGTGAGAATTGTGCTCTTTGTTAGGTTTATCTGAAATAATGAACCATCTAAGATATGCGACTATGATGGGAAGGGATCTACCTTGTACCATGTTTAGGAGTACGAGAAGAACTGTAAGGAAGGCTTGAAAGCCTTACCCCCTTCCCTATGGGTTCATAATTTCTATTCCACCTTGCGGGGTTGTGCGCACACATGTTATATCCATTCAAAGCTACGTCATCAGATGGGAAATTGGAAAGAGATGACAGTGGATATTATTAAGTGTCTTACTTTAGGAGATAGTGCCATGGTTGAAGAAAAAATCCTAGATTTATTGGTTGAGCCCGACTTGGCAACAAATAAGGATAATCTTCTAGAGTGGTGTGGAGTGAGGATTGAACTCTCTATTAGGTTTCTTTGAAGTACTATAGCATCTAAGATATGCGACTATGATGGGAAAGTATCTTCCTCGTACCATGTTCAAGAGTGCGAGAAAAACTTAAAGGAAGGCCTAAAAGCATTTCCTCCTTCCTTATGGGTGCATAAGTTATATTCCACCTTGCAGGGTTGTGTGCATGCATAGTATATCCATTTGGAGCTACGTCATCAAATGGGAAATCTGCAAGAGATGATGGAAAATATTATTAAAATTTTTGAATATCAATCTACTAAGCCATCATTAAATGAGATATTGTAGGTAGTTAAGTGCCTTAACTTAGGAGATAGTTTCATGGATGAAGAAAAAATCCTTGATTTATTGGGTGAACCCTAGTTGGAGGCAGAAAAAGTACATCTTGAGCACACCTACCTGGAAAAAGATAAGTGTAAGTTAGTGTACCAGATAGATGAGAAGGAAGTGGAAAATTTAAATTTTGATCACATAGATGGTATGTGTGAAGTATTGGACAAATAATATGAGAGATTGTGTGCCTACCATGAGCCCTTGAAAATGTTAAAGGTCAAAATTGCCACTGAAGAGGAACCAAAAAAATTTATCATTGGAAATAACCGGACGGACAAGGAGGTTTCAAAAAACATTAAACTATCATGGGACTTCCAAGATTTTTTTCCTCATGGATACCATGAGTGAGAGGGAGTTCATCATTCCTAAGGGTAAATTCACATTAATTTCAAAGAGGGTTTTCACCCTGTCAGGAAGAGGCCCTACAGGATGAACAAAAAATTGTGTGTAAAGGTTAAGGAGGAAATTGATAAGATGATACAATCTAGAATCATTAAGGCAATTAAGGAATCTGAGTGGGTGAGACAAGTGGTGATTAGTATCAAGAAGGATGGAAAGATAAGGATATGTGTAGACTATAGATATTTGAATGTTGCGTGTATTGAAGAGATCTTGGAAGGTGTAGTAGGGTAGAAAAATTATTCTTTTACAGATGGGTTCTCAGGTTATCACTAGGCAATAATTGTGAAGAAAGACTAGGAGAAGACTACTTTCACCACTGAATGGGGAATTTTTTCTTATATGTTCATTCATTTTGGACTGAAGAATACATATACTATATTTTCACACATTGTGGTGCAAGAATTTCAAGACTTCATCCACAAGTTTCTGCAAGTTTACTTAGATGATTGAATGGTATATGGGTCAATAAGAGATCACTGTGACAATTTGATATTAATGTTTTAGAGGTATAGGTAGTTAATTATCTCTTTTAACATTAAGAAATGTGTCTTTTCTACCTCATTTGGCACACTACTAGGTCACGTCATTTACAAGGAAGTTTTATTGGTAGATCCTGCCAGAGTTGTTACATTAGGTTTTGAGGAGCCTACTAGTCAAAGCATCATGCATGGATTCTTAGGGAATATGGGTTACAACATAAAATCTATCGAGCGCTATGCCAAAATATTCGTGCTTTTGGAATATTTGTTGAAAAATAAGATTAAATTCTATTACAGTGAGGCATAACAGGTGGATTTTGACACTTTGAAGGACAAACATGGTACTACGCCCATTTTGTACTATATGTTGATTAGTGTAGACTTGTATAAGATTTGACGAGATGATTTTTTGTGTCGATGTGTACTAGAACATGAACATACTACAATCATGGAGGAAGATCATGATGGCATTGTTGGACGTCACTATGCAAGAAATGTACCAACATACAAGATCCTATTGGTAGGTCTTTGGTGGGAAAGGTTTATAAGGATTGTATAGAGTATTGCAAGGCTTGTGACCATTTCTAGCACCTTAAAAAACTAGAGCAGTGAGATAAAATTCCATTAAGACCTATTACACCATTCGAGAAGTGGTTAATTGACTTTGTCAGACCAATTTTTGTATTAGTGCGTAGGACAGGTTCACGTTATATTATAACTTGTATAAACTATCTTACAAGGTGGGAAAAAGTGGTTTATATGAAGGATTATACCATGCTACAAAAACTAGGTTCTTATGGAAGAATATAATCAGTAGTTATGGATGCCTATTGAGTTTGACTAGTTATAGGGGCACCCACTTTTTGAATGAAATTTTTATAGATTATGGTGGTGGATCACAAGACTATGTCTTATCATCCTCGGGATGATGGAACTCTTGAGGCCTTTAAAAAATAATTAAGCCACACGTTGACTGATATTTACGATGTCGAAAGAAGGGACTGGGATGATATAGTATTTTCCATATTATGTGCATATCGCACAAATAATAAAAGATTGAACAAGGACAATCCTTTTCAATTGGTATTTTGTTTAGAGGCGGTTCTTCCTATGGAATTTATATTACCATCGCTACGTATTACAGGGATAGGAGGATTGGCGAATGAACAAGCATTAGAGGAGCGTATTGTTAAACTTATGGAACTTTATGAGAGGCGAGCCATTGCTCGATAGAGTCAGAAGAAGGATAAAGCATGAAAAAAGGTTTGACATGATTATCATATTAAAAATAGGAAGTTTCAGGTTAGGCAGATGGTTCTACTATATGATTCAAAAATTTTGTGCCATCCTAGAAAACTTAAAGTGCATTGATTGGGACCATACATGATATCTAATAAGAGTTATTATCTAAAGGGTTTTTATGTTTAGAGGACCATGAATATTTTTAGTGTGGGGTGAAACATGTCAAATAAGAGTTTTAGTGAAGATTACGGTAATAGTAAAGTGTTGGAAGTGATGTGGATTGGTAGCCCAAGTGAGAAAATCAAAAACATGTGGGTTCATAGGAGCGCGCATAGAAAAAGTGACTATGGGTGGAGATTGGTGTCAAAAGCTTTATAAAAATCATGTATAGTGAGGAAAGTACAAAGAAACATGAGGTAGGTGATGGAAATAACTTGGTAAAATATGCACACTTAGATATAATTTTACATGTGAGTATGCACAAGTTAGTCTGTGGTCAAATAAGTTTTGTCCACCAGAAGGTTGCAGGTGTTTCACGCGGGTTTGCACACGGAGGAAAAGTACTGGAAAAACTACGCAGACGGATGATGCTAGAAAAATATGACTTTAATGCATTTTTACATTCATAGGTGGCATAAGATGTTGTGTGGGAAAAATAAAAAATATATAAATAGAAGGTCAGGGAAAGTTATTTCTTTTACCTTACATTTGTTTGTTAAAGAGATTTTGTAAACTAGGAAATCCTTGTGAAAATAATTTATGGAATTTTACGTGTGAAGTGAAAATTTTTGCAGATTTATGAACCAAAGTGGAAAGGAGTACATAAACATGAGTGAAGGAGTTTCTTTGGTTGATTCCTGCTAGTATTTACACTGTGTTGTGGAAGATTAGATTTCTAGGTTAGTGTTTGCAAAGCTAGGGCACATGTTTAGGATGAATTTCATAAAGAAGTGAAGGTGAAGGATCGACTAGAGTTGAAGCAAGATGCAAAGAAGAACTTGTTTTCCAAAATTTACCCCCGCGTTAATTTTGATAAATAATCATAAATGGAATTAACCATTCAAAGTTTGGGATGTGTAGATGACTGTCAAATTCAGCCCCAGATTTTCATGACACAAAAGAGATCAGATGGCTCAGCCGACTTAATCTTCATGCACAGTGAACTAGCAAGCCATAGCGAAATGAGTTGGTCATGGTGTCTTGCTAGTTGAAACTGAAGTCAACCGGGATGGATGGTTAGATGGATAAAACATTGCTCGTTAGATGAAAGTTACAAGTGACACACTAGGTTTGACACATGGGTTGGACATCTAGGTTGGATTTCTAAGTTGGTTGGAGTGGTCGATCAGTTAGGTTAATTGGCTAGATGGATGGCCTAGGGGTTGGTCGGTGGCACGATGTATGATTGGGTTGGATGGCTTAGGCGTATAACACCTGGGTTGGTCATTCAACCATTATGGTAGCATTGCGACGGGCTCAGGATAGATAGTATGAAAGTCACATGGTGTGTAATCCCCTTTGGATAGATGATACAATTTGATACATCTAGGTTTGGTGACATACCAGTTGGATGCATAGTATAGGCATTTTCATATGGCTTGATTGGGTGAAGGAGAAAAAGAGGATGGATGGTTCATAGGCCAGTCAGTTGGGTTGGAAATTTCAATGGTTGGACGATGTCCAACCCTAGGTACAGAACAGGTTGGTCGACCCATTCCTCAGTGGTGGTTCATTTTTGGGTGGTTTCTTCAAATTTACAACCTGCATAGTTGGACGTTCAAGGTTTGGAGACACATGGTTATATGTTTCATAAGATTCGGGACCTCTAGATTGTACGATGAGGTTGGATGGGTTACATGTTGGATGGCTCATAAGTCCCATGTAAGGAAAAGGTAGGTAATTGAAAGACAACTAGAAAACTAAATTTAATGTGATATGGTGCCCATGTCTCTAACAGAAGGTACCCTTAAGAAGTAACATGTTTTGGGTGCCCATACCTCTTTAATGAGGGTGGGTGAAAATTTCCTATAAAAAGAGCTCAAACCCCTCATTTTTTAGAGAGACATTCTGGGAGATGGGGAAACTCTTACAAAATTTTCACTTAATTCCATTTGAGTTTTGAGCCTTCTCTTGGGCCTAGCAAAGTAATTATGCCTTTGTGCATAAAATGTAATGGTCTTTACATACTATGAAACAATAAAAAATGTGTTTTGTTGTGTTTCTTCAACCCTAGATCATTTTTATTGTATTTTCTTGCCTCTCCATTATTATTGTTGTATTTTTTACATTTTCTTTCACTTGTAGGTTTATGATGTCATGCTTCACGTAGTGTTGATGCCGGATTATGTTCTGTGTCTGTGTCACATTTATTTGACTTCCTTTAGCCAAATTTTCACTTTTTTATCCTCCCTCAACAGAATATTTCTCCCCCTTCTTCTGATGTTATCATCCCCTTAGTGTAGGATTTAACCCTCTTCATTCTCTTTCTTTCTCTCTCTGTCTCCTTGCAAGTTGTTAGGATAGCTATAGTTAGGCGTATTTTCCACATTAGGAGTAGTTTAGCATTATAATTAGAAAGAGGAAGCCAACCTTCTTTGAAGGGCCATCCAAGCGCACAAGTACTACAACTTGAGAGATGGTGCCATGTTAGCAAATTACACCAAATTCCTCACTCACAATCAGGCCATTTGCGGGGTCTTGTACTTTTTCATTAAAAATTTTGACACACTCGTGGGCCAAGCAGGTGAAAGCTTTATATTTCAAAGGGGTGTATTTTGGTCTACATTTTCACTTCATAAAGTTGATGTGTTTGTTTTGAATATTTCAATCATTAGAGGCACATACAAAGCACATATGTCGACTCCATCAGGTCAACAACCCATTATCAGAGTTGTAGATCTTCTTGCATTCCATTGATTTAATTTTTTCCTTCCACATCTTTCCACTTTCTTATGTCCATGAAGTTTTGTAATCATGAAATCATTCCCCTCTTAGAATTCTCATATGCAGTAGCATTAATACTATACATGCTCACCTCCTAACTCACAAAGTTCATTCTCAAGTTAATATTATCCACCTTCAAATCCATACTTCAATGACGATCAATAGTATGCATACTCCTATGAGCAAGATGTAAGACAATTTGGTTATGTACCAAACTATGGAGCTATTGAAGAGCTAGGGTATGCATATTACGGAGGATACTTTCCTACACATGAGGATATGGAGATACAAAACAAATTTGAGGAATTGGAGGAAAAGATGGCACATCAAAGGGCTGTGACTCAATTACAAGCATGCAATATTGGTTTTAGGACCACTTCTCCATGGGTGGGCCCTATTCCAAGCTATTACAACCCACAGGAGAAGATAGATATTATTGTTGAGATTTTTCCTAGGCTTATGGAGTGGATCCAGGAGATAGGAGATTTTATGAATAGGGCTAGTCAATCTTGTCAATGGGAGACCCTAGCATTGCTATCCTACAACTCTTCCCTCGCTCCCTAAACTTCACCATCTCAGTGGTAGCCACAATTTCCAAGATTCTCACCTACTTCCCCTATTTTGGAATCCAATTTTCCATCTCCTTATCTTCCATCCCATCTCATCTTCTCTACCCTTTTTCCTTCCAGTTCCAAGTCCCCTCCATAAAATCAAAAATAAATAGCTTCCCCTCCACAAAAAACCAAGTAAAAACTAGTGGTGACCCCACCCACTTCTCCTCCCACTTTCCCAGGTCCATATCGGGAAGAGACTAAAAACTCCAATCAATTAGAGAAGTAAATAGAAGAGCCAATAAAAGAAGAATTGATTAGAAAATTTGTGAGCTTGGATCTTCGATTCATAATTGATAAAATCACCTTAATGGAGGAATCTTTTGAGGAGGGTGAAGTCTATCCACAAGTGGTGTAAGTTAATTTGGTTACAACAGAACTAGAATAGGAACAAGAAGAAATGGAAGATTAGAAACGATCCCTTTTCTCAGAATGTAGTGTGCATGAGGGCACCCTATTTTCAGAGGCTGTTGATCAATTACAAGCTACGGAATAAACAAGGGACGAAGAAGCAGCTCTAGGTCTAGTCGAAGAGGAACATATAAGAAAGACTAATTTAGATCCAAAGACCTTGAATGAAGAAGACATCATTGATATTTTATTGATAATCGATGAACCTATGTTGGAGGAAGTCTTTCAAGAAGATTGCACTTCCCAAGACAGTCATTAAGAGCATAAACTAGAGGATTTTTACTTGTAAAGATTTATATTGGAGGAAACTGACAAATGTGCACATAGTCTCAGTCTTTAAGTAGGGGAGGAACTCCCAATTGAGCAACAAACTTCAACAAGTTTCAACAGTTTCCCAATATTTACATCAAAGGCTGCAATCATTCCTAATGAGATACACACTACAAGGGACTTTATTGCAATTGAGGAAGGAGAAGAAAGAAAGGATGAAACCACTTCCAAATAATTCATCAAAGCATAAGAATAACTATTTTTAGATGCACAAAAAGGTCAAAATCAACATGCAAATAGATCCATTCAAGGAAGTCTATAGGAAGGCTCCATTCTTGGATTTGAAACTCAGAGTGGTGGGCACATGCAGTGGGTCAGATCATACCCTATAATGGACTTGGCTTCATTGGAGCCAAAGGATAAGCCATATCCATTCATGCTCATTTTCAGACATGAGGATGATATTGAAAGCACTAAAGGTCAGCGAAAACACCTCCAACAAAATGTAAAACTAGAGGAGGTATTAATTTTATTTATGGTTGATGCTTTAGGTAGAAGGGTGGTAGATATTTTTCCACTCTTGCCATGTCCAATTTAAAATTAATTACATGGCCACAATTTGTAATTATGGGAATATATGTCTCCCTACCTGTTGCAAGCTTGGTTTAGCTTTCCCTTATTCTAGTTTGTGTAGAGTAGGTAGGTGTGCTTTCAACAGAAGGAGTGATCTTGCACACTCTACATATCCCATGTGAGGTGTGTATTCTTTTCCGTTTTGTACATAGTGTGTATTGTGGTGTGTGGTATCTCATGCACAATCCATTCATTGGAAGCAGCAATGCTCATGGTAGAAATCAGATTTTTGGGCATTTTTCAAGGTGCATCTTTTAACCCCAAAATATCAGTACAAGTCCATCATTCTCCATGTATTTTCCTTATTCAAATTTTCATTTTTGGCGAAATTTTAAAATTTTATCTAAAATCCCAAAATCAACTTTAAGAGTAGGCCAAGGCAATTTCAGCCCAAATGCTAAGTTCATACAGATCTGGGTGACATATTTTCAAATGGAATAAATCATTTATTGAAGGTTAGGCTTGACTTCATGCCCAATGGATACTTCAAGGAAATTGGTAGGACATGTAGTAGGTAGATGTCCTTGAGAGGTCACTATTTTTATCCCAAACTTACCCTCGAGCTAATTTGGATAAATCATCATAAATGGACTTAACCATTCAAAGTATAGGACATGCAGACAGTCATCAAATACAACCCCATATTGTTAGGAGATAAAAGAGCTCAGATGGTTCTGATGAGTTAATATTCATGCACGAAGAGTTGGCTTATTGCGGCCAAATGAGCTAGTTAGGTTGTTTAGTGAGTTAGAACTGAGTTGGTTTGGTTGCTTTGCGATTTGCAACCAAGTAGGATGATAGTTGAGATGTAGATAGAGTTGTATAGACAAGTTAAATGAATGGATTTGTTGGTTGGACAAATTAAAAAGTGTATTTTGGATGACAATTAAATGGCTAGTTAGGTGACACACTAGGTTCGATGGCTAGCTTCGATGCCTGGGTTGGAAGTTAGAGTTGGTGATTCAGGTTAGTCAGTCAGGTTAGTCAGCTAGATGGACGGCCTAGGGGTTAGACGGCCTGGGGGTATGCCACCTGGGTGGGTCAGGTGATTTAAATGGATGGGTTAGTCGACCTACCGTTATGGAAGCATGGTGACGCACTCAAGATGGATGGTATGGAAGTCATAAAATGTCCAACCCTCTCGGGATATACGACATAGGGTGAGATGGCTCTATTGGTGTACATACTAGTTCGAGGCATCGTACACGCATGGTTGGATGACTCAAATTGGTGAAGGAGATAAGGATGATGAATGGGTCATAGGCCAGTTAGCTGAGTTGGAAGTGTTACGGGTTAGATGATGTCTAACCATAGGTATAGAAAAAGTTTGTAAACCCATTTCTTAGTGGCGGCTCGTTGTTGGGTGGTTGCTTCAAATTTATGGCTCACATAGTCGAATGATTTCTAACCACCAAGGTTGGACAGTCAAGCTCAAGCGATACATGGTTAGACGGGTCATAAGGTTGGGATCCTAGTGATGGTATGGAGAGGTGGGATGGTTTACGTGTTAGACAACTCACAAGTCCCAATAAATCCAAAGGTAGGTGGGTGAAAGATATCTCAACAACCAAACTTAATGTAGTATGGTGCCCATTTATTTTGTAAGATATGGTACCCTGTGGAAGTGAAATTGTATGGGTGCTCATACCTCTTTAATGAGAGTAGGTGAAAATTGGCTATAAAAAGAACTCAAACACCTCATTTTTTAGAGAGGCATTATGTGAGCTAGGAAACTATGGAAGTTTTTTCCCTCAACTCCATTTGACCTGCGAGCCTTCTCTTTGGCCTAGAAAAGTAATTATGCCTTTCTGCATCAAATGTAATGGTCTGTGCATACTATGAAGCAATAAAAATTATGTTTTGTCATATTTTTTCAAGCCTATCCCATTTTTAGTGTATTTTCTTACCTCTCTATTATTATTGTTGTATTTTGTGTATGTTCTTTCACTTGTAGGTGTACGATGTTGTGCTTCATTGAGTATTGGTGGCAGATTAGGATTTGGGTCTGTGTCATATTTGTCTGACCTCCCTCATCCCATTTTCATTGTTTCATCCTCCCTCAAAAGAATATTTTCCCCCTTCTTCTTGTGCCATTACCCCCTTAGTGTAGGATTTACAACTTTTCATGCTCTTTCTCTCTCTCCCTGTCTCCTTAGAAGTTGTTAAGATAGATGTAGTTAGGCGTATTTTCTACATTAGGAGTATTTTAGCATTAGAATTAGGTAAATTAATCCAAAATTCTTTAGAGGACCATCTCAAATTTGGAAAGTCCCACAGTTTGAGAGTTGGTCCCATGTTAGCAAATTACAACAAATGCCCCACTAATAATCAGTCCATTCGAATGGTTTTGTAATTTTAGATTAATAGAACTTACAAGGACTTAATAAGGAATAATTTCACCAAGGAAGGGATCAGACACTTCACCTAATAATGGAAAAGGAAAAGGCAAGGGAAAACTAGTCACATCAACAAGTTTCAATGAATAATGGTATGTAGAGATGTAGTACCCCAATGGCATTATATTATGGATGGATTGGGTGTGTAACGTGTGTAAGATGGTTGTAATTTTATTAGAACCATAGGATGAGCACCATAGAGAAATAAATAGAATTGGAATCATTTCAACCAATAGGAGAAATGACACAAGATGACAAGACTATTTATTATGACTATGTGAAAACCACATTGGAGAAGGATGGACTCCTGTAACTCTATGAGTTTCCATATTTTGATAAACCAAACAAGTTGTACTAGTTGTTGATGTCGCGTGTGCACAAAGACTATTTTTACTTTGTAGGAAGAAGAATACACTTGAATGCTTAGTTAATTTCAAAATACAATGGACTGTTATGCTCAGGAGATTCATTGGATGATGACATGGGTGAAAAGGACACATTCAAGGAAAAAAATGAAAAATATGAGTATAATGTGGGTTTCCACTACTTTGATATTAATAAGATCACCAACCCAATCATGAAGATGGTCGTGCACTTGCTTACCAAGTTGAATAGATAAGAGTGTTGGACGCAAGTGAATAAGAGATGGTTGAACATTTACAGGAAGATCTCTGATGGAACAATCTACAACTGTTCGGACTTCATTGCAGAGCATATTATAGATGTGGCACATGATAGGGACAATATCATGTAAGTTAACATATTTATTACTTTCGTGTTTTCAAATATTGGAGTGCTTGATTGGCCAAATATATATGTTTGGGAGTACCTTGATGATGACCCTTCCCCCACGAAGAGGTTTGAAACATACACTTATGACACAACGAGTGTTGCATATAAGGCACACTTGGACAAATGGTACAAGCGAATGTGTGATGTGTTTGGGGTAGAATGGAGAATCCCTAAATAACTAATACCCTTAGTGCATTGTGAAGTTGGGTTCGTTGCATACCAACACCTATGCATAGACAAATTCTCTTTGGCAGATGGGTCTAAAATCCCATGGTGTAAGTCACCATCATACTTCACAGTGCAATATTTTTAGAGCATCGTCAATAGGTTCAAGGATGCCAAGAAACTTAGATTTGATCTAAGTGAGGTATACCAGGAGTACCATGCACTACATAGAACATTGGTATACCCTAAAAAACACATGTATGTGGAGAAGTGTGTCTCCCACAACGTACGTATGCTGAAGCCCATGGTAATACTTATTACAAGAAAAATGACGGTAAGGGTGTATATACACATAAGGACCAAGTTTGATAAGGGCGCATATTCCGAGGGAGATGTATCCATCCTAGAGAAACCTACTACAATGAAGGGAACAAAGAGAGAAAGAGAAGAAACTACATCAAGAATGGTGTCGAGCATGCGCATAGTTCAGACTACAGTAGTGCAAGAGTCAAGAACATGTCTAAGTACTTACACAAGGAGGAAGAAATCCCCCATTTAAAGGAGAAGTTTCGTGAGAAGGAAGAATCCACTATGCTAGAGGATTCACCAGAAAAGAAGAAGAAGAATATGGTACAAAGCTCAAACTCTGAGGAGATAGAGATCATAAACGGTGATGAATCTGAGGAGGAGGATGAGTAGCGCAAGGAAGTTAAGAGTCCCCTTATGCATGATATACATGAATCTGGTGAGGAGATGAATTATTATGAAAAGGACACTTACAATTTGGGAGGAAGTGAAGAATAATTAGGGACCAATGAGGAGAAGACCCCATACCGAGAAAGAGGATAGTTGGAAGATACTGTGGAAAGGGAAGTGGTAGGAATAATGCAGAAATTGGTGGGGCACGAAGTGCAGCGCAACATTAAGGATATATTGAAGGAAATGAAGGAGGCATGAAAATATTATGGGAGCATGCACCATTGGTAAAGGCATGACAGTGGCACAAGGACCCTTAACGAACAAATTCAGTAATCTAAACAAGGTCCTACACACATGGTTTCAAAGCATAGTACCCACAGACCGACTCTTTTATTGGTCTTTATTTAATTGAGGAAGTGAATACACATGCATAAGGAAGATTCTTTCATAGACCTTCAAGTCCAATGTGGATGATCTTGACTTCGAGATTAATGCAAATGCCCTGATAGAAACTTAGAACCCTAATTAGGTGAACCCTATTATGGATGCTTAGTGGCTAACTGATGAGCAAGTCTGTAACATGACCAAAAATACATTTGTGGAGGTAGAGGTGAGTTTATTCCATAGGAATAATAGAATTTACTTCTTAGAGGAATAATTTGAAGGAAATAATAAGGATATAATTAAGAGGGAAAGAGAGATCAAGAAGAAAGAGCTGATAATTTGTTAGTTGAAGTATAAGTTAAGATAATAGAAGGCGAAGGTGCACAAGAAAATGGAGAATATCTCAAAATTCATTATTTTAGCATGTCCATATTTGGACCCCCTACACATAAGTATGAGTCAGCCTTTCTCTGCTTAGAGGAATTAACATGTTTTATTACGATGCAGAAACAACTACTTGCGTCGGAGTCAGCAGAGGAAGTTCTGACGTGATAGAGGGCCGAGTAGAAATCAAATATTGAAGAAACCATAAGTTGGTACTCTGAGCTCCTTACCTTAGTTAAAACTGAGGTGCACATGGTTGAAGTTTTCTATGATAATTATAGAGACAAAGACAAAGTGGCAAGTATTTTGGTTGTTACCCATGAGATGGACCTAAAGGAGTTTTAGGAGAAGAACAAAGGTAACATGGTAGAATGATAAAATATAATAGCAGAGGTCGAAAAGAAGTACGAAGTGATTGAAGATGTGAGGGTCTCGATTAAAAATAAATTGAAGGAATTATATCCCTAGGATACTCAAAGGATGGACGCGCTGAGTTCCCTTCGCAAGCAGATGGAGAATATTGTTGATACACTAAAGGCTAAGGGCGAGGAGTTATCATTTGATGAAGTCAATGCATTAATAGGGGATTTATTTTAACAAGCATAAAATGAGGTGGATTCTTTGAGTAAGATTAAAGAAGGCTTCAATAAATACTTCCCAATGCTTCTCTAACAGTAGGAAAATTCTTTCATTCTTCGGCACAGGATGGAAGCATGTTATTATTCCCCCATTCTTTATTCTTTACAGAAGATTAAGTTGATTTTGATGAAAAAATTTTTTTTTAGTGTGGGGTGATGTTAGATCCTGAAAATTGGCTAAGTCCCAAGGCATAGGAAGAGTACATGTGTGCAAAGAAAGTAAGGAGAAAGGGACTCAATAAAAGGTACGTGAAGGCTTGGGAGAAATAGTTGGCACACGGAAGGAAAGATAGGGTTGATGGACAAATATAGAGGACGTAGATATTTTATCGGATATGGTATCAGAGGAAAAATGCGTGAAGGCTTGAGTAGATGTGAGGAGTGGATAATTTTGTATTTTTTTGTGCTAGCTTGGTGTCTTAGAACTCAAGGAAAAACCACGGTTGGGATGGTATAAGTTTTATCACATTCTGATAAGTGAAATAAATTTTGTAGTCTTAAACGTAGACATAAAAATTCACAGGAAAAAGTGTCTTAAAGACCTACTATTAGTAAAAAATAATAAAATGATATTTATCCTCTTCTATTCACTTTAAAATTAGTACTTCTACAAAGCTAATAGTCTCCCCTATGCAATGGTACCATTTTTATGACATAGTTTTTACTTTTTGGCATAGTTCAAGTCCGCGGAAGACTAAATTTGATGTTTTGCTATTTTTAATGTAAAATTCAGGATTTGATGTCCACTTAATTGTCCCCCAACTTGGTGCACTTACCCAGGATCATTACAGTTAGTGGAGGCTTTTACAATCTGGCATAAGCACTCGAGACTGGAGGATCATGGATAAGGTTCTTGCAGTTATGGCGGTGAAGGTTATGTGCATGGTCCTTTTTTATGGGGCGTGGCGATGTATTTGGTGCATTTTTTTGGATCTTATCTCCCAGCGCGTAGGCAGGGATGAAGTAATGTAAAGGTAGATTAAGTTAGATGACCCCATAACTAGGCACCTTAACTTTAGGGGTGCGTAAATTTATATAGAGGCCTTGTTAGTGTAAATAGAATATACCATTGTGTAGCATATGATCATGTCAAATCACTATTTTTTTCATGTATTTATTTGGAGGGAAAAAGTGGATTTTTAATTGATTTAGTACACAAATATTTTTTATAAAGCATTAACCGAGATCCATATGTGTCATATTGTGGTTGGCTCTTTATAAAGTACTATTAATGAAAAAGTGAAAAAGTATTTTTACTTTTTCCATCAAGTTATGGTGAAATCCAATGTACATGTTTTGGTACATGCACAACTATGGGGCCATCTCCCCTACCACTGAGAAACTTTTGGTTAAATTTGACTAGCTGCTAATTTTATTTATTTTAGTGACTTATTCAACATAACCTTCATATGCTATGAAATCACATTATATGATGCTAAAAAACTTCCGAAAGAATAAATTCACAATTAACACTAGGCATATGCTATCAACTGTAAGGTATATACTATCAATTATAAATGATGTAGAAGAAACTTCTCATGGAATGTATGTATAATGTTTATATGGAAGTGTTACAACAATATTTAAGGGAGAGGAGTCATTTATGGAGCATTACCCAATAGTGGAAATTGTTTTTGGAAGGATTTAAACTATTGCAATTTCCTTGTGAAGAATGTGACAAAGCCTATGTATATTGCAGCACCAATGTTGTAAACCATACACTTGAGTGTGACCCAAGTTTAATAGGGTACATTTTAAAGCCTTTCTGTACTCTTAAAGGGAATTTTATAAAAATCATTCAATTTCCAAAGAGAACTACATTGAAAGAATGTAGAGATTGCCCATGAAATTGTAGGATAATTTCAACATAAAAATAAATAAAAATAGTGGAAGTTGAATGAGGCAGCTACAATCGGACTCCTCACAGATTTATTCTAGAAAAACAAGAAAAACGTATATCCCTAAAGCTTTGTAGAAGCTTACATGAGAGGAAGCTCTAAGGAAGCTTACATGGTCAATGTTTTCATGATCATGTTATCTAGGATGACCGTAAATTTTGAAAACAACACAAACATTGAGTCCTACACACTAAACCACAAACACCAAAAATGAAACACAAGTTGTAAACACAAACACTAAACATCGAATCCTAAACCACAAACCCTAAACAAAAACTCTAACCAAAAACCCTAAAAATACAACATGAATATCGACTTAGCATTTTGGGTATATGGTGCATGTTCATGGTTTAATTTATAGTGTTTAAGGTTTATGTTATGGGTTAAACATTTACTATTTATGATATAGGCTTTAGTGTTTAGGGGTTCGTGTTTACCATTTAGGTTTTATGGCTCAGAATGTCATACAAGTGTTCATGTTATTAAGGTGACCCATTTGTGAACATTTAAAGTTTCACACAAGTGTTTAGGGTGTCAAAAAAGAATTTAAGTTGTTGCATTGTGATTAATGGAGTTTCTATTATTTTATATTGGGTGATCCTAAAATGTAAAGATATATATAAGATACCAAACCCTAAACACTAAATACACGTAAGCCCTAATTACTATATGATAAATCCCAACATCGGATTTACACTCAAATTTTAGATTTTGTGTTAAGGGTTAGGAATTGGGTGTTTTTGGTTCATGCTCAACATGATTTAGGGTTTATGCTTTATTATTTGTGTTAAAATATTTATAGTTTAATATCTAGTGTGTAAGGTTTGGAATTTAGTGTTTAGTATTATGATTGCAGAATAATTTCATTTATTATACAAACCCATATATAGTAAACTTTAATAAATAAAATCAAAATTAAAACATAAACCCAAAATTAAAATTATTATTTTTTAATACTACTAAATTAACATAAATTTTAAATTCACAATTCAATTTTTTTTTTTTATTAAGTAAATGGTTAAGGCTTGTTAGAGTCTCCCAAAACCTTTTAGAGACACCTGTAAATAATAAATGTTCAATCCCCACTCAAACCATCTTCTTGTAACCTAAACACCCAAAAAAAAAAACATCCAACATCCTTCAAATAGCTCCTTCATCATATAGATAACACACTTGATAATTTAGGATCAATGATTAATGCTCCATAATTTTGCATAACATCATGTGGTCTTCTACGTCGGTCACCCTACAATTTGTAAACTAATATTCATCACAACGTATTTGGGTAACCTCTTTGTATGTACTATTGTATTCTTACCCAACCCAACCCTGAGCCTCATCTGCTGAAATTTCCAAGATAAAAATTCTCATTTCCATTTAAATTTAATCTTACTAAACGTAAAATTTATGATTTATAATCAATTTAAAACTTGTAATAAAATTACCTCTTCAAATTTAAGAAATTTTGAGTTTCAAAGTGAATTTTTAATATTATTAAAAGTTATAATAAATTTAATATTTAAAATGTAATTGTAAATTTTTTAAAATTTTCAAATTTAATAATATTTGTAATAAATATAAAACGTGTAATTAAGATTAAAAATATTAAAAATTGTTAAAGTTAATTATAAATGTCAGTCCCAATAAATAAAATAAAATTGTACGCCACCTTGAGACAACTTTACGATTAGAGAGGTCTTCAGAGAGATGCAACTCAGTTCATGTCGCATTGTTTAGAGTATCAGAGGGTGAAGGTCGAGCATCAACATCCATCTCACCTTCTTTACCTAGATGTTATCCTGGTGTGGAAATGGGACACCATTTCCATGGATTTCATAGTAGGGCTATTGGCATCGAGATACCACCATGATGCCATCATGGTCATGATGGATAGATTGACGAAAGTGACTCATTTTTCTCCAGTGAAGACCATTTATACAGCTAGTGTAGTAGCGAGAGTGTACATGGATGAGATTGTTAGACTACATAGGATTTTGTATAAGATCATCTGAGACTGCGATTCCTTATAAATATCACACTTCTAGACTACCATGTAGCAAGACCTTGGGATGAGCATCAACTTGAGCACAAACTATCATACAGAGACATATGGATAGATGGAGCGGGTGAATCATATTTTAGAGGATACGCTTTTGATGTACGTCATGGATCATCAGTCAAGGTGGGAGGAGTACTTGTATTTGAAGGAGTTTTCCTACAACAACAATTTTCAGATTTTGATTGACATGAAACCTTTTCAGGAAATTTATGGTAGGGAGTGTAGGACACCATTGAGTTGGGACAAATTGGAGGATAAAGTATCTCTTAGACCAGCTTTATTATAGGATATGGAGCAGCAAGTTGTTTTGGTCTTACATAGG
The DNA here is from genome assembly GCA_019776745.2 of Taxus chinensis. Lineage (NCBI taxonomy): Eukaryota > Viridiplantae > Streptophyta > Pinopsida > Cupressales > Taxaceae > Taxus > Taxus chinensis. The sequence continues at coordinate 116,105,144 of CM034155.1, read as the reverse complement.
TTACAGGAGGCACATGACAGGAAGAAGAAGTATGTAAATCAGAGGAGAATTGACCGTAGTTATGAGGTGGGCACGAAGGTGTTTCTTCGTGTCAAACCTAATAAGAGTCCTATCTATTACATAAAAGGCTTTAAGTTGTCTCCTAGATTTTTGGGTTCATTCAAGATCCTAGAGTGGATCAGTCCCTTAGCTTATCCCTAGCATTGCCACACAAGTCATCTCGCATGCATGATGTGTTTCATGTATCTGTTCTTAGGAGATATATACCAGATCTATCTCATGTGTTGGATTAGACCACATTGCAGGTGTAAGAGAACGGATAGATGATGGGGAGCCCATTTGTATTTTAGATCGCATGACCCTGGGCCTTCAAGGCTGAGAGATTGATCAGGTGCGATTCTAGTGGGATAGGTATAATGAGATTGCTGCTACAGAGGAGGATGTTAAGTTGCTATGAGTCTAGTTTCCACACCTATTTTAGTGACTTCCAGGAGGAAGTCAATTCTAAGGGAAGGGGGATGTAGTGCCCACTTCTCTCTAACACTTATTATATTTTGATTTCGATTACAATTGACTATAGACATGCATATTATTGTATCATTTTGATTTAGCATGATATAAGATGATAGATATATTCTTACTATTGATGGATTGTGATTCATAGTATTATTTGTGTGGATTGTTAAAGACATAGAGAGACATTTTATATTGATGATGATGATGTGTTGTTAGCATATACATTACTGACATTTGGAATTTTTTTCATGTTGACTATGATTTAGCGTTGGAACTAATCTCACGATAGTATTGATACTGATGAAATGGTAGATTTGAGATGTTGTTGGACTTTTAGACAAATGATAGTATTGTTAGTCTAGATGATGATTTAATTATATGAGGATGTTTATTGATTGATGTGCGTATATTTTATCATGGATGTATTTGATGTTGCCAGCAAGCTTAAGGAGGTATTGTGTGATTTTGTAGGTAATTATATCACACCAATCAAAAGATGGATTGGAGACCAACCACAACAAAATACTGGATGGCTACAAAAATAGTCACCATGGCAACTTGGGTTATGTGTTATGTTTTGTTATTTTTTGTTAGGAGGTCCCCATGGGGGGGATGACCTCCAAATGTGACCATGGGCTTTGTGCGTAATTCTTTTCCTTTTATTTAATTTAATTGTGGAGTATCTGATATATTTTGTGATGTAATTCATTTAATCATTGTTGACTAATGTTCCTTAATTAAATAAATTAATCATGTTTATTAAGTTAATTGTGGATGTGAAAAAAGGGGTAATTTATTAGAGTAGTTGTTCCTTTGAATTTGGTAATTTAAGTTGAGTATATGTGACTTTGAGTGTTGTACACTCTACTTTACCTTGGAATTTCAGATTTTGTCTTAATGGCCATTTTTGGAAGCTTTTCCCACACAACTTAATTTCTTATACCAACCCTACCTATGGATGTGGGGGTAAAAAATAGACCCCATTATGTGTTTTGTAAGACAAAAATTTACATTTATTGAACTTTTCTTACATGGGTTTTTAATTATGTCCTTAGGGGGTGTGGGTTTGGATTGTGTGTGTAAGAGGATTGTCATTCCTCTCAACCACCAATTTATTGTGCATTGGAGTTGAGGATAAGTGATGTGGCATCCTACATGGAGCCACCTCACCCTCATCTTCCCTTTTTCTATATATGCAAGTGTATTTGTTTGTTTGGGGGTTACTTATTTTCTTTTATGCTCTTGTATTTTTGGAGTTAGACAATTTTGGGAGTGGTTGTTGAATTCTTGATATTGTCAGAGTTAGATTGAGCTTGAAGGAGCTTGGAGCATTACTCTTGATCAAGTTCTATCATGGAAAGGTAGGAACTACACCTTTGTTTTAATTGTTTTCTTTTATATGTGTTTATTTGTATGCAAGTGAATGGTTTGCATGCTTGTTAGGTTCATGGGTAGAATGCCTAAGTATGGTGTAGGAGAAGGCTATGGGGATTTTATATTTAGGGATTTATAAGATTTTTTTTAATATTTTTTGAGGGAGTTGGGCTAGGTGCCCCACCTTGGATAAGAGAATGTTTGCATTTCTTACTTGATTCTTTAGAGGGAGACATAAGAGATTGTAGGGAGACATAAGAGAATGTGGGAGGCATAAGATGATCTTAAGGGAGACATAAGATTTTTGTAAGGGTTTGAGATGTATTTTTGAGGGTTTTAAGGTGGGAACCTAATCCCATTAGGAGGCATAACTGATCTCCCCATAGATCCTTGCTCCATTGGTTTGATTTTCAAGCCTTGTGTATTTTGAAAGTTACATTCTTGCGTTGAATTTGTGTTAAAGGGTTGTGAAATTTTTTATTTTTATTTTGAATCATTGTGTTATTTCCATGAGTTGGATCCATCCTTTATTACATTTTGGTTGTGGCTCGGGGGCCAATGAGTAGGATAACTTCTTCTCCTCATTAGATTATTGGTTTGGTGGAGAGTGTTGCCTCTCCCCCATTTTTTGTTGTTGTGATTAAAGTGAATCCATCGTGGAGCTCTTGTTGGAGATTTGAAATTTGGAGCATTTGTTGAAGTAAAAAAAGAACATTCATTGTATAAATATTATTGCAATTCCCACTTAAGGTGGAAGATTAGTAGACTTGTATTTAAAAGAAAAGTTACTTTGCAAGTTGTATTTACCAAGTTGTAATATCATATTTGAAGCAAGTTCATTATAGAATGTGTCTCTCCTTTTTATTCAAATTAGTTAAATGTAAATGAATGAATTAAATGGATACCAAGCTTAAATTTAACCTTCTGTTGAAAGAAAAGAATGTTACAAATCTTAATGTTTTGATCACAATGTGAATTAGGAGGTTGACATTACCTTATTCTAGGTTGAAATAGTTAAAAACTCTTTGGTTTTGATTTATTTAAAGTTAAATTTATGCTTTGAAATATATGCTACTTTATGCATTCGTTATTTGAGTTCTCTGGCCTACATAATGACCAATACCGGTCAGTCTTAACTAGCGTCGGTGTACTCAGTACCGACATTGATCATTGTTTCACATTATAGACTTTCAAATGTTAACTCCAAGCTTACTTATCAACTTAAATGATATCATGACTTTCTCATCAACCTTATATTTACTGAATAATTATTGGAAATTTCATTAAGATAAGTGTGAATCACAAAATGTTCAAGATGTGTTAAAATTTATAAAATAGACTCATTTGGCAGTAGCCGATGTCGGTGACTAAACCATTGCCAGTATTTCTATGACTAACATCAGTTACTGGATATTGCACCAAATTCACTTCTTCAAACATGTCAATCATTTGTTGTGATTTGTTTATATCAGATGTATATGGGACTGTTATGCTTTCTTAACACTGAATAAGAAGTTTCTTGTGGAATTAATCTTTACCACTCCCTTGAATTTAAAACAATATTCCAAAAAACTTATCAATAACATAGAAACTAGCACCGGTAGTGAAATCGATGTCGGAAGCATAGAGGTTACCACGATCGGTCACCTATGCGTTAACTTTTTTTTAAAACATTTTTCCAGCCAGCCATTGGCTCTTATGGATCTAGACTATGAGGGTCGTGTATGCTTGTTTAAACCCATACTCCAACCCGCATAAAAGGATTTCAATACATAAAACTCTTGATCAACAAAATGGGGTTTTCCCCATAAATGAAAATTAAAAAAATAGAGAACCAATCAAAAATAGAACTCAAACCAAATCTAGCATAGATGCTTGCATTGAAATTAAATAACTTAGAATGCATAATTAAATATAAGATTCAACTATTCTAAATGAGGATCCCATTTGGATGGAATCCCATTCTTCTTGCACATTGGATCCAAAAAGACTCCTTCAAGGTTTTCCCTTGATCCATGACATCCACTCCTTCAATTTGCAAACCAAAGAGAAAACAATTAATGAGCTTAGGGTAAGAAATGCTTAAGAAGACTCCCTTAAGGATGATTAGGGCTTCTATTGGGTATATTTAATCTTGTGGTCCCTATTGATTTGATCTGAGGGTTAAGAATCAACCCTACATGTGTTAGGTGAGAATTTTCTTATTCTGATTGTAAATTTTAAATAAATCAAGGTATCTGTAAATGGGTGAATTAGGCCACTTAGGGCTCTAGTGTATTAAGTTCAAAATGTAACCCCTCTAGTAGGTTTTAATGTATGATTCAATGGACATTAAAGAAAATAATTTTAAGAGATCTAAGGTAACTAAGGATAAGGGTTTATTAAATGTGGGTGGAATGTTAATTTCCAAAAGTGAAACTAATTAACCTAGTAGGAGAAATTAATGGAAACTTAGCTAGTGATTATAATTAAATTGACATATGAACTGGATTAAGAATATTTAGTTAATAATATAGACTGGATCTAACATATTAAATGATATATTGCTAGTAGGAATTTAATTAAACGTATATTAGGATTTGACACCCTTGTAACTTAAAACAAAAAACAATTGCGTAACTTTCCAGATAATTATTTAAGGATTAATGTGGTTTTAGAACGTAAAATTTGTGGGTTTTACGAGAATTGAGATAGATTTAGTAGCAAATGGAAACATTTTTAACTAATAATGTTAGAGTGCAGACTATGACTTTAGTAGTTTAACATGAATGTATGATATTTTAAATTACTATTGAAGTTGTTTCATAAAATAATTTAGTAACAATGTGTTAGTTGACTTGAAGTTGGTTAATTTGATGATTGGTCTCTTCCATCTGGTAGGCAATCCCTTTGTTATTCTTTAACATTACCTATAATTGAGAAGATAACGAAACAATCTGGAAACAAATGTTAGAAAAAAACCTTGAACTTTAAATTTTTGGATGAATATAAGAATTAGCAAATGTAGTTAACCATTTTATACTCTATAAATATAGAAGGATAACATGTCTAATGTAATTTACAACCACATTATTCTTCAAATCTATATACCAAATAAACCTTCTTCCCATCTCAAATGATGACTAAATAAAAAAAACTTGATCTTTAAAACATCACATTTAGTAAACATGTAGGACCCAAAAATAAGATTATTTAGATGTCCATTTTCTTGATAGAATGAGCATTCGACTAGTTGAATAAAGAGGGATTTTAATCTCCTACCAATTACAGATTGCAATGAATATTTTTCAAGCAAATATTTGAGCATCTAGGTCAATGTTGAACTTCCAGATTTGTGGACTTATCTTAGTCCATTATGTACGATTAAAATTTTTCCATTCAGTTAATATTAAGACGGAGAATTCGAGATACTTTGACAAGACAAAAATAATGTTTTAAGAGGAAGTATGAGAAATAATAGAAAAGACTCAATGTCATTGAGATTTTATATAATAATACCAATAACATAACAATTAATTAGTTCAATTGGGTTGTGAAATATGTGACTATATTTATATATATCTCTATACATCAAAGACATAATTTTATTATTAAAATAATCCATGACAATAATTATGATATCAAATTTGACCATCTTTTCTTAGAATTATAAAACTTTTGTGTAATAAAAATGATGACAATCACAAAATAGAGCACACCTTATCATATGACGTCATAGTCAATAAATTTTATTTTCCACATGACAAATTAATACATGAATAGAAATAGGAGAAATAAATACTATCACAAAATTTGTGGAATTACACCCTTAAAAATTAGTATCTACTAAGTTTAATGGGTTAATCCCGGATCACAAAATTACTAAATAATAAAATAAATGTATGTTAATAAATTTTAGCCATAAATAATCAATAATTAAATTAACGTATGTTAATAATTATTTATTTATTAGCGTGGAGGAATCGGTGAGAACCACTATAAACTCCAGCGCCAATAATTTTTTTAACGTGACCACCCTCCAAGTTCCACTGGGGGATTCGACCTCTTGATCACAATTGAATATTAAATGTCAATAAATTTTAGCCATAAATAATCAATACAAATGAAATGTTACACAAATTTTGCTGAATATTTCTTTTAATAACCAAATTGCATTTGACCGTTAGGTGAAGATTAGTAGCACCGAGGTAGTTTCAGATCAGGACACGTTGAAGACAAAATTGTGAGAAATAATGTTTTTTAAAAATGTAGGTTCTCTGTATCCATCTTCGTTACAAAATTGTTTACGCTAATGTCTTGCACGATCGCACATGGCAGGAAGTAAATACTGCCTCCCATTCACTATAAAATAGTTTATACTAATGTCTTGCAGGATCCCACATTAATATTGAAAACATTTTATCCAGCACATTACTCCAGGAAGGTATAAAAGTGTTGTAATAAATGATAGAAGAAGTGGAAACGAAGAGTGGTTGATAAATATTGAAAACATGAAAAAAAATAGTTACCACTTGATATTTGATAGATATATGCATGTCATAGAGGACTATGGGCTTGACCCATTTTTCCAACAATTTTATTTCAATTTGATTATCTTATATGTGGCATTTAATCTTCTAAGGGGAATTCTTGAAATAACATTTTACCTATGGAATCTTACATAAGCTAGTCAATATCTCTTCATAACTTACCTCAAACTTCCATAAGATGTATTGTCAATATCTTGAAATAACCCTTTTGCACTATGAATCTTAGATTCTATCATAAGATGTAGGAAAATCTATGTGTAAATTGTGTATCTATACCTAAAGCTATATTAGAGACCTTTAGAAACCTGTATTTTTGTAGACATTCTAGATGTTTGCAGCAACTTAGGAAAATAAAATATATTTGGGACAACAAAATCCAATGGTTTCACCCTCTGTTGGATGATTCCATCTAGATCAAAGATCTATGAATGGTTTTTATTTGTAAATGTGAGTATGTCCCTATAACATATCTATTGTATTCTAAAGTTTGTAATCTCTATGTGTCTCTGAATTGCATTTCTATTCTTTGCGATAACCACATTGAATTCCCCCTTTTTTGAGGTGAGTGAGATATACTATAGATATATCATCTCAAAATAATTGAGGTGTATTCGTGTCATATATAAAATATAATAGTTGTACAACACATCCACTGAAAATGCACACCTAATAGCAATACTAGAGCACATCAACAACCTTATACAAAAGTAAAAATCAATATATGTTGGAAACTTCATGAGTATGTACCTAAACACATGAGAAACTTATCTACAAATACATATAACCATGTGCAAGTAATAATATAGAGAACCATAACTTTCTATCATATTCATATCCAAGGTAGAAGTATATGTAATTTAACATGTTAGGGTATTAAGAAGTAGAGTTGAACCTCTTTATAGATCTCAAGAAAGGGAAAAGGATGAAAATTCTTAGATGAGTCCCTTAAATGCCTCAAAGGTGGGTACATACACCACTATAGGGGATTCCCTTTCTCAATCCATATATGATTTTTTTAGAAATAGAAACTCTCAATCTGATTCTTATGCAATATTATAGTTCAAGGAAAATTTCAATTTATGAAGTCTCATAATTATATTTACATGTATCTAAAATTAGATCCCAATGCTCATAGATCTATGTTATATCATACACTAGGGTTTGTACATGAATTTATGTTCTCTATCTATGGATTTCATTAGATATTTGAAATCCTTTTGCAATTTTATAATTTAGTAATAAATTTCAACAACCATGCAATAACCTCCTCATATTCGGGCTTCTAAAAATATATCTAGACGTTTGTTTTCATGGGATCCAAATTCATGTAAGTACAAGTTACTTATGATAACAAAAAAAATAGATATTAAAACGTCTACAACCATGTAATTAATGGTTGGTGATTAACATAAGGAATTCACAGTGTGTTCTTCATCTTGTTGAAAAACACAGTGTGTTTTTCAACATGCTGAAAAACTTACTGTGTTTTTCAACACGTTGAAAAACTCGATGGATTTCCACACATTTTCATTTACGAAATTAAAATTTATGAAGTCAAACTAGTATGACCTTAATATTTGAATTCATATTTGTTAACAAGAACCTTAATAATAAATGTCTTGAAATCCACACTAAAACATTATTACAGTTATAACTCAAACATTAATATACTTATAGTTAAACAAATTGAACACAATTAATGTTATAGGTGTTTTATATTATTCTTAATATTATCTATAAGTTTAAATAAGTTCTAGATTTCCATATCGATCTGTTACAATCATAAGAAAATATAAAAATTTCATTTAAATATGCATGCGATCTTCGAGCTCTTAGTTTCATTTGTCTTCCTTGTGTTAAATGGAATACGTTAGGAAAAGTTTGATTTTTTGGATTCATTATAGTTTTAAATATAGCTAATGTGTAGATCATTTGTATGTATAATTTTTTTTTAAAAAATATTAGTAATTGCAAGGTTGTGAATGTTTGATGTAAGTTGAAGCTATTAAAATTATGTCTTGTCATACTCTCACTCTCAGTTCGGCATATGGGGGCAAGTGCCTCTACAAAGATAGGAATCGGTGCGTGCTAAAAAGGCTTGCCCCTTAGGATGCTATATCGATACACCCAACTATCATTACATGCTGAAGGGGCTTGCCCCTTAGGATTCCACATTGATAGTTGGGTGGTAGACTGTGTTGCGCAAAGGTTTTTAAATCCACCCGCCGAAGAGAATTTTTTAGGCGAAGGCTACCCTTCACTCAAAATGCACCATCCCATAGTATCACAACCGTCCCTTTTGCAATGGATGGTTGTGATATTATGGGAGGGTAAATTTTGAGTGAATTGCATAGCCGCTGGCATTTATTTATACTTGAATTTTTCATAGATATTAACTTTCTAAAAATTTTATTATTTTATCATATTGGATGATGTATATTAGATTTGGCATGTAACATACTAAAATTAATTATAAGCTTCTTTTATGTACTAGGTACTCTTTTGCGTAGTAAATATGAATACTAGGAGCCTAATTTCTCATGATCCTATTTTTAAAATGAATACATACAGAAATACGAGCCTACACGTAAACTAAAGATGAAGGGAGTTCACATAGAAGTTTGAAAACTGCAGGAGTTACTAAAAATAGTCCTCAAGTAATTAATAATTTATAAATTATATGTACATTATAGACAATTTAGTATGACATTGATTACTAGTTATTCATAATTCATAGTAAATAATGTTCAAGAGATTCACATCATCCACCACCACAAGCTCAACCCCTCAATCCAGCACCATATCCTTCTCTTCTACCATGACCACCTTCGAAACACCCTTCGTTATGATCGTAACACCCTTGAGTGTGATCATGATCATGGTGTTCACTTTTACCTTTAGATTTATTTGAAACTCCTGTCTATCATACACCAATATCAATAACATCATGTATATGATCAATCAGTCTACAATCTTTAGCAGTGTGAGTCATGGACTGGAAAATATTCTAGTAGTAAGATACGTTCTTCCTTATCGCACGCTATAATAGTGGGCATCGACTTGCATTGTGGTCTAACTGACATATCTCACAGTCTAAAAATAATGAGTTCCCTAATCTATGAGGACAACTATTCTTAGTGTGCCTTTCCAATTCAACATTTGTACACCACACTCCCATGCACATCTCATGTGTTGAATTGATCGATAATTTTTCCAACTACTTTTCCATTGTGACAATCTGAGCTTCCAGAAATGGGTTCACTCTAGTGTCTATACTTCTGATTATTTTAGTGCATAACGATGCTTCAAGTGCTTCGTTTAGATCTACATATTTCTTAAGTTCCAACGCCCTCCTAAAAGGTATGATCAATCCTCCGAAAAACCACTGTGCATGTTGGCTTGCATGGATATCATAAAAACATTTAGACAAAAGTGTTTTGAAATGGGAATCATATTCTCGAACAATCTCAGTAGTGCCCTGCTTAATATCTTTGAGTGCACTTATGTTTTTTTACTTGAACTCAAAGATATAAAATTACTTAAGGGAAGTATTCCGTAACATTGTATAGTCCACATAATTCTGATCAAGGTTAGAATTCCTATACCAATAGTGAGCACATCCCTACAACATGGTTGCAAACTGAATTACCTTACACTCAAAAGTTGTGATCCCTTTTACACGCCACAATATCTCAGAAATATACACATGCTCAACAACATCTTGTACTCCCTTATATTTTAGAAGATGCAGTAACATCTCCATTAGATATTTTGGGGTTGGTGAGGACCATTCCCATTAGATCCAAAACCTCCTTTGTTACCTCTACCTCTAGATCCACCAGATCCAAAGCCACCTATGCCCCTTGATCCCCACATGTAGTAGGGATTGAACTAGAGGATGCACTACTCTATGCCGCAACAGTAGTACTGAATTGAACTCCAACCGTCTAAGAAGTGGTACTACTTCCAGAGGTGAGTCAAAAATTTTGAGTGCATGTATTCTGTGCCAACGATGCACCTAAAAAAGTACCTCGAAAAGGTCCCCAAAATAAAAAAGGAAGATGTTTCCCTAGCCATGAAATTAATTTTTATTTTATTCACTCATGTTCTTGATAATAAGTTAACTCCACCTCTTCCTAGTTTAATTCCCAAACAAGTTTTCTAACTACTGGTTATACTAGAAACTAGAAATTCAAGCATAGGGGCTAGGTCTCTAGGTAGATTCAGATGCACGATCGTGACCAATGTCGTCTCTACTGGCAAACTCTCATAAGAGGCTGAGGAGGGTTCCATTTCATGCTTACCCAGATGGGGGAGTAACAAATTTTCTAGCTCCATTTCCTCTGCGTGAGCTCAAAATCATTCATGAGCGATCTATCTCCTTAAAACCATCTGCTCAACAACATTTTGCTACTGTGCTAAATCCCTCTCACGCACCTCATTTAAATTGAGCCGCCTTTCTTCTCCCTATCTCTTAGTTGTAAAGTTTGCCATATTTTACCAAATGTACATCTGCCCCCACGCGTGGTGGGACTTAGCCAGCCATCGGTTTCTCTTCCAAATTAGGGGTTACCAATAATATCTTAATTGCTAGTTGAATTCCTTACATATAGGTTCCCATGCTATAACGTAAAAATGAAACTCAGTGACCTCTGGGAAAGAATAAGTGGAAATTGATTATTCCAAATTATATCTATTCAGAACACCACAGAACCAAGTATTCATAATGTGTGTCCAAATTAGTTCAGCATCGTAGAGGGCTTGAAATTCTTCCAACGTCCAAATAATTTTGTGAAAACTTCAATTCATTTTAGACGCATAAGTAACCAGCCACTCGTATAGCTCTATCATAAGGTTAGAAAGAAAATCTCGTATAAATAGTCATACAAATTCTGGTCCACCCACACGCATGTGTCAAACTTAGATCCGATGTTGAATCTCTAAGCATATTGTTCTTCCAGATCTCTTATCCATTCTTCAATATTTTCCAAGGTCAACCAGTACATCTTCATCATGAAACATCCTAAAATCAGATGATAAATAGGTCCCAACAAAGAAACAATTGGTACACCCTAGAATTTACTGTGAATAACTCAGGCGCACTGGCACATAACTCAACCTGAGTTAAGCACTCACCTGAAGCGCGTGAAGGCACCATGTACCTATTTATAGTTACTTTTATAGGATGTCAGCATGATGATGTTTCAACATAATTAGATTCATTACCATTCATAAGAAATCCATAGTTCATAATTCAGATTAGATCTTAGAAACATAATCGATCAATTAAAACATAACTAAGATAAGATTAATCATACAAGAACCAAATTCAGTCATGTCTAACACCATAATCTAGACAATATATTCCATTTCATAAATATTGTAACACACATCATTCATGTGCGTGTCAAAACGCATAACACAACTCTAGAATAATTCATTCTTATACACTATAAAGTATCTCCAACATTCATGTGCCTATCAAAACCCATAACACAACTCTACAATAATTCATTATTACTAAACTACATAGTTGAATATATATTTCTAGGATAAGCTTACATGTACAGATAAGGTGGGGTGGGGACTTTCCCTTCATCACCCATTCACTTATTAAGATAGGTTACATGATAATAATAGCCATGTTCCTTTACAATAGTATGTGCAACTTGCAAATTCTCTAACAATACATTTCCTTTAGTTAACTCCAAGTAGAAATCCTATAATTAACTTAACCTATGCATGACACTAATCTACCGCTTGTTCCTAAAATACCATTGCATGGAGCACAAGTATTCATCTCTGTGTGTGCTCCATACATTGTCTCCAAAAATAGCCCTTATCCACAAAATATCTAAGTCCTAATCCTGGGTGCTTCAATCCTATTATAGCATCGCGCGCTTTCAGCGCCCTATATTTGTGCACCCAATATTTAGATTATTTTTTTCTATTGAACATTGAGGTGTCCTGATTATCTTGTTTTTCCTTGGTATGTGTTCTTTTCTAGTCTCTCCATTCTTCAAGGATTTTCTCTTGGTACCTCTATTATGGTATACTTGTGCGTCCTTCAAAAAATTCAATGATTCATCTTCTCCATTATCATTTAATTGTATCCTTATCACATATCTGACACATTTTACTAGTACTTTATCATAATAATCCTCATCCTTCTTTGTTCCATCTTGTTCATTTTCTATTATACCATATTTTGACCTAATTATACTTTTCTTATTCTCATATATCACCTTTTATGTTTCTATTTCCTCGTGGTTTGGATTATTTTTTCTTTAGTTTCCTTTCTCTACATTTTCCCTCCCTTATTCTGTGACATCCTCACACAATGTCATGGTTTCATTTTCTCCCTTATTACTTAACTTCCTTGTTTCTTCTTTTTTCGTTTTTTGGTTTTCTATTTTATCTTCCATATGATTATTATTTACTTGCCACGATTATGATTGTTATGGTTTGGCTAATTCCGTGGATGAATATTTCTCAAATGGCTCTATTATTTTGGTCTCCTTTTCTATTTGTGTCCCTTCCTCTTTGTAAAATATCTTTCAAATATGTA